>UFQX01000464.1:65178-110207 GCA_900497675.1 Arapaima gigas | reverse complement strand
GGGGGGGGGGGGGGGGGGGGGTGCGTGTTGGGGGGGCTTGTAAATTACACTTTTGCTGATTATCACTTTCCATTAAAATGAATCACAGCAACACGGGATGCACTGTTTACCGCGGTACACACCGGCATCGCATTGTTTCCGAGGGCCCCGTATCACCGCGTGGTTTATTCATGCCGATCACACCCACCTTATGCATCTTCCAGCTCCCTCCTCGCTCCCAAAAGCTTTGATATGAAGACGATAGGGAGCGCGCATCTGTGCGGATCAATTCCTCATCTTCCCCTTTTCAGACACAGTTCAGGGCAACATTTTTATTTGTCACTGTTTAATGGATGTATCGCGTCAAGTGTGACAGGCAAAGCAGGACGAGGCCCTGTTTTTCTCTCCGCTCCCCGTCCAATCATCTCTGCTTCTCCTCAGTCAAAACAACTGAACGCGGCTCCCTGTTCGACTGTTAGCATCGCCGTACCGGATGATAATGTGGTCTGATGTCATACGTCCCCTGGCAACTGGCATTCGCGAGAAAAATATCTGATGCACAAACATTTTTTTTTTGCGCGCGTGTGTGTGTGTGTGTGTGTGTGTGTCTATACCACTTTCTGCAATTTCCTCCATTTTGATTCAGCGTTGCTTGTAAATTAGTCTTCTTTGCACCATCATTAAAATGTTTCTCAGCCGACAACCCCCCCGTAATAATTTACATCGCTTTATTTACACGGCAACTTTCCCCGGAGCGGATCGGCTTATTCGCTTTTCTTAAGGGGACCGAATCAGAACCCATCCTGACGCGAGTCAAGAACCCCGCAGCCTGCACAGTGCTTGTCTCTAACCCCCTTTTTTTAGCACCGGCCCCTCGCTTTATTATTCTCAAAAGCTTCACTAGAAATTATACGACAGATTCTGCGAGTTGAAGCAGCAGGCCTGCTTTACCGACTACAGCGCGGTAGATTTAAAGCGGTTCCTCCAAACGCGACGGCGCTCGGCTCCTGCACCGGATACCGCGACGCTTTCGAAACCTTTCGCCCCCAAAAAGCTTTGAGGAACTCAGATAAATTTCCGCTTTTCTCCCCTCGAGCAGGTAGGTCCACAGCAACGACAGCTGTGTCCTTTACTCCCTGACCCCAGAAAGGTGCCCCGTGCGTCTCGGCTGCCTCGCCGCGGGTCGGCCCGGTTCTAGAAAGCACCGTCCCGCCGCAGTGTGACAGTTGCCACCTGGTCGTTGAAATGTCTCCATATAATTGCGCAGTCGTACCTCTCGCTGTTGTAAAGCTGATTAGGTCTTTCCTTTGCATTCATTTGCATTATTCCCACCCACAGCTTCCCATCTCGCCAACTTGAACACCGGTAATTATGAAAACGCGAAGGCTAAAGTGCAGGAAGAAGGGGGGGGGGGTAAAAACCCCCCCGTGACATGTGGAATATGCAAATACCTCCGCACGTGTTTGGTAAATATCATCACGCGGTTGCGCCGCTCCGAACGAGCACCCGACTTAATCGTTCAGTCAACGCGGGGCTCGTGGCGCCTCTACTGACACGACGCGGCTGTGCGCAAAGTGAGGCTGTTGCCGGGGGTTACCGAGGGGTCCCCTTCAGCATCATACCGGACTCTTCATTATCTACGTCGTCGTAATGCAACGGCTGACCAGGCGGGGATGAAGGCATCTATTTTGCACCGCTTTTCCCCCACGTGCACACACACACACACACACACACACAGAAAATGCACCTGTACACCTTTTATTCGCAAGATCATTTGGGTTATTGTTTTTTGGGCTGAGTGTGATATGCCTGCGGCTAAGCAAGGTTAAGAAAGGACCCCTGCGAGGTCGTGTGCCATCTAACAACCCCTGGCAGCCTTGGCAGTTTCAGTCAACACGCATTAGCCTCAGGTGACGGACGCGGCAGGATGTACATCCAAGGAGCGACGGGAAACTCCCCCAGTGAGCCACCAAAGCCCAGCGCTTCACTGCACAGCTCAGCATCCCACTACTGCAGCTCACATATATCTCCTTCTCACTCCTCTCTCTCTCCTCTCTGTCTCTCTCCTTCCTCCCTCTTCCTCTTCTTTTCTCCCTCTCCTTCCTCTGTCTCTCTTCTCCCTGTCTCTCCTTCCTCCCTCTTCCTCTTCCTTTCTCCCTCTTTCTCTTTCTCCCTCTCTCTCTTCTCTCTCTCTTTTCTTCCTCTTCCTCGTTCTCACTCTCTCTCTCTTCCTCTCTCTTGCTCGCCCAGCAATGCACATCCTTGCTATCTGAACCCCCTACAGCAACACACACACACACACACACACACACACACACACACCCTGGCATTCCAGCTCTCGACCTTTATTCTGGACTTTTTCAACTGAAAGGTGCTCCACCGTTCCTCTCTCACCCACGTTCTCCATTCAATCATCACCCACAGCGAGCGGCAGCCTCCGTCCATCAAGTGCCTCTCTCTCTCTCTCTCTCTCTCTCTCTCTCTCACCCTCTAAATCCTTCCCTCTCCTCTCACACACTCATTTTTTATTTTTAATGTGTTTTTAATTCCAACGTTCTTTATTCCACGACAAGGGGCAATGCGAGGGTAATGACACACCAAATGTATTCTTACAATCAATAAGGTCGCCGAGGCCCCATAAAATACACCCTACAAAAGAATTTCCAATAAGCGATTGTGTTATTATCAATATTGGCCTTTCCACAGTTATTCAAAGGGTGGTCTTACGCTTAAGTCAATGGCAGCAAAAGACGGAGACGCGGCGGGCGACACCCTTAGATGGCCGTTTGCTAAGTTGCGGCGCTACATAAATGTGGTCAATTTACAAGAGCAAAACCAAGGTTTAGTCAGCGAGGGGGGTCGCCTTCCGCTGACCGGCGTGGCGGAAAAGCGACGCCGTCAGGACCACGGCTCAGTTCAGGAGACGTCTAAGGAGACGCAGTCAGATGAGGAGATGCTGGCATTAGGAGAAAATAAAGCGGGGAGACAAACACGCCCAGGAGAGGTGGGTGGCTTCTAGGCGGCCGTAAAGCAGGAAGCGCCGCCGCTGCTCCTGAAATAATGATTTCATTAGCAAACACATCTGGGGGGCAGAGGCAGGAGAGGGTGACAGAGCTGGAGAAGCTGGAGGAGAAGTTGAAGGCAGAGGAAGGGGGAATGTTTATGACGTGCGTGCGATATGCGTCAACGTGCCCCGCAGGGCTGCTCTTCGTCTTCCTCTCGCTCTCGTCTGTTCGAGACGCCGTTCGAGGGTTTCTCTCTTGTAAGAAGTAAACTGTTTATGACTCTGTGTGTGTGTGTGTGGTTGTGTGGTGCAGTGGCATCACCTAAAGGTCCAGGGTTCAAATTCTTACCTGAATGCTTACAGTAAAAACACTCTGTTCTATCAGCCAGAAAATAACTAAATAGCTCATTCTTGTAGAAAACGAACATATTATTTTCCGGGTAAAGGTGGCGGCTGGATAAATATAAAAATAAATCTGGCCACACGTTTAAGGCCAGGAAAAGTACAAAAATGGGTTTGATAGAGAAAAGCAAACATTTTGTGCAAGGAAGGAAAGGCATAGTTTAGGTATAAGTAATGTAAACCTGTGGTGGGGACAGGGTTTGGGATGGACTCAGGTGCAGGGTTTTGTTTGCAAGCAAACAAATCCAGGGGGGCATCGTGGGTTTGTGCTCGAGTGAATTGGCGATGACTGGGAACGTGTGGAATGAAGAAGACGGGATTCTGGGTGAGGGTGACAAAGAGGATGAGGACAACGACGAGGACGGGGCTGGAATCGGACCGGAGGTCACACGGCAAACACGTCCTCGAGTAGCAGGTAGCCCGGTTCCTTGAGATTCCGTCGCATCTGCTGGTGCCGAAGCTCCTGTAAACCCGGACCTGCCGGACACGGCCACCACCCAGAACAAAAAAAAAAAAAAACGAAACCTAAGAAGCCGGGGGGTTTCATCCGGAAACGCCGCCGCCCTCGGCAAAACGCCCTTTGTTGCTAAACGTTCGATACTTCTGCAACTATGGAAACCGTTTTTTAAACGTCGCTTTTTTTTTTTTTTTTTTTTTTTTACAACCAAACCACTGTTTGTTTTCGTGGGAATATGACCCCCACGCGCTTTGACTCATCGCTCCCTCGAAAAAAGTAAAAACAAAGAAAAAGGGGTGCAGTCGAGGACACGCGATAATATAATTGTATCGCCGCCGTATTTAAAGCAGTCAGAGCGATTGGGGCTCCATCTCTTCTCACAAAGATCAAATTAGTCGACAGCAGCCTCTTATCCCGGCCTATAAACGCCGCTAATCCGACTTGCCCCTCTCCTTGCATCTTCCATTAGAGAAGACAGAACTTCCAGCTGGGGGAGGGGGGGGTCTTTGTGTCTCGGCCCCCCGAACGCCCATTTGTAATTACTGTACTCGTCGCTAATTACCGGGGAGCCGCCGATAAGCGGAAAACACTCACACCGGGGTCCGGATAAGTTCCTCTACTAGGGGATACTTGGCAGATAAAGTATAGGTGAAGAGCAGAGTCCCGCAGACGTCAGCGCCGAACCGAGGGCCGGGCAAACGTCCTCGCTGACATTTCCCATGTCCTCCTGTCACCGGGCGCGGCGTCGGCCCCCTGCGGCGGTTTGGTCCGGGACGACTCCGGGAGGCTGCCGGCGTGTCTGTGACGTAGGAGGCTGAGGGGACTTTTCTTGGCACCTGTAGATACGTTGTTTATTTGTTTGTTTGCTTGTCCGTTCGTTCACTTCTTTATGTCGGTTCACACGCAAAAACGCGAGTCGGGAATCGAGGAAACAGCACGAAACTTTGCTGCGCGGACGCATAACAGGAGCGAATACACGCCACAGTCGTACAAGGAGATGTTATGGCGAAGCTTTGTGTGGTTCTCTTACCTCTTATACAGAGAATATTATATACATGGACACACACACACACACAAACACACACTCACCAGCCGCTTTATTACGAACACCATCCTAATACCGGGTAGGACCCCCTTTGCTCTTAGAAAAGCCTGAATTCTTCATGATGGACTCAACAAGGTGCCGGAAACACTCCTTAGAGATTCTGGTCAATGTTGACATGATCACATCATGTAACTGCTGCACATTTGACAGCTGCACATTCCTGCTGCCGACCTGTCATTCTACCACATCCCAGAGGTGCTCTGTTGGATTTAGATCTGGTGACTGGGGGCCATTGAAGTACTGAACTCATTGTCAGGTTCATGGGACCAGTGTGAGACGACTTGTGCTGTGTGACATGGCATATTATCATCCTGGAAGTGCCTCATAAGAACATGAGCAAATTGTGGCCATTTTATAACCGTGGCATTCAAACGGTCTTAGACGTATCCTCTGGTATCGGGGGGCGCAATTTGCGGCAAGAAAACATTCTTCACACCATCACCGTCAGCCTCAACTGCTGACACGAGGCAGGTTGGGTTCATGGCTTCACGTCGTTTACACCAAATTCTGACCCACCGTCCGCGTGTCGCAGCAGAGATCGAGATTCATCAGCTCGAACCCACCTGGCCGTTCTCCTCTGACCTCGCTCATCGACGTGGCGTTTCCGCCCACAGAGCTGCCGCTCGCCAGACGTTTTTTGTGTTTTCGCACCGTTGTGTCGACTCTGCAGACTGTGGCGCGTAAAAATCCCAGGAGAGCAGCGGCTTCTGAAACACTCAGGCACCCTGTCTGGCACCAACAGCCAGGCCAAGGTCACAGTCGCTTAGATCGCATTTTTCCCCCCATTCTGAAGTTTGATGTGAACATTCGCTGCAGCTCGTGACCCGTGTCTGCGAGATTTTTTCCATCACGCTGCCGCAACACGACTGGCTGACTAGAAAACTGAGCGAGGGTGTTCCTAATAAACTGGCCGGTGAGTGTCTAAAGTGGACACGTTTTACTGAATTATACATATTATATTAAACTTGCTACATCTTAACGTCAAAACCATTCCAGCTGATCTAAATGACTGTATACGTCACAGAAAATCGAAACAAAAAGATCAAAAACCTTTCGGAAATCTTACTGAAAAAGTAAAAATCGAAATTGTGAGCCGCTGTTTGTCTGGCGGGCGAATCGGACGTCCCCTGCAAAGTGCGCCGTCGGGATTGCGGGGTCCTGGTTCCGCCGCGGGGTACAGTCTCGGGGTAATGAGTATTTACCCTGGAAAGGACCATCTCGGCAGCCACGCTGTTTTACTTGGCGTTCAGATTACAGGATTTCCCAACGTTCATTATCTTCTCCCGGCTCATTTGGCGGCTCACTTTAACCCCCCCTCTAACCCGCGTTCACAGACCCTCCGAAGTCCCTCTAACGTCGGTGTGTCGGAGCGGGTAAAACTGTAAAAAGCGAGCGGGATGAGTATTGACGGGGATGAAAAGTTGCAACTAGACGTTTGCTGGTTCAGCTTCTTTGGGGCTCTCGTACCCTAGAGCGAGACACTGCGCCTAATTTTTCTGCTAAAATACACAGCTATGTAAACGCAACGGGTAAAACTGTGAGCCACTTAGGATAAAAGCAGCAGACAATTAAAGCAGTGGCTTTCTGTGCAAACCGAGCAGCGTTTGAATGTCAGTGTGACACGAACTGAATAAAAGCGGCCAACGCTGCGATGCCAGGCTACTTTGTGGGCATTTTTCATCCCACAAGCAGGTCCTGCGCGCTCCTCCGCGTGGCAAACATGTAATGTTCTGCGCAGCCATTTAGACGGGCCTTTTGTTTTTTTGAAAGCGGCGTCGCTAAATGCGGCTCCGTCTCGTCTGCTTGCGTCCCCCCGCGGCGCGGAGCGCCGAAGAGCACCTGATAACCTGCAGACGGGGGGCCGGAGATGCTTTAATGCGCTGTGATTAATGTGGACTTTTAATCACTTCTAATCATTTTTCACTTCGCTTCTCTTTGTCTAGTTACATACCATTACGTAACCGCCGCACTTTTTCCAGAAAGAACAAGAGAGGCTGTTTATTAATGCAGCGGGGGATTCGTGATGAACGTCAGTTGGGCCCGTAATGAAAACACTCGTGAAAACATTAAGTACGTTTTAGCAAAGGGTTCGCCTGTTTACCCGTGTTTGCGTGCGATGGTTATCGATGACCTCGATGGTGGTGTTTCGACGCGCAAGACTGTTTAAATGCTGCTTAAATTTTCGTTATCCTGCCGTGTGTGTGAAACTGAAATCGGGAAACATTGTTAAAATTTGTTCTTACTTTCGGGAAGCCCTCAGCTCTTCAGCACACAAAGATTTATGTACCACTTCACTCACTCACTCTCTCACTCTCACTCACTCACATACTGTCACTCTCTCACTCAGTCAGTCACTCACTCACTTACTGTCACATACTGTCACTTAGTCACTTAGTCACTCACATACTGTCACTCACTCACTCAGTCACTCACTCTCACTCTCAGTCACTCACTCACATACTGTCACTCACTCACTCACTCTCTCACTCTCAGTCACTCACATACTGTCACTCACTCACTCACTCACTAACACTCTCAGTCACTCAGTCACTCACATACTGTCACACACTCACTCACTCTCTCACTCTCAGTCACTCACATACTGTCACTCACTCACTCACTCTCTCACTCTCAGTCACTCACATACTGTCACTCACTCACTCACTCACTAACACTCTCTCACTCAGTCAGTCACTCACTCACATACTGTCACTCACTCACTTACTGTCACTCACTCACTCACTCACTAACACTCTCTCACTCAGTCAGTCACTCACTCACATACTGTCACTCACTCACTCACTCACTCACTCACTAACACTCTCTCACTCTCAGTCACTCACATACTGTCACTCACTCACTTACTGTCACTCACTCACTCACTCACTAACACTCTCTCACTCAGTCAGTCACTCACTCACTTACTGTCACTCACTCACTCACTCACTAACACTCTCTCACTCAGTCAGTCACTCACTCACATACTGTCACTCACTCACTCACTCACTAACACTCTCAGTCACTCAGTCACTCACATACTGTCACTCACTCACTCAGTCACTCACTCACTCACTTACTGTCATTTAGTCAGTCACTCACATACTGTCACTCACTCAGTCTCTCACTCACATGCTGTCACTCAGTCTCTCACTCACTCTCTCACTCTCAGTCACTCACATACTGTCACTCACTCACTCACTCACTAACACTCTCAGTCACTCAGTCACTCACATACTGTCACTCACTCAGTCTCTCACTCACATGCTGTCACTCAGTCACTCACTCTCTCACTCTCAGTCACTCACATACTGTCACTCAGTCACTAACACTCTCAGTCACTCACATACTGTCACTCTGTCACTCAGTCACTAACACTCTCAGTCACTCAGTCACTCACAAAGGTGGGTTTAATTGCCTGAAAACATCTGACATTTCTTCTCTCCATCTATGTGCAGTTTTATTGCTGAGGTCATTTTGGAGATAAATTCCAGCAGTGGAGGTGGACACAGACCGAGCAGGTAGGGAATTATATCTGTTGGAGCACAAACAGGGTGACGCAGACGAATGCGTTCGGTGACATGTTCCTCTGAAGCCGACACCACGTCCGCAGATAACCCGAGATGGATTTAATGAAAGTGCACAGAACAAATGAGCAGATCCTGCAGAATAAAACACCCCGCAAAAGTCCAACAAAGACCAACCCGTGTTTGAAACAATCGGCTGAAAACAGCGCCGACATCTTTTGCCCTAAATTACAAAACCGTCTGTGAAAAATTGAGCATTAAACATCAGTTGGATGTGATCTTCATCCCAAACAATGCATCCTGCATATAACCTCCTTAGATGATAACTGACCCGCAGTTGAGCAGCGTGGGGGACGGCTGGGGGGCTCTGAGAGGCAGTAAGTGACAAAAACACGGTAATGCGTACATGGAGCTAAACGATGGGCGTAATAAGAGGAACGCGGCGGCAGACGGCGATCCTCAGGCTCCTCGCGCAGACTGATGCGGACGGGGCCTTGATGGTGATCATCGCCGCAGTGTTTATTTATAGGAAACCTACAGGGGGAGCTGGGGGGGGGGGTCATTATCATGTGCTCTGGCGAGACAGAATAGTGAAGTGCTCTGAGCCACACGGTGTGTTTGTGCAATTTCCACGGCAATAAAGGCGCCTGGGGGGGAAAGGGCAGGAGGCACAGGACCACGAATCTTCCCTCAACGCGTTTGGTCGCCTTGTTTCGCCAACACTCACGGACACAGCTGCATACTATAGAGGGATACGCATTAAGTACATGCGCTCAAGGGTACAACAGCAGGGCTCCTCTCGGGAGCGAAACCGGAAGCCTTTGGACAAATAAATCCGCGGCACGGTGGCGAAATGAGGGGCCGTGACAAAACGGGCCTTTGCCGAATAACTCAAACGCGAGCCGCCGTTTCATTGCTCAACGACACGCGCCGATTCGTAGAAAGAACGGCGGCAAAACAAAGAACGATGGGAGTGACGCGTTCCGGCCATACATCACACCTGCCCCCCCCCCCCCCCCCCCCCCCCCCCCCCCCCCCCCCCCGCCNTGGGAGTGACGCGTTCCGGCCATACATCACACCTGCCCCCCCCCCCCCACCCAGCCACCCGAGCCCCCCGCAGAGGCGCGCTTATTCTCTTCTTGGTTTTCGTTTCCATCATTTGCCGTTATCTTTCATTTCTCCGAGCAAGTGGCGCAGCCTTTTATCGACGAGGACGTGTCCCCCGAGTTTTCCACCCGTCAACATAATGATCACTAATGCGCCGCGGTCCCCCGGTAAAAGCAAAGGGAGACGGGCGCCGCTGTTTGCCAGCACTCAGGGTGACAGTCACCAGGATCCGAACTGCCGCTCGCTGCAGGAGAACGTAGCATTCTCATTTCTGCGTCTAAAAGGTCTGCCTTGAAAAGGATGTCATCAAAGATGTGTCCATTACTGCTGGGATATCTGGTCGAGGCCACTAAGCTGTTCCGCGAGTCTCCGTAGCCTCTTTCGTCTCTCCGGTGCCGCAAAAAAAAAAAAAAAAAAAAACAAAGCTCCTCCCTTCTCGGACACGTATGACATTGCGGTTTAATTACTTTTGGCACGTCGGGCCGCCCATCGTTCTTTCTGCCGAAACCCTGCAAGTTTATGACACTTCGTTCCACGCCGAGTGATGCATCGTCAATAAAAGCCATGACCTTTACTTATTTCTATGTTTATTTTTACCTTTGTGGAACTTACCACAACTTTGCGCTTTCTCTCTGCAGCGGGGATTTGTACCGGAGCACTTTCCTTCTCTTATTCATATTTGCCTTATAACAAAATGTCATCTTCTTACAGTGAAAAATGCATCTTTCGGAGACCCGGGGTGGATCAGCTGCGAGCCCCTGCATCCCGATGAAGTGTAAAGCGGCACGGCGTTTAAATAAAGTTATTAAAAATGAATGCCGGAATAATATTGGTTCACTGTAAATCTGGAGCCCGGAGGAGCTGATCTCTGGTGTTACATCTGGAAAGCAGATCATTTGTAGCGACTGCTTTGGTATCACTGCTTCTAACGGGACGCAAAGCAATCGATGAGCCGTATCTAAGGAATATTAAATTTAACAGCAAAAAAAGGGTATATTTTAAAACGGTTAAGGTATACAGATTAACTGTTTCACGTGTCACAGTATAAGCAAGAACGAAATGACATGAATAATGTATCAGGTCCGCTGGTCAGAAGCAGGTGTTTCAGATGGACCTGGTTCTTGAGTGTCACGCTGTCGGGTCGGTCCAGCCACCTGCAGTGGACGCCTGTCCTGTACACACCTGGTCACCAGTTTCCCGTGAACAAATCTGGCCCTGAGTCCTTCGGCCGAGGCCACGCAAAGTTTATGAAATTGACAACAATGTTAAGTGAATTCACAGGTTTTCCCAAGCCGCTCTATTGGTCCTCACAGGAATGGTGGTCTTTTAACCATCAAAGTTAAGCTACCTGGTGAGGTAACTGTGCGTTAAAATCCTGCCAGTTTTGCCTTTAAATCAAATAAGTTCCACTTTTGAAAGACACACCTTCACCCCGGTATCCAAACTCCCAATTTATGAGTGTTATTAGATAATTCTGGAATCAGCATCCCAGTCAAGAAGTCCTGGTACAATGAGAAGGAGGAGAAAATGCAAACAGGTGTGAGTGCGAGTGAGACACTAGGCGGCAGCATTGAGCTGCATGTTTGAGTCTCTGCCTCGTGTGGCCCGGGTTAGAGTGCTGGGGATATTTGGGGGAAACTAACTGGTGTGTCTCAGATGGTTCTGGAACAACTCATAATTGTCCTCATAAATAAATAGAAATAATGGAAATAGTTTCCCGACATTCGAGTTTGCTCTATTCGAGTCCTTTCTTGGAACCAATTACACTCAGGTACCGCGGTCTGGGTGTATTTTTAAATTCCTTGGCCTTTGACCAGTGAAAAATGCAACCTGAGAACATCACCAGGCCTATAAAATGCTGTGGATGTTGTGCCATGGACATTTCTGTGCCCAAGCTCTGTGGCCACAGTGGTCACCTAAAGACACTATTCATTAAATAGGGAGCATTTGATCTGGCCCATCTGCTGGAGCGACTGGGAGCAACTTGATCTTCACACCAGAGGTGTGTGGTGCCATGACCTTGGAAACACTCCTATGGTCAAGCAGAGCAAACCACTGCACAGCACACTGAGGCCTGGGGTACCAAAACTGAGCACAGTGGGAACATCAAGCAATCGATGAGCTCCAATGGACCCCTGACAGTTTTTGGTAACCTCTACATTATCCCAAAATGAAGCTAACGTTCCACAGCAGCACTTTTAACCCAGCCACCACAGGGAAATGCCACAAAGCTGGGCTTTAAGAAGAAAGTTTTTAGGTTCTTTTCCTTCTTCCTCGACATGCTGTAGAAGCCCAGAGCTGTGGCTGAATATCAGCTGTGTTGTCTTCTGGTCACCTTCAGAAGGCTATGGGAGTAATGATTACAGTAAAAACCACTCCGTACACCCTAAGCATGCGTGTCTTGGTTCATAACCCATATCTGTCCAAATAGGAAAACTCACTGGCCACTCGTTCACGCAGTTATCAAGCCAGTCAACCATGTTGCAGCAGCGCGATGGATAAAATCACATAGACAACGGTCAGGAGCTCCAGTGAATCAAACTTCAGAAGGGGAAAAAATGTGTTCTAAGCGACTGTGACCGTGGCCTGGTTGTTGGTGCCAGACATGGGGGTTTGAGTATATCAGAAATGGCTGCTCGCCTGGGATTTTCACACGCAACAGCCTCCAGAGTCAACACAGAATGGTGTGAAAAGCAAAATACATCCAGTGAGCAGCAGTTCTGTGAGTAGAAACACCTTTTTGATGAGATAGGTCAGCGGAGAATGGCCAGGCGGATTCGAGCTGACTGGGAGGATATAATGCCTCAAATATCCACTCTTCACAACAGAGATAGACAGAAAAGCATCTCTGAACACTTAATATGTTGAACCTTGAGTCAGATGGGCTACAACAGCAGAAGACCACATCAAGTTCCACTCCTGTCAGCCAAGAACAGGCTGAGGCTACGGTGGCCACTGGCTCACCAAAACTGGACAGATGAATGCTCCATGTCACACAGCACAATTCGTCCCACTGAGTTCAGTACTTCAATGGCCCCCCAGTCACCAGATCTGAATCCAACAGAGCACCTCTGGGATGCAGTAGAACAGCAGATTGGCAGCAAGAATGTGCAGCTGACAAATGTGCAGCAGTTACATGCTGTGATCATGTCAACATGGACCAGAACCTCTAAGGAGTGTTTCCATCAAATTATCGACTCCATCTCCTGAAGGATTGAGGCTGTTCTGAGAGTAAAGGGGGTCCTACCTGGTATGAGAGCGGTGTTCCTAATAAAGTGGCTGGCGAGTGTGTGTTTCTAAACCGTAGTGTGAGACGCCACCCGGAGCAATTTGACAAAGACATCACGAGAGGTGAGTTGCACCATGACAAAGGGAAAAATGAATAAAGAATTCAAACATTTTTGCGTCACTTTACAGCTTAATAAAACAATGAAGGAGCGTCGTGTCTAGCCTACTACTATTTATACATAATCGAAAAGATATACACACAGTGGCCTCTTTTAAATAAAACTTTGAAGTTAAAGTTTCTAAACCGCAAATAAAGCACAATTTGAAGATGACAGTGGTTCTAATGCAAGGTTCTAATTGTAAAGGCAGGTCAACTTGTCGGCCTTGACGTTCGGAAGAAGAAACAAGTGAGCGTCGCAGAATTAGAAATTGCCGGATATTTTCCGTTGCGTCGTAACTGCAGCGCTCTTGATAGCACGTTTAGATACTTTGAGGCGGCACGGCGTCTTCTGCAATCGGCAAAATCTGCTGCAGCGGAGAACACGGAAAAGGACAGAAACGCTAAAGCGTCTCTGCAGTAAAGAAATTTAATAACGGCCGTCCGATATGAATAGTTGCTATAAAACGTAAACAGCAAAATACTTTTAGCGGCGGCGGTGTTATTACTAAAAGCAGCACAGATCGGAAACAATGGAACTGACGGTGAAATATCTGTAAATATACTGGTAATGAAGTTAAATAAACTCCATAAAGGCTTGTAGTTTTTAGAGCTGCACGGCTTCATTATTGGCACATTTAATAAAACATATACAGGGCAGCTAAAACACTGCGCAGAACGTCTGCGTGGCGAAATAAATGCCCATAAAAAACACAAATGCAGAATAACTTGATATCCACAATTTGTTTCTAAACCATCACATCCAGACACATTGGAATACATTAAAACAAGAAGTGCCTTGAGGTAACTTGCTTGCCAAAATGTAATAAGGTAAATGTGGTTAAAATTCTATTAAAATTCAAAGTTATAACCAGTTTTCTTCAGCCGAGAGAAGTTTAAACGCAGGGGGGGGCCGCGGGAGACCACAGCTGCTGCCTTTTCAATCACCGCTCTGGTCTCACAAATTATTATTAATAAGGTGTTTATTTGACAGACGGCAGCGACTCTGCGACTTGAGAAGCGTAAGTCGGCAGAAAGGAAAGACTCCGCAAGAAACCCGCCGAGCGAAAACACACCACAGCCCCCGGTGCCCTCGAACATAAACATTTACTTACAAAAGTACCTCTGGCCTGAAAAAACATCCAAAAACTCAGAGCAGAGAACATTTAGTCGAATTCCCAGCGCAAAACAGAACCAGCTCAGAATCAGAATCGGCACAAGTGCGCGGCTTTGCAGAAGGTTCACTGTGGCTCTTCAAAAAGCATTTTTTTTAACTTGTTTTTGAAATATTTTTTTTTAATCAAAGTACAGGAGAGCCTGCGCCTGAGTCACGCTGCCTGAACCGCGGGGTCTGAGTCCCAGACCTTAACTTAAGGAGTCTGAGTCCTGCTCCTTCATGTCTAAGTGCCACAAACAGGCACTCAAGTCCCGGTTCAAGGTCTCAGGTTCTGCAGTGCCGGTTCACATATTTGTGCTGCTATTAGATGGAATAATAACTTCTTCTAGGTTGAACTACCAAAACACTTGAAAACGTGCTCACGAAGGGTAAGATACGTATGGGGGGGGGGCTGTTGAAGTTAGCAGACACGGTTGCGAAGCCGTGCTGGTCCGTGCAGACGTGGCAGCCAAGCCGAGAACCCGTACCCCTGCCACGTTTGCACGGACCAGGTTCACCATCGAATTTTCTTGAAATGTGACACACAAAATATTGCCACCATCAGCCTTAGCTGCTCTCCACCTAAAGATGTCCACTCTGGACTGAGTCAGAAGATGGTAGGAAATTTATAATCCATACATTCATACACACTTCAGATATGAGGTTCCAAATTTCCCGAAAAACAAGGGAACCTGTGACTTAATTGCTTACACTTTTTTTATATAAGACAAATAACTGTATGTTCGGTTTTGGCTTTTTACTTTTTACCCAGAGAAGCGTTTGGTTTTTCTGCATCCTAAAACTGTGCTTCTCACTCATCTCACGACTTCCTGCTTTTGTTTCCACGTGCGACCTTACCAGGCTGTGACATCATCACCGAGGCGACATCGAGAACATTTTTTACCGACAAGCACGGTGTTCCTCCAAAATCCTTTCAAGCAAATGGGGACCCTTGCCATTCTACACGCTCTGCTGGAAGTGGCCGGTGTCCGTGACCCACGGCGAATTGAGATAATGACACCAAATGACGGCCATTCGAGGTTTGAGCCCCGACAACACGCTCTTCCTGTCATCTCCTCAGAAATTTGTTTAGGGACCCCTCGAACAATTGCTGCCTTCCCGGCAGCCGCGCGCAGTGCTGGCACTCCGCTTTGCGTCATCCCTCCTCTCTGTAGGTAGGAGGATTAATGACTGTGAAGGGTCTCCATGGCAGCCAGCCTCGACTGGCTAGGTTAGAAACCAATCTAGGTGACTAAGCCACCAGAGCCGTCCACCGCGGTCCCTTTGCATTTCCCACCACGGGCTCTCAGCACCATTTCAGTGCTCGTGAATTAAACTGGAAATTTGGGATCGGTTCGGGATACCGGCTCTCGTCTTCTAGTTCCGGGCAGGTTAAACCTGGCACGTAGCGTGTTGACATGCCCTACTCTCTATCTTTTGCTCACCCTCGGTCTTGGCTCGAGACGGGGGCAGACGTTTCTTGCACGGGCTTTCCGGCAGCTCTCTGTGTGACATCTTGCTTCGACTGCCAGAGTCGCAGCGGCATTCGGTAGGACTGCCAGGCCCGACGCCTCGGGCTGCAACCTACCTTGTACGCTGACAGAACGGGTCCTGGACCAGGCAGAAGTGTGAGTGACAGGCCATATGGGAGCCCCGTCTCCGGCCGCCGTGCCGGATACTGCAGGGGATGGAGCAAATTGTTTCTGAGCGTTATCAAGGACTGGCCTGCAGTGCTTCGACAGCCAGAGTCCCTGTCAGGCCATTATTTTTGTCTCTTCAGCATTCCTAGACAAACCCAGTGCTCCAGGCGGTGGACAGAACAACAGAAACACCCCACGGTATTTCGGTATCGATAACCTAATAAGACGTAAGGGCTCCTATTTTTCTAAACGCAACACATGAAAGCAGCAGGTACGACAAATACAACAAATGCAGCCCTTCCACAAGCGGTCAAGTACCACCGTCCCAAAAAAGTGCGAAAAGCCCCTGCGAGTTGTTACACGAATCAAATATTTATCTGGAAAGAAGTGAATTCATCATCTGAGTCTTCCACACAGAGAGGGAAGTTTGACTATATACCGCAGCTGCAGAATGCTGTTAGGTTGTTAAAACAAAAAGAAATAAGATAAACACAATTTTTTTTTTACCCTAGACTTTGGCGCAATATTAAACAGACAGACTTTCGTTTCTTTTCGGAATCATATTAAAACATATTGAAGTCGACCCACCTCTGAAGACATTGGTGTCGTATGTGATTATTTTAACTGGGAGCGCCGTTGTACCGTAAAGCCCCGGTTGCCCCAGTCATAGGGTCCGTGGTTTTGCTGGGGACAACTTGAGGTGGGACACCTGACCCAGTGCAACAGAAAGCAGGAAAAAAGGAAAATGCTAGTGAGCGATAAATAGGAGGAAGTAAAGAGAGAAAATGGGGGGGAGATAGATTATCGAATATAGAAGAAGCCAGAAACAGAAACTCTAAACCCACCTCCCCAGAGAACCAGCCAGCAACTAGCTATAATTACGGGTGTGACAGGTAAGGATGACCCTCCTAACTACTAACTGTCAACTAGACACCTTTCCCCGCAAGACCCCCCATAGATGAAATGGACATTGAAGCCCCCAAACAATTAAGAAACCTGGTAAAAGACAGGTCTGCAGGAAGAAAGAACAAAACCTATAATAGAGTTTATAAAGGAACCATGTATAGGTCACCCTGTGCTTTCAGAACAGCTTCAGATCTTCTTGGAATGCTTTTCTGAACTGTGTGTAGTGAGATAATGGGATATTGTACCATTCTTTGAGAAGAAAAGCCTCCCGTTCTTTGAGAGACGAAAGGGGTAGAAATCTACTCCATAGAAAATCCCATAAAGGTTCAGCGATGTTTCGATCTGGTGTCTGAGGAGGCAGGCCATGGAAGATGCTTGACTTTATCCTGGTGCTCAGGTAGGGATGTTTGACTTTATCCTGGTGCTCAGGTAGGTGTCATCATTCTGGAAAGTGGGGGGGCATTATGAGAGAACAGTTTTTGAATCACAGGGTGCACTTGGTCCCGTAAAATGGCTTCTTATTCCTTCGCCCTTACGTGACCGTGCAGAGCAGTCGTATGAACAAATGACCTCCAAAAGATGGCTGCCCATCTACGTGGGTTCAAGGAATCCTTTGGCTTTCTCCAAATGTAAACCCATCTGGATGTGGGAAAAGTACTGAAGGATGACTGAGAACATTTTTTCTGTTGTTCAGACCTTAGTTACAAGTGGTTTCCAAATATCATCAATTCCAGCTTTGTGAAGCTCATGATGTACAGTTTTTGTAGAGCCTGGGTCACAGAGAAGCTGCGCTTTTGGGGCATCAGTCCTACCCTGTGGAGTGTGTGTCTTTCCCTCGGTGAGCGTCAACACGGTTTCACTTTGCCGATGCAGTTGGTCCATGTTTTCCACATGCTGTCATTATTTTTGTCCCTGTTCCACAAAACACATTAATGACACAATATTGCTGCTTTTATGCCTGATGCACCTGCAATTTGAGCACCAACTACAATAATTCCTCAGTATCCGAATCTAATTTGACCGAGAAATTGCATTGGACGCCAACATTTTCGGATACCGAGTGCCTATTTCCCGTTATTTTAAAAGGGGGGAAATAAATAAATAATGAGCTCACAGCCCATCACAAAAAACCTACATAGCTATGAGTCCAAGAGTTTGGCATGGTAAACACTGTAAACACCAGTTACCTCATTAGAAAATGCTTAATGTTGTCATCAGTGTGCGTGTTTATACCGCGGTGCAGTGTGTGCAGTACAGCACATGTCACGTGTTAGTCACTGTGGTACAAAAAGCAGATGAGGCACAAGGCGGAGTTTGCAGCCAGAGTTCAGTGTTATGAGATGTTGAGAAAAGGCAATTAAGACGTGTGCCACAGTAAACCGTCGCCCTCATTCCGTTGTTTGTTTCACACGACATCCGACATTTATCAAAATTAGTTTAATTTAATGGTTTAAAACAATTTAAATGCGCAATAAATGCGGTGACTCCGCGCAAACGTGTCCAGACAAAGTAAAACAGGCGAAACAGCTGATAACACCCGTGCAGCACGTCTGGCTTTGAATACATTTGCAACAGAACGCAATAAAGTTTATTACAATACATACAGTATTATTTTATTACATGTCACTGTATGCTACTGTATGGTAAATAGTTGTAGATTTTTACATTCATTTAGATTTTTATTTGCATTTTGACTTTATTATGGAAAATTCGTTATGGCAAAAGTTTCCATTCGGTAAATAGGTATCAATTTTCCAGAGCCGTTATAGCGAAAATCCGGATATACAGAGTTCGGATTCTGAGGAATTGCTGTATTTCAAACTGTTAGTTGCCGTTCAAAAAACTTTTATTTTTATATCAAAGTTTTTACTGTCAGACCTCTTTTATAGCGACACGCTGCTAACTGACAGGAAACCTAATATGACCCAGCTTTGCAGCTGCGTTTGTCATTGAGACTTAGATACTTGAAAGTTAAACTCCTTTTTCGAGCGCCCAGTCCGTTACGTCCACCCCCCGTACACTTGCCTGAGTGACACTCCTCTCTCGCTGTCCCCTTTGACCTCTGTCCTTCATGTTTTCTTCATGAATAACTTCTGGCCCATAATGCAGTCTGCCTACGATTCATTTTAAAGCTCTCGCTGTGATCTCCACTGTGATGATTCTGCCTTATTGGTGAGCCTCAGCCTCATTCCGTTGTTGTTAAAAATCCAAAGTGAATGTCTTTAAAGAATGCCGTGACCAGCTTTTTTTATTACCTCAGGGACACTTAAGAATTTAAAGGCAATTTGTTTCTTTGTCCAGAAGGGACATTACATAGAGGTCTGTTTCCTTGGCATTAGATGCCTCAGTCAGTTTCCAGATTATACCTGGAAGTGTTTAAGACAAACAGGGAATCCTGACAGCCAGCTCTCTCAATGTCAATCTTATAATGTTGCTTGAGGGATAGATTAAACTTCACTTCTTTTTTGTCACCCTGCATCTCTGAGGCCTTTTATGATTCAGCGTTACAGTTGTGCTGCTGCATTTCTCAGTTCACTGCAGCTGCTAAAGTGCAGAACTGACCGATGTTGGTGCTTTACATATCTCCTGTTTCCAGTGTTAGTGGGATGCTAAAAAGCAAGACATAAAACGAAGCAAAATAGTCTCTTTATGAATATCCTTCCGGGAATTGTCCCCCCAGTTTAATGAAACTATAGATGATATACACTCGCTGGCCATTTTATTAGGAACACCCGTCCACCGACTCGTTCACGCAGGTATCTAAACAGCCAATCACGTGGCAGCGGTGCGACGCATAAAATCTTGTAGACACCAGTCGTGAGCTTCAGTGAAAGTTCACATAAAACTTCAGAAGGGGGAGAAAATGTGATCTGAGTGACTGTGACCGTGGCCTGGTCGTTGGTGCCAGATGGGGTGGTTTGAGTATTGCAGAAACTGCTGCTCTCCTGGGATTGTCACGCGCAACAGTCTCCAGAGTCAAGATACGTAATGGTGAGAAAAACAAAAAAAAAACCTCCAGTGAGAGGCAGCTCTGTGGGCGGAAACATCATGTTGATGAGAGAGGTCAGAGGAGAATGGCTAGGCTGGTTTGAGCTGACAAAGGCTACTCAAATATCCACTCGAACATCCACTCTTTACAGTGTTTGCGGTGGTGTGATGGCGTGGAGAATGTTTTCTTTGGCACACATGTGGCCCCCTAATACCAGTCAAACATCATATGAAAGCCACAGCCGCAAAATGGAGACAATTTATCCCTCTTCTTATGAAGTACTTCCAGCACGATAATGCGCACAAAGCACAAGTCGTCTCACACTGGTCCCATGAACATGCCAATGAGTTCAGTACTTCAACGGCCCCCCAGTCACCAGATCTTAATCCAAAAAGCAGATTTGGGATGTGGTAGAGCAACAGATTGGCAGCACGAATGTGCAGCTGACAAATGTGCAGCAGTTGCTCGATGCGATCGTGTCGACATGAACCAAAATCTCGAAGGAGTGTTTCCAGCACTTTGTTGAATCCATCTCGTGAAGAATTCAGGCTGTTCTCAGAGCAAAGCGGGCCCTACCCGCTATGAGAATGGTGTTACTAATAAAGTGGCCGGTTGAGTGCATCGATGTTCTGATGTTACCAGAGTCCACTGGCTTTCTTCACTCCACACCTGTGTTCCCCACAATCCCCACCTCTTAGAGCTTGTTGACACTATTGTTGGGCTTTGCAGTACCTTTTTTGAAGCAGTAACCTAAAGACAAACGGCACGTAAGCGTTTCGACCTAAACTAAACGTACAAAACGAAATTAAACTAAACATATGATGGCGGGGGGGGGAGGGCGTGGCAGGGAAACCACGGCGAACCTGAGCAGAGCAAATGACACAAAGCACAACTGGGGTGTTTAGAGAAATTGTGGAGACAGAGAGGAGGACGAGCTTCTTGTGAGTCAGCCGAAGGCAGCAGCGCAGATGGAAGTCGCTCCTTAATAGGAGGTTGTAAGAAAGGCAGGAAGGAGCTCGACGGAGAGCGGGGCCCTTGTGCCCGCAGACTGGCC
Source organism: Arapaima gigas (assembly GCA_900497675.1). Classification (NCBI taxonomy): domain Eukaryota; kingdom Metazoa; phylum Chordata; class Actinopteri; order Osteoglossiformes; family Osteoglossidae; genus Arapaima; species Arapaima gigas. The sequence goes on along the minus strand of UFQX01000464.1, from coordinate 89,499 downwards.
ACGGGCTGTCAAATGAAGGTGACGGGTGTCTGGTTTTGAAGACGATTCTCTCGTGTGTTTTGAGCCGACGGTTTTTCACCAGCGTTGCGGCTTTAGATCGAAATCCTGATTCAGAAGCTAATTATCTGCGTATCTTTGTATTGCAGTCAATTTGCATCAGCGCCTGTGTGTTTGTGTTTGTGCCGCTTTTGTGCGAGTGCCTGAGCACCAGCCTCTGCCTACCTTTGAGCGTGCCTGTGTGTGTGTGTGTGTGTGTGTGTGTGTGTGGGTGTGTGAGGGACAGAGAGAGGGGGAGAACTCTGGCCTTTGTGAGCGACTGTGGTGTGTGTGGGTGTGGGATTGCAGTTCACATAAAACAAACCCAGGTTCATATGAAATACGGCTCAGCCAGGCAGGCTCGCCTGCTTCAAACCAACAGCGGCGACTGTGGGAACGTTCCAGAACAACGGCCGGCGCTCCGAACCGGCTGCTCGGGCGCCTGCCTCGGCACGTGTGTGAGCGAACGCGCGCGCGTGTGTGTGACAGCACAGTTAAAGAGGGCATTTAGCAGGCCGTCCCCTGTGCCCGTTCCCGCAGAGCCGGCTCCCAGCACAGAGTGCATTAAACACAGTGTCCACCCCATTACCCCCGGCCAGCTCGCAGACAAATTACTCCAATTTATTAAACCAATTACGTGGAAGAAATACTCAGCCTGCCCTCCCCCCACCCCGCCACCCAGCCCCCCGGCCCCCCACCCGCCCTTCCCCCTGTCCTCGGCACACGATTTAGTGCTCCTTCCCAAGCACCTCCAGCCTGGAAGAGCTCATCACCGGTGTGCTCACGCTGCTTTAATTCACGCCTCAAACCTTTGGGTTGAAAGAGGGCTTTTCACCGCTTCATTTAATTGCACTATCATTACTCGAGGCCGCGTTCATCGCACCGACACACGCTCTCCACATCTGAGCTTATTGACACGGACGTGGCCGAGGGAGACCGAGCACAAACTCCAGCCGAGTTAATGAAAAAAGTCAAAAAGAAAGGGGGGGGGGGGGTTACATCAGATTTCTGTCACATGTGTAGCTTGTTCACCTGCGGTATTTGCTCGTAAATTAGGAAAACGACCGTTTAATGAGCTTCAGGAGCAAGAATGCGAAGAAACCTTTCCGGGCAGGAACACGGTAGCAGCAGACGGACCCCCGATCGCAGCGGTGTAGGCAGGCAAAGCGGGGGTCGCTCGTGGAGACGTGTCGGGGGTCCAGAAACGTGCAGCACATAACGTAGTAATATGGAAAAATCGGTTCAGGAGAATTAGGGGGAAAGCAGACCGTAGAGGGGGATGAAGGAGAAGAAGACAGTCGGAACGAAAATGTCAAGGCGAAGGTGGAAGAAGGATAAATCGCTGTGTGAAGTAATGGTAAAAGTAACTTTATTTCAGCTAAAAAAAGCCAAGTGAAATTTGTCTGACTTTGCAAAATGTTTGTGCTTTTTGATTATTTATTTATTTTTTCCTCAAAGAAAAGGAGGGAAAGTTGAGCAGTTCTGAAGGAGAATGATCCGCCACCGTTTTTCACTGTCAGCAACCCTAGGAACACACATCTGCACGTATTTCTTTCCCCGGCCCCGGATGGTGGCCAGCAGAGCTCCTGGAAAGTTCCTGAGCAGTTATTGAACACGACTGCGCACAGACCGTGTGCCAAAACAGATAGAGAGATGCAGCCAACAGTAGTGGGAAATGGATGACCACGGCCGATTCCGCCGGAGGCCCAGGGGGTTCGTGAAGCATCACGGTCGCGTCTGTGAAGTTGACAGTCCAGTATACTTCTTCTGTACTGGCTCAGAGGATTCATGGGAACTTGAGTCCCAAATATGTCACACATGTGACAGACCTTTGGCAGAATGGCACGACCTCAACAAAATGTGTCAAAATAAACACAACACAGCTTCCAAAGTGGAGTTCATGTAACTGAGGTACAGCGCTGTAAGGTAAGGTACCACACCATGCAGTTAGTGGGCCAAGAGGCCTGCCCACATCCCTGTCCTGGTGGTCCGGCTGCAGGATGTCTCCGTTCCCTGTGAGAAATAAACTCCCCAATTAGTCACTATGTTGTTAATTAACCCACCAAACTCCCTTCCTGACCCCTTACTGGGGGCTGAGAAATGTGCTCGGTGCTCCAGGGCCGTAGCTCACTAACAGTATTAGATATTTGTTTGGCCTAGCAGAGGCTTGGAGACACGTTTCTTCGGTATCTGCGTTGGCTGTTTGGTGTTGTCAATGTGCCCAGAAGGAGGGAATCCTTCCAGCATTTTTAAATCTTATTTGGCAGAGCTAGCAGGTAGATCACCTTGTGAAAGAAGCAGTACTATAGCATTTAGATCCACCTCATGCTAATCTAGATGTCTGTTAAAGTTCCTGCTTTCAAAACCCCTTCTCGTGTTGTATTACCCTTGACTAAAGTATTTAACCTGAGCCAATACAGTAAGAACCCGCTGCTGTATGAAGGGGTAAACAACTTTAAATACAGGTAAACCCTGGGATACACCACCCCAGTATTCACGGTTTACGCAACAGACGTCCTGCTGCAACGTAGCACCATAAGTGTGTCTGCAAGAAATGAAGAAATTCAAAGTTTGCATGTCATACGAGAAGCTCGTTCCTGTCCTGTAAATACCCAGGTACATGTGCCACCCACTACTGCGGGGCAATACGTAAGGGACATACTTTGCTGATGTCCTGTCCTTTCTTGTTCGCTTTGTTTCTACGTGTTTGTGCAGCGTCTGTTTTTCAGTGTCATAAATGAAGCTTAATTCAACAAAAATGGGGCCAAAAAGGTAGAAAAGCTCGTGGAAAAAAATTGAACAGAAGGTATTGAAAAGTGCACAGGGTAGAACTGAACATTGAGGTGTTTAAAAGAATCAAAACAGGCGCATTGCCCACCACAACTCAGGCAGCTCTTGTTGTCACTCGTGAGCAGAGCAGCAGTTCTTTACAGTAAACTGGCTTGTTTGTCCTAAAACAAGGTGCTACAAGGTGATCAACAGTGTTTTAGTGATGTTTGGAAAAACCAGTTAGGGATTTTCAGATGGGCTGAGAACCCATTGTTATTATTTCCATTTAAATGAAGGGAAAATAGGATCCCAGTATATGCAAGTGTGATTTGCGTTTTCAGGAGAGAATTAAATGAACGTGCAGGGAGTTACTTGCATTTTATCATACAAAAAACTAAAATTATAAGTTGGTTTGGACAAAAGTGCTCGCTAGATTAATGAATCTAAAAGAAATCAACGATAAACTGAAACCAGCTGGTTTAAGATCCTGACGTGTTGGCCATTTGGTGTAATGACGGGTCCCAGTTTAGACCCCAAACACCGAGCAGTTATTGACATCCCGCAACAATGAGCTGCTTGCTTTAAGACACTTCCGTTCCTTTTTGACACTTTTCTTTAACCAGTAAATGCTGAGCAGAGTGACAACGTCAACAGCCAGGAAAGCGCTTTCGTTCTCCAGCAGCTTCACACAGTAAGGGCTGACACAGGTTTGCGTCAATGCTGTGTCCGCAGATCTACTACTTTAGGGCTTTGATCCCATGGCGGAGCCATCGGTCCTCTGGCTTAGACCTGCAGCAGCTGCAGTTCCTCCTACGAGGCTCAAGTTGGGCAGGTCACACCACTTCATGAGGTTCCTAAATCTCACACACACACATACACAAATTCAGAATCCAGACTTTCAAACATGGCAGATCCCACTAGGTAGCATCTGCCACATCCATCCGTTTCAGCTCCATTTGTAAAATGTGCTGCTCCCGAAAAAAAGTAAATGTTTAAGTTAATAAATGAATGAATAAACAAGTCGGAGCAATATGTGTTTGTCAGGAAAGGGAGCTGTCTACAAAGATTTAATGAGAATTAATCTTTTGTAATCATGTGGACCCTCAAGGAGATACTGGTAACAAAAGCTGTAATTGAATTGCTGGTCTAAATGATTGAATGCGTCTGCTTGTGGCTCACTTAACGTCCTCCTGCAAGCAGCACCGGGGGGGCCGCTTTCTCTTTCACGCCTTATTGTACCTTGGCGTTCTTTACAGCAGACATGAATCATTTGATAACAAACACCTCCGGAGGCGTGCGATGTCGGGTGACAACGCAGGGAGCCCCGCGCCTTTCGGTGAGCTCACCGCGCATTCCCCCTCGCGACGAAGCGGCTGGAAGACCAACGCGCGCACAAAAAATAAATAAATAAATAATTTTTTAAAAATCATCTCGACAGAAGGAGGACCGGATTTTTTTTTTTTCTTTTTTTTAACCTGGTCGCTAAATTAATCACAATTCCCCGTGTGAGCATTACCTTAACTATTAGCAGTGAGGATTATATCGGTCATTGGTTCCGTCATCCTTGGCTGACTGAAGCAATTATTTCCGGGAGACGTTCTTGTCCCCGTATAAACTTTGACATGGTCGGTAATATGCAAGAAGCGTGTAGCCTAATTTGGGTAATTAGTTACCCCCGGTGGGGTCTGACCCACACAGTCCGTCCCACTCGAGGTTCTTCCAGCAGAACCGCTCGAAGGCCCTTCCAACACGACCACGCCTGGCTCGGCAAAGGTCGGCCTCCTCCTCTGACCGCAAACCCTGCAAAGAGATCATTTAGCAGCACCTGGAGAACCAGCTACGCTAAGCTATACGTGCCCCCCGTCCCACGTTGCCTGGCTGCCGTCCGGGTGTTCTGAGTCCTTTGTGCCGTGTCACCGTGGCTTTGACACAAGCACAAACCTGGGTGACCGACCAGCGGGTTCTCTGGAGAACCCACAGCGGCATCGGGACGAATGTCACGTTGTGAAGTTACCTTGGCGTGGAACAGCGAGGAAGCAAAACCTCAGTCTGGGGCCTGTTCACAAAATACGGCATTTTTAGTCACAGAGTTTAGAAGAGCTGTGCGAGTGGCTTTCTGCGTGTGTGTGTGTGTGTGTGTGTGTGTGTGTGTGTGAAGCAGTCACGAGGCCCTTCTTTTTTTTGTGCCCCCCCCCCCACCTCCACCTACCGACTATCCACTTAACTGTGGGTCTCCATTCGATAATGTAAATTAAATGAACGACCTCGGCGCCGATAAGAGGCAGATTAATGCTGGCTGATAAAGCGGCAACTCGTGTCCCTCTATCTCACCCTCTTTCTCACGCAATCTCCTTTAAAGTGACGCGTTATTGGTCACCGCGCGGGTCTCACGCGTCGCCGCCATTTGGTCGCGAGGCGCCGAAATTGTTCGAGGGGAGCCATCTACGCCGGCGGCTCGGCGTTCACCTAATGGAGCGCGGCCTTCCGCGCACGCACCTCCCACCCCCGGTACTGGGGAAGGCGCTGGGAAACCGGGGGGTTTTTACACGTTACACCCGTGAGAAGTGTGTTTACAGCTAATGTAACTGCGAGTTATGCACGAACACCGGATGTTTATATCTCGGACGCGTGCGGTATTTTTACTCACCAGGCAGGATTTACAGCCCATTGTGTGCGTGATGTACTTCTGCTCTGGTTCCTTCATCGCATATTAATCCTCGTTCTTGAAGCCCAGCAGTTATTTAAGGCCGTTTTCGCGCGGACGTTTTGGCGGCTGTCGGCCGGCGACAACCAAACGTACGGGGAGCACCGGGAACATCTTGAGATCTTGAGCCTGTTTTTCAGCTGCGGACAGTGTGAGGAAATAAGGTGAGCGAAAGGTATTTTTTCCCACGCGTTATTTTCGGGAAAAAAAGGAGACTAGAGTTATTACCTCGCTTTAAAATGGCTGCGACGCGCTTCCGATACCTACCTCCTTGTTCGCGTCCGAGAGGTGCGCTCGGGGCTCCTCTGATTTGGAGGAAGTTGCGTTTTTCATTATTTTATTATTTTTTTTCCCAGCACAAAAGGCAAATCAGGGACCCACTGAGATAAACAGCTATTTTAACTAGTGGGACAAGCTTCCTACGGCGCTGGTTAGTTGTGCCAGGGAATTGATTAGCATCACAAAGCGACTCGGTCTAAGGTAAACTGCCTGTTCCCCGGGCAACTCCTGACAGATGCGGTTATTATGCGCCGCGCTCAGGTTGTCAGGGAAATAGGCAGGCGGTCTCGGTGGGCCGGTAATAGTCTGTCCAATTAATAAACACCCCAGGAGCTCTTTCTGTCAAACGCATCGTGCTAATTCTGGAAGCTACGTTGGATGGAGGAGCATGTACGCGGCACCGGCGGGTATCACAAAGGGCCGTGCGTCTTTTTAAGAGGCCATATGTCTGCACCGCAGCACCCGTTTCAACATCTTCGTGTCTAAACACCGAGAGCCGTCCCCAGAGCGGCCTTCCTTCTAATGTGACAAACCGTTTAATGGGTTTTAGGCGAAACATGCTGCTCACGCGAGATATCTGCAGCAAAATAATAAACGGGATAAATAAACAAACCGCGCTAATGCCGGGATATTCCCGCACATTTCAAAAGGGACCTTAATAGCGAACGGCGCCCGGTTGATCGAGGCGCTGAACGTGGTCGAGGCCCAAAATTTATTCTTTTTTTGCGGTTAAAAAAACGGATCGCCATAGGAGTCGGGCGGCTTCGACGGGAAAACGCGACGTGTCGAAGCGCTGTGAATGGAACAATCTCACAGGCCCCTTCCGCCCTCCGCCCGCCTTTGCAAACACTGAGATTTATCGGTTCGCGGGGCAAAATGGCACGCAACCGAATCTGAGGTCAAAGCCGGAGACGGATCTGCAGCGGGCGGGCGGAGTCGAAGAGGAAAATAACATCCCTGCCTGCCTTTCTGCGCCGGAGGCCTCAGGTGTGCAGCTGGGCCTCGGAAGGAACCTGGCACAGGTAGGCCGTCTCGCCTTGGCACGCCGACGTGGGCTTTTCATCTGGTTCGCGGCTGCCCAGCCGCTCCGCTGGGAACAGCAGGGCAGCTGAGGGGTTTCATTTCCACGCGCCGCCTGGTCATTTTGTCGGCACCTGTATATTATTGCGACCGGGGCTCCGGCTGCCTGACCAGCAGCGGCAGTTTGTCCAGAAAATGGCAGGGAGGACTGGAGCGCTTCTCAGCAACAGCGACACGCTGCAGGCTGCCAGCACACACCGGAACATACTGTATACACAGGAGGTTTTATTGTGAAACCTGTCACCATTTTTTACGAACCTCTGTTACCGACTACATTGGACGGTTCATCGAGGTCATTTTGTTTCATTTATACTTACTAACTTTTGGTCATTTCATTTTAAGACCAGCCACAACGAAAGGGTCTGAATACTTGTGTAAACAGCCTATTTCAGTTTTTTTCTTCAAAAAGTATTATGGGCTGCACAACCTGTGCTGACTCAGTCCATTTTTGAATATCACTGCTTTGAGTTAAAATGCCACGCGGGAAGAAATACCCCAGCGAAGCGTGTGGGGGTCTGATTACTTCTGCTTCGTCCTTTTTTAGAGCGTTTGTACTTTACGTAAAAATTTGTAACGTACATATATTTCACACCGGATAATTTATGCCTTCAGTTTAATGCACTTAATGGCTTTTATAACTGGATTGTATAGGAAATTATATAATTAACGCCTTAATGTGCAATTTGCAATTTTAATGGCAAATACATTTTTATTCATGCAGACTGTGTGTTAAGCACGTTTTACGTTGGGGTTTTGTGTCTGTCCCTCGTCACTTGTTTTGCGAGGGTGGATTCTAGAAGAACACATCGCGCCGACAGGGTGTTTCAGCGGGACCCGGGTAGAGAGCGGCTCACGAAGGACCCTCTTTCTCAAGGTGGGCCAAGATGGACAAGAATGTCCCAAACTCACTGGTCGTCGGTCCACGCCACCCCCCCCCCCCGCTCGCCGTCTCCCCTCCAATGGTGTTTCCTCTAAAAGAGGCTGAAGCGCTTAGTTTTCTCCTCACTTTGTCCGTCTCCATCGCTTGTCGGGAACGGGCGAGTTCGATTTGGTTTTCGGGCAGGGGGGGTCGAGGCCGCGACTTGTAGCGACACGCGGTGTGACGATCTTTCGCTCTGGGACTCCTGCGCACGTACCTTGACGCATTCATTTTCAGGGATCATGCGTCACTGCATTACACAACACATCCAAAAACAAAGACAAAAATAGGACGTTGTGAGAAATCGGCACACGGCGGAACAGGTGTCTTCTGCAACAAACGCTTTTATCTCACATCAGAACTGTTTATTAATGTCCCGGCGCACCGAATGCAAACGTTTCGGGGGTCTCCACCACGTGCAGGTACAACATTACATTATTTCTTAGCTGAGCCTTTTATATCAAGACACCTGGAATATTTGTCTCATTAATATTTACCGCAGCGGCTCACTGTAAATACATTAAATTCAGTCTGGAGCAGGAGCGGGGAGCAGGGCTTGAACCAGCTCCAGGTTTCAAGGTTCAAACATCATTTTACTGTCATTCCACACTTATGCAAACGTATGCGAATGAAACCGAGCTCCTCCTGGGCCGTGGAGCAACTATACGCTCGACAGACAACGTAACAGCAGAGGAGAGCACAAGAACATACACGCAGTGCAAGTGGAAGTCAGTTGGCAGCTCGTGCTCAAAAAAACAACACCGAGAGAGTATTAGTATGTAGATAAGAGCAGTGTGATGAATAGATAAGTGGATAAATAAATAAATTATTGTTTACAGTAGATGCAAGAAGTGATGCACAAATAAGTACCATGAAGTATAGGGGAGGGGGGAGGACAACTGCAGACAACAAAACAGGAATGGGGCTCACACAGGGCCCTCCATCTAGGGGGCGTGTTGTAGGATGAGTCACCCGTCCCAGGGAAGATGGACAAGAATGCCTTAAGCTAAGCAGCACAACAGGATACTGGTCAGTGTGACAGGAGACAGAAATGGCACCGAGTGGGGGGGTCAGTGGTGGTGGCGGTGATCGTGCTGTTCAACGGTCATCAGCTGTTCCTCAGCCTGGTGGTGTTGGCCTGTGCGCTGCAACAGTGTCTTCCAGGGGGGTAAACAGACTGTAAACAGGGTCAGAGGGGTCATTTGTTGTAGGTGGTCTGGATGATGGGCAGTGACGTCCCGGTGATGGACCGAGCGAGACTATGTGCTTCACCGCTAAGTAGATTGTCGCCCCACTAACATCCGGTTTTGCACCGTGTTACTCGAAAGTTGAGGTTTCTGGTGTTCGGAGAAGGAATATTTCAACTTGTGTGGGACACAGGTTTCATTTACTGAGCAGGCAGGTTATATTTGACCTTGGCATATTCAGCGCATCGCTGGATCAAACAAAACCGGGATCATTATGCTGAGCTACAGGCAGACGACTGAGTTGCACGGACTTGAGCGGATGGGTTCCCATTTTTACAGAAAGAGGAGACCTCCCTTCAGATACAGCAGACACACTGTTGAGCGGCAGCAAGGCAGCTTCTGTTGTACCCGCTGTTTCAGCAGAAACTCCAAATGCCAGGTATCGGGCAAGGAAAAGATGTGAGATGCAGAAAAGCACAAAGGCCTCAACAGACTTGTGTGACTCTTTACTTCTGCACTTTAGAATACGCCCGCGAACAGACGTCATACCTCACGACATTTTTATTGCGGTGTTTGCAACAGCTAAGTGATGTTACCGCGGTGCAGCTGGTGGCGGCGTTCAGCCATCGCGCTTGGCAGTGGTTGAAACTCCCAGCTAAGCTGGCTGCAGGTATCGCTGCAATGTCAGAAACACCTGTCCGGTCCTCAGGTGGCACATTAAAACAAGGGGGGGCCTCCATTTCCCTATATACATAAGGGAAGACAGATTCAGAATTAGTGTGCAGCTGTTAAAAACCTTTTTGTCTTTTTTAAACCTCCAAGCTTGTTTCTTATGAAGAGGCATCTTATAAATAAGGTGGAACATTTACATTTAAAGAAGCCACAAGACACAGTTTGAGAGGGTTACAAGATGGCTTGTTTCCTTTTAATGCCCTGGACAGATACGGCAAATGACGGTGGTAAAACCGTCAAATACCGGCCAATAAAATTTCGGAATAACTAGCCAGGCAGCGTAAGGGGGGGTCTGCGTCTCCGCACCGAAATCTGCACCGGCCGAAAGAAGCTGAAGCTGCTGCCGCTGCTGACCGCCCTGCCGGATCGCACGTCTCTGTGTGTTTATGCCGCACTTTTATCATAACTTACGACCATCTATCGGCGTTTGCGCCTGGAGGATCAACGACCGCCTCAGTAAAACACGCGATTCGGCAAGACCGGGCTGTATAAGTAATAATAAACGTCAAATTTAAATCACAGATAAAGTCCATCCTTAATTTAGCAGATCTCAAATTTTTGATTTTACCGATTGCCCCAGAAATACTCCACAAAAAAAGAAAAACCACAAATACCAAAAGTCACCAGGATTTAAGGAGAATATAAGAGGAAAGACAGATGCTCGATGTTTAACTTTTTGAAAAAATGTAATTAATGCCTAAAATAACGTTTTAAATAATATTGACGTGTCTCAGCAGAAGCTTCCGACTGTCTCCTTTGTGAGTGTAATGAAGGTGGTGCCCCCCCCAGACCCCCTGTAGTGGCTCCTTATTCTCTCCTTTCTGTATATAATTCATTGCACTGTATGTCTGTACGTCTCAGTTACTCGACTGACTTTATTTCACTCTATTACCCGCATTACTTTTTCACTGCACATTACATTAAGGTATAAAAGTGTTACTATACAGCACTGCAGTAAAAAATATTTTTTTGCCATATCTAGACACCCCCCCCGTATAGTCCAGAACAATCGAGAATGAACTGTGATAAATACTAACAGAACTAAAGACAGAACGGAACAGACTAAAGAACTAAAACGTTCTTTTTTTGCACATCGATCAAATTATTGCCTGGAAAGGAAAGTTTTTTGAAAAGGTTTGTTTCAAGTTTAAAACCTGGGCTTGTGCTGAAAATATTTCCCGTTTTTTACCGAATCGCTACAACAAAAGTCTGCGTCGGGGTCACCGGGTCAGTGCAGTACAGAACGCGTACAGTATTTTTTCAGTCTAACTTGACATGAAGTGACAGTCGGCTGGGACACATTACGTCACCCTACCAAGGTGCCCGTGTGCTCATGTGAGGGGGGAGGGGGGAGGGGTCCTGCCCTTAGCTATTGGGTTTTTGCTTTATTACCCCTGACATAACGGCATTAAAACACAAATTGCATTTTTGCAAACCTATTTTCCTTCTCCCACTCGGACTGTTTTCCCGTTTCCAGCCTAATAGTGAGAAAAAACAGTGACCTTTAAGTTTATAGTCCATTTGGACAATAAACAAAAAAGCTGTCGTCTGCACCCTATAACCAGCTCTGGCAATGGCACCGTGTTTGGCCGATCGCTGATGCGGTCTTCTACACAGGTGACAGCAATGGGGGGTGGAGGTCACCCATGAAGGACGGAAATGCCCCCCTTGGTCAGAACTCCATGAGACTGAAGATGGCGACCGCCGGCAGGGACCCAAAGCAATGAACAAAGGTGGCGTAAATGAAATCACTTGTCTCCAAGCTTAGTGACTTACTTTCCCCTGTCATTCTTCACGCACTTATTGCTCTGCTGGGTCTCCAATGGCTTCAGGTGAAAAATGTCCCCTTTCAGAATTAATATCGGTGCATTGGGGAGGTGTACTTTGCCTTGACGCGCAAATCTAAATGTGATTTTTTTAAAAAACAGCCCCTACAGCTTAGTGTGGGCCGTTTCAAGCCTATTCTGCGTGTTCTCCACGTGTCCCCGCCTTTCCGGTCACACTCTGTCGCTCCTGTTTTCACACCTTGGTGAAGGCTAGCGTGCTCTTTGTGTGTGTGTGTGTGTGTGTGTGCTGGAGGGACGAGTGGGGTGTGATTCCAGCCCCCAGAGAGGAGCGCGCATTAGCGTAAACCCGCAGCAGACCACCCGGAAAAGCCGGTGGGATGGAGCAAAGGGGCGGAGCCTGTTTGGTTTTGGGGTCTGAATTAGAGCTGGCCGTTGGTAAAAGATTGCAAGAGTAGCCGGTGTTTTTGAGCGGCAGCCTGCGCACCGCAGTGGTACATTTCTGAGGTCTTGGTGACAGCTGCGCCTTTCACCGGCCTGCTTCACAATGACTACCAAGAGGGACTAATAGCCATGCAGTTACAGCGGCTGCACCTACATGGGCTATTTTCAGCCGCTGACATTTCCTCGCTGAAAAATTCAGAAAAATTTAATTCCATTAAGCCTGGATTTTTAAAATGCCATAGCTGTAGGCAGCTGCATGTAAAGTTAATCTACTCATAATACCAATTTTGCAGAGTAGCAGTAGAAACTTGATTTTTTCAAAGGGAGCTTCCAAAATTTAGCAGTATCAATAGAAGCGAAGCACTTTGCTGCACAAATGCACAATTTTGTTGAATGACTTTCAGGAAATACGGGGGTCATTTGCTGACTATTTAAGCCCAAACAAAAGCACACTTATACTCGCGGGCGCTGTGTTAAAATAACACCAGCACAGGGTAAGCCTATTTAAATGCATTAATGCTAAGGCTATTACAGGTAGGTCCATAGACAGGTTGGGACGGCAGGGCATGGCTGGATGTTCAGGTGATCCTCACTCCTTGTCTCACATGTCCAGCCAGTGCAGCACCAGTTGTGGTCAGCTGACAGACATGGGCAGCCGACTGTGTCCCACCACAGAAAACGCTCTGATCATTTCAAATGGCAGCTACCCCACCAGCTCCTTTTGTTGCCTTAAAATCCATTATATACCAGCCACTGGATTGAGAGAAATTGCTTTTCGCTCTGAACTAATATGCAAATCAGTCACAAGGATACGGGTCCAGATTCACCCTCACGGGAGAGCCATGACCTCAGAATTAATAGTCGGAACTACACCAGATAGGCGGCGGGTGATGTAATTCACACAAACTGGAGGAAACGAAAAAAGATCCTTGACTTTCGTAAGCTTTTCTCCTTACGGCATCTCAGACGGTTGCAGCCACACCTTGACACGCTGCCGCGGTTCCGCCAGGGGTCATTCACATCACGCCTGCTGGAAGGGGGAGGCTGTCACCAGACGGGGGCATCCGGGACCCGGCAGTAGAGACCTGGGTGATTCTTGAGGGCATCCTGCCCGCGAGTGTGGGGACACACATGTAGGACATGGTGACTGAGTTCCTAATCCCATTGAAGTGGCCCCAGTCTGCATGTAAGTACTGCTCCCTAGACACAACCCTGAATACCTTCATCCCTCCCACCCATGACCGCTTCCCATACCTCTTTGTTTCTTCTCTGGGGGGGATCATGGCAAGAAACAAGGCAATACCGGGCACTTGTTATAACTAGGCAACACTAAATAAACCCCAGGGCATTCACACGAATCCCAACGTCGCTTCCAAAAAATCTCCAAAAACGTTGCAACGGAGCAATTACTTCTCCCTTTTATAAGACTGTGTTGCTACACTATTGACCTTCCAGAAGATCAATGTTCTCACATATTTAATTTGACCGCCGCAGTAAACAAACCGCTGCTTCCGTTTTACATTATAGCTGCGCCGATGTGGCCCGGCCGTTTCCCCCAGACCGTCCTCTTCCGATTTTCTGAACGTAACAAGGCTTTTTTTTTTTTTGCTTGGCGACAGGCACCCGTCGACTCACGGGTGCCTGTCGCCAAGCAAAAACGCCGCTGCGGGGCTCACGTCTTCCGTCCCTCGGCGCCTCATCTCGCCCTCGTGAGCATTCGCCAGCGTCCGTCCCCCCAAATGCCAGGGCTGCCATTCAGTCACCGTGGGCAGCTCTCAAGGCAAGGTGAGACTGATGGGGTTAGTGGGAGGGGTCGTTCCCCTCCTGACCCCTCCTCGCGCTCACCTGACAGCCGATTCCAAAGGGAAGGAGTCGCGGCGCCACCGATTGACAGTTCTGTCACCACCCCATGCCACCCCCACATCCACAGTCCAACTGATGTTGCTATTTCTGTCTTCTCGCCTGTTTGGAAGGTTACGCATTCTGGCTGCTAATCTGTGTTTGAGTCGAGGAACGATGGTTTCACAAATTTATATAATAACCAGATGAGCTTCCAGGATATGAAAACGCCATGATTTATTTGTCTTTCATCTGTGTGCTTCTCTGATGACCGAGATGTCAGATGCCGCCGGCGATGCTGATGTTCCAGTTCACGAAGAAGGCTTGGTTCACGAAAACCATTCTGTGTGTGGTGTAACTGTAGCTTGACAAGCAACAAAAGCACGAAATCAACTGTGTGTGTGTGAGTGTGTGTGTCTGCACACGTTTGCATGTTCCAGGACCACAGACAGACAAAGCCCTCCTGCTCCCCTCACCAGTCCTCCCCCCCAGCAGGGTGGTCTAAAATCACAGAGGATGCGGTGGCTGGATGCAGCACTAACATGGAATCAAACCTGCATCTAAAAACAACAGTTTTGGTCTTGTGTTTCATCTGACGTTGCGGCAGCAGTGTGTGACCACGTGGTGTGTGTGTGCCATGCGGCCGTTGCTCACGACACACACGGCGTGTGTGATGCGCAACACACAGCTTCCTACATGCAGTGCTGTGCAGGAAACTTAAGCACATTTACTTTCTTTACAAAAATACAACATTTTCTCTAACAACTTTTTGGAAAATGAATCTCTGAAATTAACTCCTTTCTACTGACACGCTAAACCAGAAAGACAAAAATAAACATGTAAGACAAAATTTATTTACAAAATCTATGGTGCCTAAGACTTTTTCCACAGTACTGTATTTCCACACTATTAAGGCCCATGTACACACACACACACACACACACACACACACACACACACAGGTGCTGGGGGATGGCAGAGAGTGGGCTGCTGACCACGGGGGGGGCCACACGCAGTCCATCCAGCTCTTTGTTTTGCCTCTGTGCGGACAGGCGCCCCCTCCTCAGTCCTCCTCTCGCGATCTGATGGATTGTTTTTCATTATGGCTCCTGCATTTTTGATGCACCTTGTTCATTTGCCAATGGGATGTTTGCGAGAGAATTTATAGACATTTATTTACACGTATTGATCGCGGACCTTTATTCTCTGTTTCTGTAATAATTAAGTCTTGAAGCATTGCACTTTAGTGCCTGGGGAGCTGAACGAAGGGGCCTGAGTGTGTGGGGTGTGTGTAGGGGGGGTCTGCCTTGAGGGTCTTTAAAGTCATGTGAAATCCTGATCCTGCGAAATGTTTGAACATTGAAAATGTCCAAGTCAGGTTCAGCTCGGTTATTACGCCGCTCGTGTCGGAGGGCTCCCTGGGCTGGGGACGCGATCACGCAACCCTGTGGCAGGGACCCCGGCTTGGGAAGCCGACATCTCGCAGTGAACAAGTTTTTCACACGTGTATAAATCAGTATAAATGTTAATAGCGCCACTGTCCTCCTGACTTGGACGCAGTGAGTAAAGAACCGAGAGGGGTTTCAAATCCAAACCTGATGCTGGAGACGTACAGCGGACATAAAAAGTCTGCACACCTTTGTTAAAGTTGCAGGTTTTCTTATGCAAAGTCAGAAACATCTTCAACGTGACCCTGCAACCCACTAAATTCAAGGGAGAAACAAATAGATGATTATTAGGATGAATAATTGAAATGAAAAAACCCACAACTGCCTCGTTGCATAAGTGTGCACACCCTTTTATTAGGGGGGCTGTAGCTGTGCTGGTTTCAAAATCGTGTCCAAAGGTGAGCAGCGCACACCTGCCGTCTGAACGTTATTCTCACAAATCCTCGAATAAGAAGCAGCTGTTTCTTTAAGATTTCTTAGAAATATTTCTGGCATGTTAGTGGGATGGACATGATCCACCAGGAGCTCTCCACACACACCACGTACACCATATACACCGCATACACTCCACACACCTCATACATTCTACACACCACTCCACACACCACATACACCACATACACTCCACACACCAGATACAGTCCAGACACCACCTACATTTCACACACCGCATACACGTCACGCACCACATACAACATATACACTCCACACACCACTCAACACACCACATACACTCCACACCGGATACAATCCACAAACCACATACATCACATACAGTCCATACTCCACACACCACACACTATATAATAAATTCAGAGCCTTTATCTGGTTATCCGGGTGTCTGTTTGTGTGAATATATTGTCAGTCGAGGCCGAGCGCCAAGAGAGCAACCAGGGCATCTGTACTGCGTTCCTTTAGGCCTGGCAGTGACTAGTCCGCCTGCTGCCCATAGTGCTCACGTGTCCAAACAGATGTCTGAAATGTTCCGCACGGCGACCCCCCCATGAGCTGTGCGGCGATTTTTCCTCGCCACAATAATGGCAGCCATTAACTCCTGAAGAGGTCTGCGCCGCACGGGCCAAGCACACCATCACATGGACCTCTTCCACTTTCTCACTGTGCTTTTTGGCGGAGAAGGCCGGTTTTTGCAGGACGGAAGCAGGGAAAAAAGGGGTGTGTGTGTGTGTGTGTGTGTGTGTGTGTGTGTGTGTGTGTGTGTGTGAGGCCAATAACCGCCGATGGTTGGGCATTTTCAAAAGCTCACGCTTTCACACTGTAGTGCACAAGAATATCTGTTTTTTAAAATAAATATTAATATCCATCTCCACTTTGATGTTTTTCCATGTTTGGTGTGACTTTTTGGGCCCAGGAACACTTAAAATTTTAATTTTTAGGTTTATTTTTCCCCCTTGTCTTTTTTTTCCTCGCCTCAGTTTTCGGCAGACTTACCTCGTCGCTTCTCTAGCCGGAGCAGTCGGCGTCTTCACTGAACGTCCAGCGCACCTTTTACTCACCGCTTCATACCTGTTAAAGTTCTCCTGCTTTTGAACCTGCTGTCCAGAGCGCTGGGTCACCGTGTGAGGAGCGGAGCTCGATGAAAATAAACCGAATTAAGATCTTCTTATTGAAATTGACGGTAATTACGGCTCCAACTTACTGGATTTCACCTCACGAGCCGATTTCCAGCAGGGTATTTTATTCTGCTACAGGTCGCCTTTCGCCGCCATTTTGTAAGTAACAAAAGTCACCCGCTGCAGAGATGTGACATGAAAGGTGTTGGATGAAGGTCTACATCAGCCAGGCCGCTGACCAGTAGGGGGGGGAGCGGACCCTAGTACAACGATGTACAGTACTGTGCAAAAATGTTAGTCATGCAACTTCAATGTGTGTTGAGAAGTACAGGTAGATTCTTATCTACCATCAGGGAGGTTTCTGGTTGGTCCCAAATTCATTCTGCAGCCTGAGAATGACCTCAAACACCCAATCTCAGTCATACACAACTATCTTGAGCAAAAAGATGGAACCCTGCAACAGATGGTCTGGTCCCCACAGAGCCCTGATCTCAACATGATCCAGTCAGTCTGGGAGGCCATGCAGAAGAACTGTGGCCAGTTCCTCAAAATGTTTGGAAGAAGTTATCAACCTCTACCTTAAACTGCATGCAAGTTGATGCTGTTTTAAAGGCAAAGGGTGGTCCCACCAAATATTGATCTGATGGAGGTTTTTTTGTCTACTGCACTTTTTAGAAGGTTTATTGGTTAATAAGTATTCATGGCGTTATTTTTGGAACCATCCTCGCTTTATAGCATTTTTCCCCCCACAGGTGCCTAAGACTTTCGCACAGTATTGTACGTCTGGACGAAACTGTCGCCAGATACATGTAAATCCCAGCTTTAATCGTCAACTTTATGTTATAAGTTGTCGCGTTTGGGGCGCGATAGCCGCAGAGAACCGGGGGGGTAATGAAGCAGGAAAAAGACGGAGGAGCACAGGGAGCGAAATCACGGCGTTCCGGCGTGTTTGTGAAAGCAGCGATTTGCCATTAGTGTCCCCACTGGTCCACGACCAGGTGATTCCTCATCCAAGACCAGGTAACGCCGCACGGAGGATGAGCTAACCCAGGGGCGCGGTTTTCTGAAGGCAGGTGCATCGTGGGAATTTGCTATTAACACCGCTGCGCTTTAGTTGTAAAAAAGTAACTGGTGTTTTATTGCTTTTTGCAACCTGGGGGGGGGGGGGCGTCACAATGGGCTGCTGTTGTTACTGTGGTTTGTTGTTTTTTTTTTTTTTGTTAATGTGGTTTCGAATTACAGCCGATGTTGGTGGTTTCTTCATGCTAAGACTCCGTGGTCTGCTGTTGTTAATGTTGCCCGTATTTTGTGGTAATTCTTTCCTTTTAAACCGCAAAGTAAATGGTACAGTAATCAGATTTGGCATCTTCTCACTTTCCAGGACCTGCTTTCATTAGGTTGTTCTGCTCAGTAAATTTTGTTTCACGTGTGCTGAAGGTCCCACATTGTGTGACAAAGCTGCAGGAACTGGATACCCCCCCATGAGCATCTACACCGACCAGAACATGAAGGCAGAGGTTACTAATCCAGGAGGTTCACGCTCTCCATTATGCAGCCATTCCTCCAGGAGTCTATTGATTGAGGACTTTTTCTGAGGCTCCTTCTAGTGTCTTCCTTTCAAATGCTGATGAGAAATGAACAATGACCTAGGAGTGTCTATGAAAACTCAATAATGATCCACTTTGCTCCTTCCGACTGCGGCTCGCTCTCCAGTTCACATTCCTCGAAGCCTAGGTTCCATCAAGGCCATCACTCTGGGCCAGCGAGTAGATCAAGGGGACATATGAACGGCTCCGAACAAACGGCTGAAGCCCTGAGATGGAGCCACTTCATTCACTCTGATTTACTGCTGCTCCTCAGCTCTGGACTGAGTTCATAGTCTGTAGGGCGGCAACCCAGGGACTGACCTCGTAGGGGTTCACCCAGATCACGGAGAGAAAGGCCGAATCAATCACCGACACGTCAGATCTTCTGCACACACACACACACACACACACACACACACACACACTCAAGCACACTCATCTCAGATAAGGGAAATGGCTTTCTTGTCTGTATTTGTATCCATATCACCCAAACAGTGTATCACATGGCAGTGCAGCACCCCTCTCCTCTGGTCCGCCCTGCAGCGGTCGGCCATGATGATATCACCGCCCTGCTAAGCTTTTCCTATTCATCTTCCTCGGCCCCCAGCAACACTGTCCAAGCTCATTAGCTGCCGTATCTTAGTCCGCGACCCTTTACTCACGGCCACCTGCAGCAGCACAGTGTTCGGCTGCCAGAGTGCGGGGGTACGAGGAGGGCCGGCCCCCCGACTGCGTCTGTCAGCCATGGCTCTGTTCGGAGCCAAACGCCCAACGTTTCTCCTTCTTTAAAGATGTGTGTAGACAAGGATCTTGAAAGACATGCGTGAAGCAGCTGTGACGGTGATGAAGACTGCGATCTCATCATATTACTGTTTCTAAAAGTACTGGCAGAGATACTCGCGCTGTCTGGCTCAAGAAGTGAGATGTTAAATGGAAAAAACACAGTATATATTCAGCAACCTGTCTTAGTACAGTACTGGTGCTGTTGAACAGGCGGACGCCGCAAAGAGCGACACACCAGTTGTGGGCTAGTGGAAAGGAAAAAGTAGCAAAATATGTTTCCCCAAACTGTATTATCCTTCCTCTTAAATGTGTGTTGTGTTGCACGTGTGTCATGTTTTTTTTAATTAATTTTTAAATTTTTCACTGTAAACATTATCACTTTTTATATGTGCGCATATTATAGCTACTGGTTCCTGTCGCCACTCGGCATCTTCTTCCCTCTGCCGGCACTTGTCGTGTGTGTGTGTGTGTGTGTGTGTGTGTGTGTGTGTGAGAGAGAGAGAGAGAGAGAGAGAGATGCTAAAACCTCAAAAACCTCAGAGTTTCATATCTGTAGTTTGAAAAACAAAGTCGTGCATAAAGAACAAACAGACAAACAGAGATTGAACTTTATAGATACGGAGATGCAAGGTATCCAGCTGGTTTTTCAAATTGTATTGAATTATTTATCCAAGTATGTTAAAAAATTGGATTTTACGTTTATAGGGAACATAGGAAACTGAGGAAAAATATTTTTATTGAGACTACATCACTGCAAAGCACTGACTTGTCTGTTTTTTTTCTTCCTTTCCATTTACCTTGTGATACAAAAAGTTGCTGCTTTTCCACTGTTTTTGGTTTTTCGGCTCTGAGATTCTACCATTCATCTCTTTACATTTGTTTCCTTGAAAAAATGGTCTAAAATGATAAAGGAACCAGTCAGTTCTGATTAAGGTTGGGACAAACTGCCCGAAAACTGCTTCTACTCCTCGTTCACGGGGCGAGTTTTCAGTTCTCCAGGACATCAGCCTGGATAGATATTGACTACACCGAGTGGGACTCGGTGCTTCCGGGGGGGGCATGTCTTCCAACAAACATGTACCGTTACCCCCCACGCAGGCAGGTACCGGCACCGGTTGTGAATTTTACCTGATGTGCAGCAAGATTTGAATAGCTGAAAAAACCAACACTCATCACACCTTCTGAACTTCCCAGCTCTGGTAGAGAAGACAGGATTGTGGCGCTTTAACCGCACAGCTCTGTTTAAATGAAAACCTTCAAGATGGAGTGTGAGAGGAATCTCGCCATGTATTGTGGGCCACTGTCTAGTTAGCGTGACCCTTTACTCCAATAAATCTGCCCTCTGTGTGTGTGTGTGTGTGTGTGTGTGTGTGTGATGTCGGTGTTGTGTGAATGTAGCTAATCAGGCTGTCAAGAACGTCAGCCAGCCGAACCCCTGCAGTGAACATCTCAGTGGGACTTGAGGACGGCCGTAGGTCGAAGTGCGTTTGGAAGCTGAGAGGCGTTTGAAGTGTAATTTCCTTGTCCACGCAGACCATAGGTCTCACACTCTCTCTCACACACACACACACACACACACACACACACACACACACAGTCTCACAGTACGCTCCAGCTTTCCGGGCTGCACCACACACCTTTCCCTGCATTTCCCTTGCGTGACTTTTCAAGCGGATTTAGCAACAGATCCAAGATGGAGCGTTAGCCGAATAAGACGGGGGCTCGGCAGACCTTCTCAGCATCTCTGTAAGGGAGGTCACGGTAAGAGAAATCCCACGGAGAGTATCCTAGAAAAGCTGCAGTGGGGGGGGGTCCCATCCAGGTCACTCTCCAGGTCAGCCGCTGCAGGCCACCTCCCTGCAGGAGGACCCACAGCTGGACTGGCCTGAGGAACCTGAGGGCAGCACTGGAGGCTGCTGGGAAAAGAGCTCTTAACTAAATCACAGCAACTTCCACATTCACACTTCTTGCTTTCCATCACTTTTCTCATTTATTCAACTTGTGCTTGTGCGAATAGGGTTATTTGAAACACCAAGGAACATCTCAATAATAATAATAATAATAATAATAATAATAATAATAATAATAATTACACTGTAAGCCACCTTGGAGTAAAGTGTCTCCTACATGGATAAATGTGAGATCTTTTCATCGCTGGGGAAGTGAGACAAAATGAGACAAAAAGACTGTTTCCACATCATAGGCCGTCTCAGCAAGGATCAATATTTTAAAGATTGGTGGATTAATTGATCGATGAACAGCAGTGAGCACAGCAGCGGCTACCTGAGCCAGAACTGCGCCGGATGGGACCAGATGGACCCGCCGGGGTCACTAGTGTTCAAACGCAGGCTGGACTCGCGATGTGCGACTGTGGGTAAAATTCGGACCCGGGCTGTAGGCCATCGATCACCAGAGGAGGGGGACGTAACGGACGAAAAAATGGCTGCTGTCACCCGTTTGGCTGCTAAACCTGGGGCCCCGTCGCGGCGTGAGCATCCGACTCTCATTCTCGCTTCAGTCGCAGATTTCCACTGCGAGTCGCGCCGTCAACCTTTGTTTTCCCTGTTAGACAAAGCTGGGATTCCGGGCGAGGCGGCCCTCGCCCCCTAGCGGTCGCTAACACCACTCGTACTCGACCACAGGTTATTTACGTATGCGCGAAAGAAAATTGTCAGCGAGCAAAAGATTCAAAATCCGGCAGCTCTTAATACATGCAAATACAATTGAGCACGATTAGGCCGTGTCCTCACAGGCAAAACTGCACACATTACTGGTCTCCCGGAAAGTAAACAACCCGCCAGCCGGCCCCCCATAGGCCGCGTGGAGATGGGTCTCGATGCGTTAACTGCGGTCCGTCTCTGCCAGCTTACCGCAAAATGGCGGGTAAATATTGTACTCATACTGTGCATTAGAAGCAATTCTGCCCATTTGGGACTTGCAGGCAGAAAACAATACAGCACCAAAGGCCCAGAGTGTCTGGGAAAAGCGCGGAAATGCAGGCCGAAGTTTCGCTGGAGAATCACTGCACTCCCCGTGTTTTATAGAATCTGCCAGAAGAATGAGGAAGAATGTGATTTATAGCCAGAATGATGCTGCCGCTGTTCCTGTTGAGAAACCCGTGCTGTGGGTGAATGTGTTACAGCACCAGTGCACCGCTGGTTCGACACACCCGTGCCCGGTGCATTCTGGGTGATCGAGAACCTCCCACCTTTGTGCGCGGCCACGATTCAGTTCTGTCCCTGCGTTTGTTTGCAGCGAAACTTTAAGTTTCGTTTCTATAAGAAAGCGACACAGTTTTGGGGTAAAGTTAACTACATTTTTGTATATGTTTACAGAACTGGGCATAAAAGCAAACCGTTTGTTCCTTCTTCTTTATTATATTTATATTGACACAGAACAAAATGTAGTCATACAAATTAGTGCCGTTTTTAGCTTTTCAGGTTAATCCATATTATTCTGGTGGTTTCATACTGACTTCTTCTGACCCTGGGATCTGCAGAAAATATGTATATCAAATATGTACATTTGAAAGTCCAGCAGCCGGTCTGGTGGCAGCGTCTGGGTCTTGTCGTGATGTCATCTGGACGTGTGACCAGAACCAACGGCAGGTCCGTAGAGGGGGAAGACGTGGGGGGTGTCCGGTCTTCCCATCACCCCACGACGCGAGGGTTACATCTGCTCACACGGGGAAGCCCTTGCCACAGGACCACCAGAAGGAGCAGAACAGGATCCCGTCCTTTGTTTTCACCACGTTTTACCTTGCCTTACCTACCTCAGCTTGCCTCGTCGATCCCCTGCTTGATCTGATGCTCCTTCCATGCTGTAAGTTACTCACATTTTATAGTGATCGTGAATTAATCAGTTATTTATATATGTGGCCAGTAATTCGGTGTGAGATTTTTTTTTTTGGTGAAATTACAATTAGAATTACAATGATATTTTTCACACAAACAGCAGGAATTTTTCTATAGCATTACTATCAAATATAGTGATAAATATTACCATAAAACCATAAAAACAAACACAGTTACAATCTCACATTGGTTCACACTTGAACCATTAGTTATGTACGTTTCCACACACATCTAATAAATCTCAGGCCGTCAACATATATAATACCTGTGTGTGTAGCTTTTCCAAAAACATACACCCTAAGGTGTCCTTCATTTTATTTCCGAGCACACGTTTATTTAAAAATATCCCTGGCTCATGGTATCAATTTGTGAGAATTCTATCACGTCTTTGAAGTTCATTTTAGATGAATTTGTGAAAAAATATACTTTCTACAACGAGGAAGCAGGAAACGGAACAGCGTTCGAACGGAGGTTGTAGATGCCGCCGCGTTACGGTACCGTGTTCCCCGCCGGACTGGGCCGCCCGCCGTTTTACCCTTTTACCGCGGTTCCTACAGCCACACAGGCCTCATAGGACCAAATAGCAATAGACGCTGGAGCGTGTGAACAAAATTCTTATGAGATGTTAATCCCGGCGACCCCACGATTGATCTCAGATCTAATATTAGTCTGTGTGTGTGTGTGTGTGTGTGTGCGCGCGCGCGCATGTTCTGTCATATCTGATTTCCTTTGTTAGTAAAGGGGATCATTGTTCTCTTTCGATTTTGTGTTAATATCGTCATGCTAAAGAGCTATTGGCTGTAAAACGGATGCCGGTGGTGGACGGCTCCTTAGGAGACAATGTCAAACTGTGAGGAAATACACAGCTCACTGAACAGACAAACCCGTCGGCCTCGAACCGTGGACTTGGACGTGTGTGTGTGTGGGGGGGGGTTAATGAAGCAACCCAAGCGACCAAGATAATGGTCATCCCTGTGCTGGAACCCTACCCCCTGCACCTGCTTTACCAACCTCACTGACTACACCCCTCTACGGCGGTACAAGTTCATCTCTAGGTCTTAGCAAAAGGAGCAAGACAACAGACTGTAGGCCAGCAGGTTATTGTGATGTGTGTGTGTGTGTGTGTATCGGAGAGGGGTCCTGTGCTCAGCCAGGACCACAGTGCAGTACACCTTCCTGTAAAATGAATCATGATTAGGGCTGAATTGGAAGGTACGTGGCCAGGTACCTTAATTTCATGCTTGAGGTGCAATTTAAATTCCGCTTGAAGGTCAGAGTCATTAAGTAAACCCCCCCCCCCCCCCCC
>UFQX01000464.1:50284-65105 GCA_900497675.1 Arapaima gigas | reverse complement strand
AACCCCCCCCCCCCCCCACAAAGACTTCTCCATGTTCTAATAAAAGGTTCAGCTGCGGTTCTACCCGCTGACTTCTCCTTCGTCGCCTCCTTCTGTTCGACGACCAGCGAGACCAACACTTACAGCGAAAAAGTGCTGAATAACCACAATAACCCAAACACCGCAAACACAGTCAGTTTCCCTGCAGGTTTTCGTCCTCCTTCTGCCGCGGCGCGACTGTGCGGCCATTAACCAGGATTTAACCTGATCAACCTGAATAAAATGAAGAAAGAAACGGGTTGGTTAAAGGTCAGGCTAAACTATGCGTTTTCTGCTTTTGTTGCTGGAGAAAAAAAAAAATATCATCTGCTGGGAACCGGCGCTGTGGGGTCTTTGGCCGCTTTGGTCAGATGAAAGTGAGGTGTTGTTCAGGAAAACACCTTCAGCCGGAAGAGGGGACTTGAGCAAATGCAGCGCCGTGTTATTTCTTCCTCCCAGCGGCAGTAAAAACACAGTGCCGGTCACCCCACGGCCCCCCCAGGCTCCTTCTGCTGTCCCTCGCCACTCCGCCCTGGCTCTAGGGGGCACCTTGTTGGCCCACATCCCCCAGCGCTCCCTAAAACTGCTTAAGGAGAAACTATAAGAGATACGGAGGCTTATTTGAATATAAACCTTCACGAACTTGAATAAGCAGCTCTAGGGGGCGCCTGCACTTGTCCCCAGAAGGACGCTGGTTCGAAGCCCCTGGCTGTACATACAACCGAGTTGTACAGGTGAACAGTGCACAGTAAAGTGTGGTAAAGCAAGCAAGAGTTGGGTTAGATACAGTTAGGGTTTGGCCGTAAACAAAGTGACCAAACATCAGCGGACGTGCGGTGTGTGAGCAACACACACGGGGTGTAATAAAGTACGGAGCCCAACACACTTCCAGGTGTTGTAACCACCCTGTGACACAGATGTCAGACTGAAAAAGTTAAATGTCATATCGGTCCACGGCGACACGGTAATCGCTGCGTAAAACGCTGCCAAGGGAGGTGGGTTGCGGTCCAAACTCTGCTGGCAAAACAGAACAATGCGGCCAAGAGGCGACAGCGGAAACGTGAACGGTGTAGTTGAACTTCCATTGAGCAGGTGAGGCCCAACTTCCATTGTGATCAGGAAAGGAATTTGGGGGGAAAAAATGTACGGTTGAGAGATTTCATTGAAATTTTGAATCAAGATGCTCCATTGAACCAGTGCGCCGCACAAAAGTCCTCTTTTTGTGTGCGAAAATGAGTTTGGAGACGTGCCGTGGGGGCCGCGCGCCGCTCCGCCGTCTTATCGCCGCTCCTGTCGCTCCTGAGGGGTATTGAATCTGTGCGGCGCTCTGAACGAGAGAGCAGATCTGATCCCCACACTGGGAGCTGCGCTCTGGTTTACACACACACACACACACACACACACACACACACTTTTTTGGAAGAGTGGAAATGTGGGAAACAACAGCAGTGGCACATTTGGGAAGAGTCATAAGGTCAGCGGCCATGAGACGAGACATCACTCACGCTGCCCAAAAAGGTCATTTTCAGCTATAAATGTGCTGATTTACCCGCAGATTGTCATTTCCCCGCCACCAAAGAACTTCTTATGAAAATGTCATCCGTATTACAGACGTCAGCGCCGCCGCGTTCACGGCTCACAACTTCATTTTTGGCAGCAGTTAAGTACCTGGACTCTCCGGTCGACAAATTTAACCTCATTCTAATCCGTTCACTTGAGCCGGAGGGGTTGGAGGAGGGCGCTGGGGGGGTGGGGGGCATGCAAATACAGCGCTGGCAGCTGGACCGCGCAGCCCGGCGATGAAACAAATAATGAAATAAGGAATATGTCAGGATGGCAATTTAAAAGCGGTTCGAGGAGGCCTATCGGTGACGCCGACGTGGGGAGATGCAATCTGCGGCCTGTCAGTCAGCGGGGGGCGCCGCCGCGTTCCACCGCTCCCCTGGAAATATTAAAGCAGGTGACTGGCCTGCTGCTGCTCCGCCGCCTTCATTAGGTGTCAAACCCCCAGTTCCTGCCGGGTTGGGCCGTGGGGGGCTGGGCACCAGGATGCCAAGCAGGACACTTGATCGGACCCCGCCGCCGTGCCCTTAACACCAGCGTGATGCGATTTTCCCATCGTCTCGGTCCCGGGTTCTATTAGCGGAGTGTCACAGACGTGAAATAAGCTCAGTCTGCTTTTCGGCGGCACCTACAATTTAAAGGTCAAACACCAGACGAGTGGTGTAAGATTTACTGTATTACAACGTGTGTGAGTGTAATTTCAAGTTAACAAAGAATTCGCCGCTTCTTAAACTGGAGCGTCTTTGCTGTACGTTAAAAATATATTAATCAGAATAGCTTTAATTAGCAGAAGATCAAGTGACGGACGACTGACAACAGGTGCCGGGGGGCACCCCTGCTAATTCCTCACGTGCGCAACAGTGGGATGTGGGTTCAAGTCCCCGCTGTGGAACAGAGACGGCCGCAGATCTCGTTCCGATCGTAGGAGAGGTGGTTCCACACCTGGACCGAGTCCTTGCGAGCTGCAGGGGGCGCTGTGCCGCGCTTGAGGGGTGGCGTGCGAGGACTAAAGAACTAACGGTTTAACGTGGAGGGAGAATCGAATCTCTGGAGGTACGGAGGTGTGTGGAGCACACTGGGGGGGGCTTTACGGCATGTTACTGCGCTGCTGCTGCACCTCGCTGGATGACGCTTTTCAAACAGCCGCGATCACTGGGTGGAGATTTTCTGGCTCCTTGGCAGGAAAGACGGAGCAGGCCGGCAAAATGCGTGCTTTTCCAGAAAAACCTCAGTTTTCCCGAATTGTACAGCAGAAAAACCCATAATAATAATAATAACAACAATAAACGACGGGCACGACACATTTATACAGGGGGTTAAAAACTGCAACTGACAATGCAGGAGGAAGTAGGGATCCCCCTCACTGCGCTAAGATCCCAGGACCCCAGACCAGTACAGGAACCCCAACCTGCTGTCATTATGGGGCAGCTGGTCCTCCCAACCAGATCGTCCCCATCCTCACCCTCGTGGTCCTCTTGCTCTGCCGTGTTGTTACCCGTCAGACACGACACGCGTAACACTTCTATGCTGGGCTCACGTCTCCCAGAAAACTATCTATTTTCAACAGCATCAGCGACTTTTCACTATATTTCACAGCATCGGCACGTTTGTAACACAGCAGTAAGTAACTATTAAATGCTGTATAACTCAGTAATAATCAACGGTACCTGCAGGTGTGAAAAGTTTATTTACACACTGCTGGTATCTACTGACACGTTTCTCTAGCATTTAAGATGGAGGATTTTAAGTTTAAATTTAAACAGTCGCTGTGGATTCTGAGATGTTGCTTCACGTTCTTTAAGGTGGTCGGCTACACACACACACACACACACACACACACACACAAGCGGGTTCAGAAGCCAAAGAGTAACGTAGAATTTTGTTTTTTTTTTCCTCCCTGTAAAAAGAAACAGACAACAGTACAAGACTGGGGTTAAAATAAAGGTGACAGAAGAGATGGTCACGAGCGTTTCTGTCACGAGGACAGTGACACCTCAGAATGACTTCGTGGCGGTGGTGACGGTTGCGGTTATTTCGACTCCCGCTGCGTCGCGCCGGCTTTTCCGAGATTCTAAACGGGTCAAAACCTGCCTTCCTGCAATGGAAACCCGGCAGCAAAAGCGCAGGGTCAGGGGAAGAGCACGGTGACGTCACAGAGCCAGCGTGAGGAGCGTGACTGGGGTTAGCAAAACGTTGGGCAAATGATTAAATTATATTTGCTGCAATGTTGGCAATAAAATATAACTGGAATATGTTACCAGAGTGGGGAAAAGGGCAATAAGCCAACCTGCAAGCGTGTGCGGTTATGGATAAGGCGTATTACGTTCAACACGCTTTATTTCGGTTCTTTTTATGACTCAGGGGAGAAGTGATTTAGTTCCGATTTAAACGTCCCGGCTTCTGCATCACAGCTCCGCTTGCAGCGGTTTCCCAGACTGTCAGGAGAGCCAAAACACCCCGTGGCCCCCGGGTTGCGTTCGCTAGCAGACGGCCGGCGCTTAGCTGACCAGTGGATGCTGACCGTGGTTGTAACGCAGAGACACAGTGACGCCCTGTGACGTCGTGTGACACTGAAACGCATCTGGACTAATTTCAACACCTTGACTAACACTGCGACCTGCGGCTGGGGTCATTTTCAATTCTCATTCGTGATCCTCGTGTCAGGCCCCCCCAGCGGGGCGTTTAACCACAAACCGGTCCAGCAAAACACCTTGTTGCATGAGAGCTTGAATTTCTGTGAATGGCTTCGGGTGAAACTGCTAGAAAACCAACACAAGATCAGTTGTTGCCTGAAAACAGCAAGTCAGCAGAATGGCGGGTTTTCCAAACACACCGAACCTACGTCGACTGAGCGGGAGGCCCCCCTTTTGCCGAAGGCCGGCAGCCTCCTTCGTCGGCTTTTTAACGGAAAGATGTTCCCCTCGGTTCGGATGGGTCTCTCTTGTTTACAGGGACATCAGAAGTCACTCTTCAAATGTGCTTAGGAGTGCAGGAATCAAATGCTTTTAGCCGCGAACGTGGGCCAAACACACTTTATTAGTGCCCCCTTGGACCACACGTGAGGAAGCACCCAGGTGAAGGAAACACAGGTGGTGTAGCAAAGCTAACAGCCGGAAACAGGAAACTTCCCTCATCGCTGCTTTTTCAGCAACATCTGTGGCTCACACACACACACAAACACACACACACACTTTTACCGTACGGGCGTATCAAAATAATTCATAAGAATGCTTTTCTCTCAGGCTTTCAAGACGTCCCCACCTCACCAAGTCAGTGTTCGCTATGGTCAAGGACGTCCACTGGCATCTGCTCCCTGGCCCTGCTGCAGTACCATTCCCTTACTGTGAGTTACTGCAGTAAAAACTACCCTGCTGTATAAGCGGAGAAAGCGCTCCAAGTCGCTTTGGGCGAAAATCACAAGTTAAGCCGCCGACATAGTAAAAACGCGGGTGTTTTAAGCTGTGTGTCTGAGGCACTGTGAGGTCGGCTTTGGCCAAAAGCACAGCGAAACACTTCTTCAGTAAATGATGAAACTGAAGCTAAAATGAAAATGTGCCGTGTTCTTCACGGTCGGCCAAATGTGATTAATAACCACGGGCCGCTTCCCCACCTACTGTCGCTTCCCGTGATGCCAAGACACAGTGTTTGCACTTTCACATATGAGCAACAGTGAAGCAACACACACACACACACACCTCTTTATCTCTGCATTACTGACACCCAACAGCAACATCTGTGGCGTCTCAGATGCGTTAATTTCCAACCTTGCTGTGACCAAACAGCACTGTTGCTCTTCTGGCATCCAGAAGCTGTTCATTTTTGACCTTCGAAGGACCTCGAAGCAGCATCACGCCCTTCCTGACCTGTGTGTTGCCACTGCGGTTTACAAGGTGTGCCTGTACACAAGTTCAGAATGACAAGAGCTTCCGGTGTAAACAGTCGAAACAGCCACCAGTCTCATCAAATAAAACCATCAGTTCACCGCTGAGGAAGGAACTGAATTTTAGAGACTTTAATTTCCCTCCATGCATTTCCCAACTGTTATATCAAATAATATCGTGCTTAAAATAACCGAAAGCCCATAATGACTGCATTGCAAATCTTGTTTACTCTGTAATTCAAAATCAAAAATGCAATTTAAAAGTAACCTCAATCTGCTAATGTCTTGTATTATTAGTAAATTAATTTCACTAGAGGCTTTAAATTTCCACAATCATTGTTGCATTTTCAATCCCGGAGCTGCAAGGGAACAAGTTGCCAAAATATACAGGGTGATTCAAAAAGAACTGAAGACACTTTTGTAAATTTATTACTCATAAACTTTATTAACATGCAGCCTAAGTTTCAAGACCCAAAAATGTGGGGGGGGGGGGATTAAGGGCAACTACAATTTGGTGCGTATTATTTGCAAGCTTATGCAACGGGAACGTTGCGGGTTTTTTTATTTCAATTATTCGTCCTAATAATTATCTATTGGTTTTTTTCTTGATTTGTGTGGGTTGCAGGGTCACATCGATGGTGAAAAAATTTCCGACTTGATTTATCTTGATTCCTCGCTTTACGTCACAGAAACGCACAGCGCAGTCTTACATCCACTGTATATGAAATTAACCAAAGGGCAACAAACCACAGTCCATGTCCAGCACCACATTCCACTGACTTTCTTTTGCTGCACAACGTAATTTGGATGTTGACCGAACGCCTTCCATCAAACGGCATGAAAAATGTCATAAATCGGCAATGTGTGCGGAAAAACAAGAGACACGACGGGACAACCGCCTGTTATTTCTTTTCCGTTCTTGCGAGATGTCAGACTAATTGTAACGGTTTAGATTTAGTCGAGTACAAAAATCGGAAAAAAGGCTAGAATAACCAAAGCAGCAAAGGTCAAGCCAAGCACGGCTGCGCCCGCCAGGTGGCACTGTTGGGAACCCGACAGGAGCGGGGGATGTAAAGAGCGAAACGGCCACGACCGCGACGGCGGACAAAGGGTGGTGTGTTCTGGCGCCGCCGCGACTGTCGGGGTCACGGCGGACAAGCCGCGACTTACAAGACGATGGACGGGATGAGTCAGTTTCGCCGCCGACAGGCCGGTCAGATCGTGAATTTAGTGAAAGTTTCTCATAAAGAGAAGGAATATGAGGAAATGTCATCTGAAACTTGGTTCCAGTCAGCTTGAAGTTCCAGTACCAGTGCTTGAAGTGGGTGGTACTCGGTGGTGACCAGCACTTCTTCCTTCTGCTCTTTGGAAAACCAGCTTTTTCTTTCTTTTTCTTGTGAACCTCCCATAATCCCCCTGCTGCTTTTTTCCGACCCCCCCACAGGATGGACATTATTCATAACAGCCTTATACCTACATTTCATTACCCAGAGAGCACTAAGTTATGCTGCAAGTCGGCTTGCACTGCTTTCCTACCGTTCGCTCAAAATTCCTCTCCCTTTTATTAAATATATACTATGAACATCCACAGTGTTGTCTGGTATCTTTCTGTAACTGCAGAAATTCAACATTAAATATTTAACCAACTGAGTTACCTGGCACTGCCCGGTTCAGAAGGTGAAAAGGTAAAGAGTAATAAACACGTCACACAGGTAAACAAGCTGTTTTGCCATTAAAGTTGTCGCATTCAGGACAAAAGCATTGTCATTGCTGCCGAACAGGCGGACGGCACAGTCCTGGTCCGGTGGAATAGTGGAAAGGAGAAAAGTAATAAAATATATATCACCGAACTTTATTACCCTTTTGTTAGTAAAGTGCTATTTAATAGTTTGCAGTTAGCAAATGGCACGAAGCCAACAAGGGAGCACCAGCATTTACAGCAGTTCTCCTCTTCAAACACTGACTACAGCAGTATGAAAACGTGGCGGCCGCGTGGCTTCTGCTCGAGAAACACGCCCAGAAACGTCATCTGCTCTGTCACAGGTGCTTAAGCGTTCGCAGCCGCACGTTCCAGAACCTTCAGTAAAGCCCCCATACCCTCCCCTGAGAGACAGCGGCAATGCGCCGGGCAGCAGCTGCATCATCTCCACCAGCACAGAATTACAGTGCTGTGTGAAATACCCCGGTTTGGATGGGGAAAACAGAGCATTCGGGTTCCGGACCGGGAAGCGGCATCACGGAACACGAAGAGATGCTTATGAGCCACTTCTGCAGTGCCGCCATCATCTAGATGGATGTGGCAGAAAACAGCAAAGCAAATCATTCAGGAGACCGGGGAGGTGGGGGGGGGGGGCTGTCTATGCCCTGCAAACACGTCTGTCTGCAGCGACCCCCTCAGCAGATGAACAGCAGCACACCCTCTGACCCTTCCGGAACAGCTCAGGAGGTTCAGTTAACGGCCATCTAGCTGTTCGCAAAATATTGCTTCTATTGGCAAGAAACAGACACGGAGCATCAGCACCACCAAGTGGAGCGCAAACCAACGCACTCCGGGGGGGGGGGGGCTCCACAGCAAAATTAATTTTTATTTTCTGCAATGTCACAATCTCAAACACACACATCTTTTACATCACACATTAATTGAAGATGGTGTATTTCTTTGTTTTATTGATTTTTATTGTCCAGTTTGACTTTCAGCAGTTTCATCCATTTTGCTCAGCCAGCAAAACATTTCTGCATCATTCAGCCACTGCAAATTGTACTGTGAGGGGGAATATAAGGGGCGACAGTGAAGAAGGTGGTGGTGGGGGGGTGCCACAAGGTGTTCAGTGTCCCATAAAAACATTGAGAGGAACCCAAAAAGAGATGTGCCACCCGAGTCTAACCCTACAGCATCCAACAGGCCATCTTCACCGCTTTACATCCGTGCCGGTAGCTGGGTGCGGGGGGGGGGGGGGGTCACAGTTTCATTCACACCAACAATATGTATAAAAAAGGTGAAAAAATACTGTACCACACATCCACAGGGTGACGGGCTACACAGCACCATACAGCTCATCATTTACTGTAGTACAATCCTGAATGAGTTACTACTACTGGTTAGAGATGTCTAAAATGCACCCCCCACAGCCCCCACACTGTGAGGCACCACCGCAAACCCAAGAGGGAGCAAAAGTCAAACATATAAATGCTCTTTAGTACAGCAGGTGTTGAAATGCGGAAACGGAAAGGATCGGCAAACCTCTCAGCGGCGTCAATAAGCAGGAATCGTGTTAAAATCAGCATCAATCGGAAAAATTCAGAAATTTGCATCAGGTAAAAGGTCATGGTGAAGCAGGGCTGGTCTGGCTGGTGGCGGCGGCAGGGAGGACGGCGTCTTCATGCTGATCAGCTCCTGTCCCCGGGGGGTAGGTGTGTGCCAGGCTCCAGAGAACCATGTGTCCCTGACACACACACACACATACACACAGCAGTTCAGAACACACTCTTTCCACATCAGCCCTTGACTGACACACATCACATAATATCACCAAGTTAGATTTCTTGTATCAATAAGCTACAGTGTTTGTTGGATTCACGGATTTTCCTGAATCGCAGTTTCCACAGAAACAGATGTCTGCTAAGGCTGATCAAGAATATAATTATTAGAATAGAATTATTACAACAGAACCCCCATCAACACATTTCAACAATTACTTTAAAAATACTTGATTTTTACTAAAACCAAAATGAAACCCAAAATGTTGTTTCACTCACTTTTTTTTACTGTCGTGCTTTATCCAAAAAGTACAAAAAATATCATATTTAAAAGAAAATTATGAAAACATCACTTCAGCTACAGACCAACAACCACAGAATCTGTACTGACTTAAAAAAAGGAAAATTTAGAAATGAAGGATCGCAGTTTTTCACGCGTCTGTAAAGACAGAAGATTCTTCCTGAACCACCGGTGCTACACATCTCCCCAACAGGAGGAATCACTGCATTTGCACGGAAAAAAAAGTTTGGGTTGCAAAAAAAAAAAAAAAAGAAAAAAAATGCCTCTATCATTTTTTGCAATAAGCACATCGGATTCCACAAGAATCACATTTTATGTTGTGGAACAATTCTGTCGCACGGCGTAATTATGAACTATTAACATAAACAATTATCTAAAAATTAAATGTTTAAAATAATGAAATGCAAAATAGACTAAGCGAGCAAAGAATAACTACAAATGGCGTTTCTTCAATGTTCTGTCTGTTTGGTGGCAAAAGTGACCTCCACTTCCACCAGTAAAAAGCACCCAAACAGGACAGGGCTGTGGGACCGAATTAATTCTACTGGTTTCCACAGTGTTTACAGCTCAGGTCTGTCGCTGTTCTTCTGTCGATCGGCGACAACAGGAATCAGTCACCAAACGGCACCAAACAGCAGTTTGTGGAAAGTATTTTCAATTTGAGTTAAAACTGGTGTTTAAAACTGTGTAGCTCAAAGCTAAAAGCAAAACGTCAAAATGAGAGGCCTTACAAAGTATTTGTTTGTTAGCCGCTTTCAATATTTATGCAGAACCTAAGCTGTGTTTTATAAAATTCTTACCGATTGTGTAGATAATAAAGTATAATAATTTGAAAATGGGGGGGGGGGTCGGAAAGTGGACTGAAGCTGACAAATGTTGCAAAAGCTTATGGAATGAAGAGGAGGCGACTGGTAATGGGTGAATCGATGTACTATGTTTTTTATTTACTGCGGCTTTACCTGAAGTTTTTACAGAAGCCGGCCTGTAACTAACTGGAGGGAATTTTGCTATGTGCACCTTTTACTGATTCTAACTTTCGATTTACAAACAAAGCGAGTTAGGAACAGACCTCCGGTCCCAACTGTGTTTATAACTGAGGAGCCTTATCGTTCATCCCCCACATTTCATCACTTTATTCCTCACCTGATCACAGGTGGACGTCAAACACTTCGTCCTCGCAAGACGACTCCATCTGTTCCTCTTTGATAACTGCGAGGGAAAACCGGCAGAGATACACGTTCAACTCACCCTCCTATTCCTACTAGAAACGGGCAGGTCCTTCTATAGACGTGGACCAAAGTGCAGAAGAGAGAAATAAGTTGAAACAAATGGAAAACGACGACGATGTTGGACAAAATCACTGTGCGGGGACTCGAACGCCACTAGGATTTTTTATTACACCTGTGGGAATACCTGTGTTCTGCAGGCCGGCCGGGTGCATGGTCAACGGGACTGTAGCCGGGGGTGGGAAGCTGTAGGAACGCGTGAACTTCAAGGCGGGTCGATCCTGGCTGATGCTCTTGGTCCGTTTGCGACACTCCACAGCCACGCTGCTGCGACAGGCCTTATGACAGTACACTCCGCAGGCTGGGTGTGTGTGTGTGTGTGTGTGTGTGTGAGACAGAGAGGAAGAAACAAAAATATGTTTTACATTAACCTGCAATCTATTCATAACACATTGAGGAAACAAAAACAACCTTCACCGTGATAACTAATTTTTTTTTTTAAACTAAATAAACGCATGATTTTTTTTTTGTCATCTTTGCTCGAAAAAAAAAAAATCTGTCCTTATTGTTTTGTCAGTGTTTCGCAGCCCAACTTTTGCCCAAATCAAGCTTGACCGAATTTGAAAATGGAGCTGAACAGAGTGTGAGAGAAAAGTAGGGACAGCGTTTGATGTCCCAGCGGCATCACGGCAAATCCTCTGGGAAACGAAATGTCGCCCAAATTGCATAATTTTAGAGGCACTGGTTTCAGTTCTGTCACACGGCTCTTTTGTTCTCAGTTTCTTCGCATTCTTTTCAGTCTGTGCAATTAATGACTCCGCCTACAAATCTGTTTCCGCTGATGACAGACGACTTTATTATGAACTGTGCACAATGAATCCGTCAATAAAAAGGTTAAAAAAAGGTGTTGGGAATTAAAAGTTACCTGAATGGTACTGAAATGTAGCGAGTCAGATGCACAGCAAAACTGCTCAGCAGGTATATAATAATTACAATAATAATAATAATAATAATTATTATTATTATTATTATTATTATTATTATTAATATTATTACTATAAACTCTTTTGGAAGCCCTTCCATCACAAATTATTTTTCCCCACTATTACAATAGATGACATTTAATGGAAAACTGTCAATCTGCCACCATTAACTCTTCAAGCTCCTAAGTTACTGTAGTTAAATGGTTTAATTTTGTCCAAACTACTGCAGATGCTGAAACTGAATTGTGAAGCGGGGGGGCTGGGGTGCTGTACGTTGGTGCACGAAAGGCCACGTTTCACTCCCTTCGCCATCAGCGTCTGCGTGCGATTCTTACCTTTACACTTGTATCCGTGTTTGTAAAACCCCCATATCTGCAAGGACACACAAAAGTAAATGCAACGACAGTCTCCCCGAAAGCAAAACGGGCGCCTCAGCGCGCCGTGTCACATGGCCCGAGTGTTTTTCGCGTCTCTCGTGCCGCAATTGTCACGTGAAAAAAGTCGAACAGAGATGCTGTGTTTGGCGAGGGGCCAACAGGAAACTAAGAGCAGGAAACGCACTCGCTGTTTTTCAGCTCTTATCTTTCTGCTCCCCCCACACTTGTTCTATCAAAACACACCAGGCATCTCCCTCCATCCTCTGGGGCCCAACGCAGCTACGCTGACCTCCGACCTCACCAGGGCTGTTTCCTTATTTGTGCGCAACGACTGGCAATTCTGGGAAGTCAATACACCCCCCCTTTGTTACTGATAAGGGGGAAAGAGCGTAATCGGCGTAAAAACACAGTTGGCAAAGTCACATCTGTACGTTTGAGGGTGACTTTTCAGAAAATCCGCCGCGAGCTGCAAAGTACGCCGGCGAGGACGAGGACCCCCGGCGGACTCACCAGGCCGGCGCAGTGCACGCAGAACGTGGGCTTCACGCACGTGGTCTCGGCAAACGTGTGGATGAAGCCCATCTTGCAGTTGAGCAGCGAACTGGCCTTCAGGAAGTAGTCGACCATCTCCTCCCTGCTGATGCGGCCATCCCTACGAGTCCCAGGCGCCACATAAATAATAATAGTAACAATTCCAGGTTTTGACTATACACTCCTCCCTTTTATTCTAGCCTTCATTAACAATGAATACCTTTGATAATAAAAGTTGTATTTTGGTTGGACTTCATAACATCACATTTTTAACACTGAGCATGCAGAGGTATATGATGTTCTTTAGTCCATGCATGACTAAACACATATTTGGTGACCTACGTATATATTGGGCTCCATACCTTATAGGTGCAGTATAAAGACAATTTATACCAAATGACAAGATCGAGACAGATCGTGAACTATTTTGATCAATAACCGTGCAGCCAAAACTCACTGATCTTTATCCAGCTCGCCGAACTTGCTGAGGTAGGGGAAGTTGCTGCGGATGCTCTCAAACTCCTCCTGGGAGATGTGTCCATCGCCGTCCGTGTCGAAGTTTTTGAAGACCGACTGGAAAAGTCAGGCGTCAGTTATGGAGGTTCTACGGTGTTGTCGCGGAAACGGCTGCGATTTGCGGACAGCGTAAAAAAAATCAGCCGCGGGTCTGGCTCTCATAGGTATGAAATTAAATTAAATATCAAAGCAAAGAAAAGCCACTTTTTATGTCTCCTGCAAACAATTTAGTTGTTCTTGGTTGTCTTTACTGGCACCGGAGCGCGTTGTGCGTATTTCCGAGTTTGCATAAAAACCCTCCTGAGAAAGACGGACCGGTTAAGATCACCCAAGAGCCAACAAATATTCGGTCCCTGGGACCATAACGGCCATTTTCATACCTCTTTCATAATGAAAACAGAAACACTTGGCAGTACTGTAACTGTCAGTAAATGACATCAATATGTGCCAAATGGGACCGACATGAAACAGCGTGCACAGTTTGTGTGAAATATTTGGTAAATATGTTGTCGCCCGTGTGTGTTAGACTACATCACATGCCGGACACACATGAGCAGTCAGCAGTCATGGTGACCTGCAGCGTGTGACCATGTGAGGCTCGCAGAAAACTTTGCTGTGAACCATGGACCACATTTCGTTTAGCATCAGGGGCAAAAACGCAAACCGGATGTGGTGAAGCAGTAGTACCAGCTGTACCTCGACCATCTTCTCTATGTGCTTGCTGATGATGGCCGGGTTGGCCTTGGGCTTCACGGATGACGCCCACTCCTCGATCACGGATGGCTGCTTCTCCGGATTCGCGTTTGAGGCCTAGAGCAGGTGAGCAGAGAACACACGTGTGAGCTGCTGCTGTGTGAATGCTGTCCGTCACCACCTGTGTTGGATGGGGAGAGGAGGAGCAGCCTCCCTTTGTTGGAAGTGTGAGGTAAAACCCAAATGTAAACACCAGCAGGTCACTTGGGTGCTCACCAGGGCCATAGTGCTGCGTGGCTCCCTCTGCAGGGACAGCTGGTAGAGCTCCTCCTCTGTGTGGTATTGATCCAGCGACACCTGTAGGTTGCGAACACAGCACAGGCGTGAGTGCACGCCACCTCCCTCCTCCAGACCCCCTGGTTCAGGTCGTAGGGACGCACCGTAAGCAGGTTCAGGAGGTCCAGGTTGGCGTCGATGCTGGGTGGCGTGCTCTGAATCAGCGCCAGCTCCTGCAGGATGGCATACAGCTGCTTGGTCTTTGTCAAGTTAACCCGCGTCTTGGCTGCGTCGGTCCAGTCGGTCAAGGCCACATGCACGGCAATGAGGTCCTTCAGGTGCACCCCCAGTACAGGGAAGCGGAACCCTGTGCACTCGGCGAAGCAACGCCGGTACTGCCTGTAGTTCCCGCACGATGTAAGCAGCTCCGTCAGGCTCTTGAAGGCCTGGAAAGAAGACCGACGTCAACCTGCGAGTTGTGGCCAAGACGGATCTTCACCTCCAGCCATTGGCACAGCAAGAGCGGTTCGGCCACATTTAAAGCAACTGCGGTGGTAGCAAAGCATTGTGGGACTAGGATGGAGATGAAGAACAGTGGAGGAGCCAGCAGGACCCCCGCAGCCAGCACCGTACCTTGCTGGCCTCACTGCTGACGTGTGCCTGAGTGTCCTTGAGCCTAGAGATGGCGCTGTTGCTGAGTCCTCCGACCACAGCCATCAGGGTGTTGAAGTTCTGCAACTGAAGCAACCTCTGGCGTCGTGACGGAGGTCCCAGGTCCCGAAAGCAAGGAGGAAGGAGATGGACATT
The DNA here is from genome assembly GCA_900497675.1 of Arapaima gigas. NCBI lineage: Eukaryota > Metazoa > Chordata > Actinopteri > Osteoglossiformes > Osteoglossidae > Arapaima > Arapaima gigas. Next base: position 50,457 of record UFQX01000464.1, on the reverse strand, counting down.
TTAAATAAGGAACGGCGCAAACGCCAGGAAAGGATTTATTGGAACGTAACACACACACACCATGTCAACACAGCAAGAACATGCAAAGGGAACCCAGTGGGGTCTGAACTCATATTCAAGCCATCAAACCCAGGAGCTGTGAGATACCAGTGCCCCCCCCCCCCCCCCCCCCC
>UFQX01000464.1:11610-50252 GCA_900497675.1 Arapaima gigas | reverse complement strand
GGCCCCCCCCCCCCCCCACTGCATAACTGTGTCTTTCTTGTATTCAGGAAACTGACCTCTAAGTGAACTAGCAATGGCGGGGAAACCAGTATCAACACCTGACTGCAACAGGTATCACACTGTGTGCCCTTAACCGCTACACTTCCACAGCAAGGCGGGGCTGCGATGCTGACCTGGGCCACCCTGATGAAGTGAGCGATGACCTGAGCCCTCTGCACCGCTGTGGGTTTGCTGAGCACCATGAGTTGGATCCACTGGGAGACGCTGTTGAAGAGGGTGATGAAGCGCTCCAGGACGGGGTTGTCCACGGTGCAGCCGTGCATCACGAAACTGTGGTAGTCCTGGAACTGAGCATGGTGGATGACCCGTCAGACGGCACACACACTCACCCGCAGTGGAACACACACACACACTCACAAATCCTACGACGGCACACACCAGGATCTTGCAGAAAGACTTGTACTCCAGGTATGTGAGGTGCTCCGCCAGTTCACTTGCATCCAGATGATCAAAAAGGAGAGACATCTTCCTTCTCTTGCCACCGGCGCCGCCAACTCGGGTTACCTGTCGCTTCCACTCGTACGACGGCCTGGAGGAACACGGGGAGATGGTGTCGCTCACTCAGGGGCTGCCCCTCGCGTTGATCTTACTGAACAGCGGAAGCACAAAAACTGCTGGATTCCACAAACAGCTATGAGAAGAGAACGAAAAGACACACGCACAGGCACACACACACACTGACTCACTCGCATGCGTGCGTGCACACACCCACAGACAGACACACACACACACACACACACACACACACACACACACACACATGCACGCACACAAACACACACGCACAATTTAGCATGGTGGGACTTACACACTGTCAATGTCTATGAGGTGACTTTGGCCCTCATCCCCCTCCTGTGCCACAACCTCCTTCAGACCCTTGATGTTCTCAGCCAGCTCTGGGTTCAAGTCAAACTCTGCAGGAAACTCCGTGATCCAGTACCTGGAAGGCCACAAGTACCATTTACTGTGCTTTTGCTGCACCTTTTCACTATGTTTTCACCAGGATGCTGAAAGCTCAGAACCTTATGTTTGTAAAGGTATCACTGTATTCCAGGCACAATGACAGACCTGCAAATTTTTGCAGCCACACACACACAGCACGAGCACAGCGATCAGTGTGAGAAAGAAGCTCCCTTCATTATGCCCAGGCTTCCTTACCTGACCAGGTGACAGATTTTGGTCCTGTAACTTGGAGAGCAGCTCCCTTCCTGTGACCTGCCATGTGGTTAAGGAATCCGTGGCGTTTTCTTTTGGAACCGATCCCACACTTAAAAGAGAAACCTGGTTGAAGGATACCTGAGGAGAAGCCTCCTGGCCAACTCGGTCGAGGGTAGGTACCAGGGGTGCATCATGAGGAACATGCGCACCTCCGAGGCCTCCTGCAGGGTGCCATCCTCATCTGAAAGAAGATGTGTTTTTCTCTAAACGGGGGTTTTTCCAATGCATTTTGGGTCATCGTCTGGTGTCCGAGAAACACATATCACCTTCCACGGTCAACGCAAGGTGTGTTACTCAGGACAGCCTAACGTGGGTAGTAGCAGTAACATTGCCATCACCGTCACAGTGAAGGACACAGTCATGATGGTGCCTCAGGGTGGAGAAACACTCACTGAAGGCGTCGATGCAGGCCTCCAGCAGCTCTTCCACCGTCGCTGACGGCTCTGACCAAACAGCCGCCATGTTCCTCTATGCTTTCATCCCCGTGGGCTCGCTGCCCTCCTCAGCTCGAACCCTGGTTTGCCTTTAAAAACTGGAAATATGAAAACAACTTGAAATGCACACTATATAAACTAACAGCGTCACTTCCAGAGACGGTGCTGCTATTACAGTGCTGACACCCGCTCCCGCTTCACAGTGACTCTGCACTTACTGCTCGCTTCCTCCAGACGCCAAGATGGAGCGGCGCCTCCGCTTGGCCTGGGAGAAGCAGCTTAAAGCAAATACAAACATAAATCTTCTTTTTCATACTTCCTCAATTTATACTTTTTAACGATGAAACTGATAAACATTCCCAGCAAGTCGGTCCCAAGATGCAGCCACATGAGTTACGAGGAACTTCAGTCAATATCCTGGCTTTGGCTTTGGAGGCATTTCCTCACATTTACTAGGACCAAGTTAGGATTTTGCACATCCTGACAGCTAAGCGGTGTCAGAAATGTATTTAGGAAATACCAAAGAGACTTACAGTGATTATTACCAAATATTTATGCGGCACCTTTTTTTTTTTTAAATCCAAGGCAACTCACAGTGTTAAATACACTATAGTAAACTACCTCCAGTCATTTACATATCCATACAGCAAGGTAACATCTCCGCCGCAGACACACACACCCTGAGGAAACCCTCACCAACACAGGGACAACATGGAAACCTAACACATACTGAGGGGGGTTCGAACCTGTGTCCCGCTCCATGGCTCCAGTTAATTCGCTTCATTTTCATGGGTTTCAGGTATACAGACATACAGAGTAACTGCACAGTGTTATAAAAAGATTAATGACAGAAACTGCCTTGTTGTGTTAGGATAACTATCTACCATCTGGAATAAACTGGTATCACTTTTGAGGCTCGGGAACACAACTTTTAGGTTACATTTATGAGACAAGTATGAGAATTCACTTTGAGAAGGTTTCTCAGGAACACATTACCCTGATAAAGGCCAGGAAGAGTGTATTTTTTCAGTTTACTACAGCTTGGCCTGGTGGTGGAAATCGGTTCAATTCCCAACTGCAAACATCTAGTTGAAATCAGCCAAAACAGAAACTGCCATTCCACTGTTTTTGTTCAGACGCGATCGTGACAACGTGGATGTGGAGAGCAGAGAAATGCACATGAGAACAAATATTACACGTCTAAAGCCAACGCATCACACCTCCCGTCACCCTGTGGCCCTCGAGTGGTGACGCTGTCAGGCCTTTTTCAACTCTGTCACCGTTATAACCCACAGCCACACTTACAGCCACCCCTCCCTTAACAGCAACAACCTGACGCAAGTCCTCTGCGTGTGTGTGGGTGTCCACTGCGACAGCTGAACTCTGCGTAGCCTCACTTCTTGTTCTTTAGAAAAAAACACTCGTTTTTCAGTAGATCCAACAAACACTCTGTGTGAGGCATCTTTCCTTCCCTTTTTACGCACAGGGGTGTATATCGCGAGACACAGATGAAAACACACCGGGCAAACAGACACAAGCAACTACAAATGCGTGTCACAAAGTGTGTGACAGAGTGTGTCGACACTGTATACGAGCTCAACACGCCCTCCATCAGCGTCCCACGCAAGCGGTGCACTGAAGAGCGACACGCTGAATGCTGCCCATAAACGCCTCTCTTCAGGCCACGTCGCATTCCATGGCACTTGGAAACTTTCCGCTGCTGTGCCAACAACCAGACGCGTACCTGCCGCTACATCCTGGTGGGGGGACAGAGCTGCAAACAAACCTGTACCATATTAAAAAAAAAATCATATTTTTCACCCAGTACAATGAGCAAACTGTTCCAACTACGTTTGCGGTGTTCTACAAGAATGACCACACTTCACGTGCAGCTAATAAGAGCTTTGATCCTCTACACACACACACACACACACACACACACACACACACAAATAAGCAACTCAGTCAGATTCATAGGCAGCACAATGAAAACAGTAAGTATTACACTGCTTGATAGAGATACAATAATAAAATAATATAATGATTTTGCATGTTGCTGTGGTCATGCCACAGAGTTGGGCTTTGAACCCTGAACCTGCCGTGTTACATTGGCTGGACAGGTGGCTGTACAGTTTGCACACTGAACTGAACGGTTACACGACTCAGTATCATTTCTTCTCTCATCTGCAGCCGTATTTGTCTCGGCCCATGAAAACCAGACCTGGGTTTAGCCTGCTAAAATTTATTTGATCAAGTGATAAATGTAAACATTCTAACCAGAGTGCAGGACATGGTATTGAATCTCATCTGAATTAAAAAAATCCCATACCCATCCACTGAAAGAAGAAGTATCTCGGCACACAATTGTTGTAATAATATTTGCTAGCAGAATTATCCCTGAATAATTCATTTTAAAAGAGAAGACATATTTGCTAACATTATACCATTAGAGGTATAAATCCTTCAGTAACACTTCCAACTTCACGTTATTTGAAACACGTCAATTCAAGCACAAGTCAAAGCTCAGCTGGTGCCGAATTCGCAGACGTGGGGTCACCCTACTGAGACCACGGCTGCAAACAGCAGGTCTAGAACCTTCCCTCCCTTCGTCCAGCAACCAAGGATTCACAGTGAACCGAAAAACCAGTCCTTCATGGAAAAGACCACGGTTTATGGCAGAGATCTGACACTGTGACTGGTTCTGACTGACAGGTCCTCACACACACACACACACACACACACACACACACACACACACACACACACACACACACACACACACTGGGGAGCGTTAAGATTCTCGGAAAACACATGGCTACTTCTGTGCTGCAGGTGCTGTACAGGCAACAGAAACTTCCAAGTTCATAACATCGTCAGTGGGAAGAAGAGTCAGTTTCTGGTTGGAATTTCCCTTTGTCACCCCCGTGTCACTGCACTGAACAACACAGTATCTGTGTGTGTGTGTGTGCCGGTTCACCCCACTCAACTGGGTCTCATTTCTACACATCGCACTCCCAGCTCTTCGCTTGTGTTGATCTCAGGGTAAAAACTGGATGCCCTCCCGCTGTTAAACGGGGGCGACATGATCGAGGTGCCACCCGTCAGGGGTTCGCAAACAAAGGCCTTGGGTCCTTGTGGCACCCAGCGACAGAGTTCTTAGCGATTGCTTTGTCGTCAGGGTAGTGGTGCCGTGCTGCCATTGAGGGGGCAACTATACCCGAGGTAGGAAGGTGGGAAGGTGCTGCCCCACATTGCAGAGCAGAGCCCCCCCCCCCTGCGGTCGCAGGCAAGACTGGCATCACACGTGCCAGAGGAACCACAAACACAAGACATACACGGCAGCCCAGTCCCCCAGACAATAAGACGAAAGGTACTCAAGTAGACACTCGGCACCGACCTGTCACTTTATACCCCTTAAAAATCTGACACTACGTGTTGTGGAGACACTAGAGGAGTAGCAAATATTATAAACAACATGTAAACAACTCCTCCACTGGCATCCTGAACAAACTTTTTAATATGGGTGCAAACAGAAGAGCTGAGATATGCCACAGGGGCCCTTGTTCTCCACTACAGCACAGAACACCTGGAAGTAAACTGGTCTTAAACTGTGCCAAAGCTCTGTGTGTGTGTGTGTGTGTGTGTGTGTGTGTGACTGTGCGTGCGCACACCTCTATTACCGCTACCCAGTGTGAGAATGCAAAAAACCCCCCTCCCCACTGAACCATGCAATAGCTTTTCTTTCCACTTCAGTCCCTTGGTGACTTCTTGGAGAGGGGGGCCGGGTGTTTTGAAAAGCCTCACCTAGCCAGTGAACACGGAACCCCACCTTCACATGTGCGCACACACCCAACATGCGGACAGAGAACTCAGCCAGAGAGGAACTATGTGTAAATCTGGTCCAGGAGGTGTGTCGACCGCAAAGACAAATACACCGGGGTGGGGTTAAAATCCGCTATGAGGAGCTGTTCTCTGTGCTGCTAAAAGAGACATTGGTGACATGACAGCACTGACTGACAGACGACACTGTGGCCACAGTTCACAGTGTAAGACAAAGCGCCTTGGAGCTGCACTCCACTTGCCACGTGGTGCATGTGCGGTTCTCAACCGTCGCTCCAGGGACGAGGACATGTGCGCAGCATCTACTGTCACGATGACGCTGCTGTGAGAAAGACGTGCGAAACGTAGGCAACTTCTTACAATAGGACAGGTCAAAGGTCAGCGTGTCCGTCTCCCTGCCAAACACACGCCTCCATCACGTAACTTACTGGGCCACTTTTTCATACAGCTTTGAAAGTCATTACTGCTGCTGTCATCACCACTCCTAACCCTGCGATGGACTGGAGTCCCGTCCAGAGGGGTCTCCTCCTAGCCTAGTACCCAGTGGCTACATGATAGGCTCTAGACCACTGCCAACCTCAGCAGGCCAAGTGGATAAGGATGGATGGATGGATGGATGGATGGATGGATCACCATTATTACTGCTGATTCTCACAACGTGTTGACATGCAGCTCAGTTGCGGTGACCCCTAGAGGCTGAAGAGTGCAGCGCAGCATAGCAACTCCCCAGTGGCTTCCCCATTACAGCACCCAGAGCAATTTTCTTGTGAGAAAAAAATTGTTTAAGATTCTTTAATAGCAACTAACACACTTGGTTTTGCTCAAATGCAGTGATACCTGGTTTAACGCTGCCTTGTTTAGCTCAGTTTTGTCATGGCGCCCCAGCACATAGCGAGCTGACACTGCACATCTCTTTCATTTGCTATTAATGCTGCCATAATCCTCATTCTCTTCACATCTCTCCGGCACTCGAGCCGCAGGACGTCTCTGCGCCTTTGTTGCCGACTTGGGGCCCCAAGTCGCCTGTTCCTCGCCAAGTGTGCTTTGCTGGACAGGGACGATGCTCACGGGGGTTGCAGGTAATAAAACACACAGAGCAGATGCTGACCAGCTGAGGAGGAGGAGAAGCAGTCCCATCTTACCCTCTTTTCAAGCATCTCCCTACACGTTTTCATGGATGCGTATAATACAGTTATGCAGATAACTTTTTCTATGATTCTGAAGACAAGATTTTCAGTAAAAGTTAATCACTGTGCTACTGTACTTGTTATTTTGTACCCCCTCCCATTTAATAAGATATAATGTTAAAGTGACTGTTTAGCACTGTTTCCATTAGTGCTCCGGTAAAGTATCCCGAGTACTGCCTGGGGTGTTACTGTGGTTAGTAAGAGCTAGAGGACGGTACGAGGATGGTAAAAACACTCCAGCTGGGTAAAGCAACCCGGACTGCAGCTACTGTACTGCAGAGCCACCCCAATTTTACACTTTACAGTATGTCATTAGCTGAGACTTATCTGAAGATCATTATCGTTATTACCATCATTATTATTACTATCATTAATTTATCGACTCATTATGCCGGGGCGCCCTTTGATCGTAAATTGCACCATCTCTGCACGCTAAAAATAGTTGAATTACAAAGACACAAGCCTTCGCCGCTTATTTTCATTTCTTTTATGTGTTTCTAAGTGCACCCCCACCTACAAAAAAAAATAAAAAACACTGTGGGGCAAAGCACTTTTACTCACTCGCCCTCCACACGTAAAGTAATAAGGGGGCCAGCGATCACCTTACAACGGCTCAACAACTATTAAAGACATACAGCAGCAATGCACGCATTATGGTTTCCAAAACACAACACAGCTGCATGTGTCTAAATAGCTACGTGTCCAACCAGTGTGAGGAGTGGGTACTGTCAGTGGGCTCTGCGAGTGCAGCTGTGCTGTCACGTTGATGAAAATAAGTTCCCGTATGTGTTCCTCACGTCTGCCTCTTCGTAACCCCAACAGTGGTGGCAGGTCACCAAAATATTAGGAAAGTATGTAAAAAGGCAAAATCACCTCCTGTGTGGGAGATGTTGCCTTTTCATTTCATATGCAACAAACTCCTAGTACAGCTTCAATCCATTAACACGCGCGCACCGGTCCAGATGTTTGACTGCACCGCCCCGACCCAAACAAGAGCTGCTGAAGAAAGAGCCCGGAGGGTTATTTGATTTGTTTTCACCTGTTTTAGTCACAACAAAGCTCCACCTGTGCACTTTTTTTTAACTTCCTGCAAACAGCCCCCCCCTCCCCCTGCCTCACACCCAGAGCAGACCCCCCCACCCCACCTGACCCCACCTCAAGTATGTAACTGATCTCCAGTGTCAGCGATTCTGATATCACTGCTTGGAAGAGACACACCGTTACCATGGCGAACAAAGCAGCAACGCTAAGGAAAGCTGAAAGCAGCCAGGAGAGGGTGTTAGCTAATGCTAGCACATGGTTAACAGAATGCTTTTATTTCCAGTAGTTTTAACTTTGTTTTACTGTTCTAACTACACTAAAAGCTAAGTTATAATCACAAAGCATTAAAACAATCTCTTATTATAATGCACAGCTTTTACACAAACAAACCTGCTAGTTAACCGAAGCCTGTCCAATAATCTTTTATTGAGCATGATTTAGGCGTAAAACGGACGTTTAAGTTAAAAACAAAACTACTTAAGAACAGCTCTGGGGTCTCAGCTGTGTTTGTAAGCTGAGGAGCTTTTTTGTTGCCTTTTAATGTATTTGGCTACTTACTTTCGAGGTTTCTGGTCCTGTGTGCAGGGACGAGCGAAGAAAAAGTTGTTTTGAAATGAGAAACGCGGAGATGTTGCAACGGAGGGATGTGCGCTGGTCGCCCGGTCGCGCCGCTCCAGGCACGTTCCGCCCTTCCTGCCTCAGAACATCTGAGCCCCAACTCGACGAGTTTCACAATTTGCTGCAATTCTCTCAAAATGCAGACTGAAGTTTCTCAACACAGCTGTCAGGAAAGGGACTCCATAAAAGGCGTCAGACCGGTGTAAAAAACCACAAAAAAACAGCGTAAAACCAAAAACAACTAATTAATGTGTAAGAGCTGCTGCGGGGAAGACAAACGAAAATGGTCCGACAGCAGAAAACAGGCGCAGTGAGTAGAGGGAAAAGAAGCCACTGTGCGCGTGTGTGTGTGTGTGTGTGTGTGTGTGTGTGTGTGTGTGTGTGTGTGTGTGTGTGTGTGTGTGAGAGAGAGTGAGAGAGAGAGACAAACAGTACATGTTAAGATAAACAAAGTTCATTCCCACACAGAGCCTGCACCAGATACAAGTTACCTTCATTACTATTATTATTACTATCAATCATCATCATTATTATTATTATTATTATTATTATTATTATTATTATTATTATTATTATTATTATTAATAGAACTACCATTATTATCATTCCTATTACTAATAATAGTAATGATCATAATCTCTGTTCAGCTGAACACTTTCAGATAACCTGCTTTACACCGATTTACACATTCAAACAGCAAGGTGATTTTTACTCTGCTCAGTTCAGAGCAAGTACTGTAGTGCTGCAGTGGGATTCAAAGTGCTGCCCCCCAGATAACAAGGTGACCTTAGTTCCTGTGAAAATGTGTCCTGGATTAATGGCCTACAGAATGTACAAGCAGACAGTACTGTGTAGAAACAGAGTACAGAAGATGTGTACCGTGGTAAACACCGGCTTACTGTGTTCCACTGACACTTCTAACATTTAATTTTCCCAACAGTTACAACAGCTGTGCTGCTTCTGTTGTGTTCATGTGAAGCACAGCCTGGGGTAAAGTAGAGTACAGGAGGGTACAGTGGAGTAAAGCACAGTAAAGTACGGTATAGTACAGGACAGTAGTGACAAACCTGGGCTGTATGATGATAAATGAGGAGGAGAGCAGGTCTCATCTTAACTGTGTGTAAAAACACTGTGTAAATCTTTGTAAAACACCGCATCTGTGTAAACCACTGACTGTAAACCAGTGGGTAAAACACAGTAAAACTGTTTATACTTCGTGCTGCTTTGTGTTTAACTGTAACCTGTTGAAACTGAGCACAAAAAGACAGAAACTTAATAATGCCGAGTGAGGTGACAAGTATATCATCATCATGGCCATCAGCATCACCGCACGATCATCACCATCGTCATCAGCATCACCACACGACCATCACCTCCGTCATCAGCATCACCGCACGACCATCACCTCCGTCATCAGCATCACCGCACGATCATCAGCATCACCACACGACCATCACCACCGTCATCAGCATCACCACACGACCATCACCATCGTCATCAGCATCACCGCACGATCATCAGCATCACCACACGACCATCACCACCGTCATCAGCATCACCGCACAACCATCACCATCGTCATCAGCATCACCACACGACCATCACCACCGTCATCAGCATCACCGCACGACCATCACCTCCGTCATCAGCATCACCACACGACCATCACCTCCGTCATCAGCATCACCGCACGATCATCAGCATCACCACACGACCATCACCATCGTCATCAGCATCACCACACGACCATCACCACCGTCATCAGCATCACCGCACGATCATCAGCATCACCACACGACCATCACCATCGTCATCAGCATCACCACACGACCATCACCATCGTCATCAGCATCACCGCACGATCATCAGCATCACCACACGACCATCACCATCGTCATCAGCATCACCGCACGACCATCACCATCGTCATCAGCATCACCGCACGATCATCAGCATCACCACACGACCATCACCATCGTCATCAGCATCACCGCACGACCATCACCATCGTCATCAGCATCACCGCACGATCATCACCATCGTCATCAGCATCACCGCACGATCATCAGCATCACCACACGACCATCACCATCGTCATCAGCATCACCGCACGACCATCACCATCGTCATCAGCATCACCGCACGATCATCACCATCGTCATCAGCATCACCGCACGATCATCAGCATCACCACACGACCATCACCATCGTCGTCAGCATCACCGCACGATCATCACCATCGTCGTCAGCATCACCACACGACCATCACCAGCACCATCAGCATCACCGCACGATCATCAGCATCACCACACGACCATCACCATCGTCGTCAGCATCACCGCACGATCATCACCGTCGTCATCAGCATCACCGCACGACCATCACCATCGTCATCAGCATCACAACACGATCATCAGCATCACCACACGATCATCACCGTCGTCATCAGCATCACCGCACGATCATCACCGTCGTCATCAGCATCACCGTCGTCATCAGCATCACCGCACGATCATCACCTTCGTCATCAGCATGGCGATGCTCACCGTCGGCTGTCCGCCTCCAGCGCCAGTTAACGCCGCTGCTGTTACAGCGACATCTGGAATCGCCGCATAAAAAGCGGCTGTTACGGGTCGCAGGGGGACAAAATTAGCCTGTTTTACCTTGAGGCGGAGAAGCGTCTCGCGCGCCGTCCTTCAACTCGATTCAGTCGCCGCCTCACAGCTACACCGTAAAGTCGGCTCGTGGGAGAAGAAAGGAAGATGGTTTATATTTTTACATTTCAGTGACCGAGCTGCAGAAACGCCGCGGCTCCGAAACTCAACACGGCTGCAAGTGCGTGTGTGACCCTGTTTTCACCCTCCGCAGGTCGGGCGGAGCGCACACGCTGTACTGTGGTTTTTCCACGCTTTTCCCGCGACGCTCCGACAGCGCGCGCGTGCGCGCGCATACTTAGCGAGTGAACGAGGGCAGCTGGGCGCAAAACGCGGTACCGGCAGCGGGACACTTCGCACTAACTTACCCATGTATACAGTAGAGGAAGGTAAATCATGGTAAATACCCCGATCGCACCCAGCTCTTCTGCACCAAGACCACTGCAGTAAATATAAAATATGGTTAAAAAGTGCATAATTGGAGAAAAGTAGCGGTGGCCCTTTCACTTGCTAAGCGTCACCGTAGACCGATAACCTGGTGTTTGGAGGGTTGCTGGTTTGAATCCCACTTCTGCCGCGGTACCCCGAGAAGGTTCCCGCCGCCATACGGCCCCTGTGCGTATTGCAGCGCACCCACACGCTCCTGTCGAGATGATCCTTCGGCGGTTAAAACCGACACAGGTCGTTTCTTCCAGTAAACATAACTTGCTTTCAAAATCGCTGTCATGTGAGAAATCACATCAGGTCCGACGTTTCTTTTTACCAGAGTAACCAGCACTTCCGCTAGGTCTACATGTGGTTGTGTGTATTAGTTAAACTGTTCTGCTGTACAGAGGTGAAGGTAATTCTTCATATTGCAGCTACCACTGCAAGTCACCTTGGACAAAAGTGGCAGCTAAATACCAGCTAATTTAATTTTAATTTCTCTGGAGAAAAGACTCTCCTACCTGTAAATATTCATGGGAAACACAGTGAAGTAGTAATACATTAAAGGTAATGAAGCACAAGTGCAGAGGAACTAAGAAGAAATTATACATTCTACTGCCCAGGCTGTATCTGTCTCCTGTGATCATGCAGTGGTCTGCAGTGTAACAGTAGTAAACATAACTTCAAACCTTAAATAACTCAAAAACAATCCTAGGATGAATCCTAACCAAATAAAGTAGTGCATTAACCGTTTACATTACATAAAATGTATAAAACATTTTCCTTTAAAAATGCAACGTAATTACCTCAAATATACTGTATAAATATCATTTGACTTTGTTGAAATGCAAAAGAGAAGAAAACAACATCTTACAATACACACCCTGGAGTGAAACTTTATCACAGATCTGTAAACCAATTGAAGATGAAGGCAGATTAAAATGTTTCTCTTTTACAGACAGCTGAACCCAGGGTGCTGTACAAGTTGTTCATTTCCTGGCCGTGCCGCAGTTTCATTACAAACGCTACAACTTTGAGGTCCCACAAACCCAGCCGCGAGTCTACGCATGGTAGGATGGGGGTATCTGCGAGCGGGGCCTCAGCACACGGAGAAGGGGTGCTGCAGGGCTGGCCAGAGGGGTGTTCTGCACACAACGGAGGGTTCCTTTCTTCCCAGGAGGACAGTTCTCAAGCTCGGATTCCCGAGTGGCGCACCGCCGCTTCCTGCAGGAGCCCGACGGTGGGTGACGTGGTCCAGCTTCACTTTCGGTCTTCTTCCCGAGCTCCATTTTGGCCAGGGCCCAGCTGTTCTGAAGCTCTCCCAGTGTCTGGTCCTGGACAGAGCCAGGGTGAGGAGGGGTGGGGTGTGGAGGGTTAGAAAGAAGGAACGTGAGGGTGGTGGAGGGCAGGATTCGTGCACTTGTGTGAATTATTGCTGATGCATTTAGCCTTTTTCAGGCCTGAAAGTGACAGGGACGGATGGAGAGAATTAAGAAAAAAAGTTATAATGGTAAAGAGATTGACTGAAATAAAATGATCTGATACTGAGAAGAACCCCCACAGTGAACATTACATGTACTTGGTGTGTACAGGACTACTCTGTTTGCCCCAGCAGTAAGCTGATTGATGGAAGACACCCAAATCCACTCATCCTGCATAAAATACAAAAAGCTGCAAGCTGGCAGTAGATGAGGGAGGTCCAGTCACAAACTGGGGTTGGTGCTATGAGCAGTCAGGCTCTCACCCAAAAGGGTCAGTACCTGTTTGGCAAGCGTGGCTTCAGCAGCATCCAGTAAGGCGCGCAGTTGCTCCCCACTTGTTTTGGTACAACAGGCTCGCTCCCCTGACCGCAGATTCAGGCTCAGCTGCTGGAGGCTGACACGGAGCTGACCGAGGGTCTGTGTGGAGAGAGCACAAGTACACGGTCGGCACTGGTCAAGCAAGGTGATGCTCAAAGACTAAATGACACGGAGAACCGCCGGACTGACCTTGTGGCCCTCATCCAGCTTGTTGTCCAGAGCGATGGTTAGGCTGCTTGTGTGGACAGGCTGAGCCTGGTAACTGTGCAGATCTTCACAGGAGAGGGTCAGTTATCACAGTTAGTAAAGGTGTCCAACTTCACCTGACTCCCCTCCCCCTACAGTAACCACCGTTTTGCATTTCCCTCTGACATTTTTCTTGCTCCAAATGGTTTCTCCGTACTTTTTACACCCTGAGAATTTTTACGTTCCGTGAAAATGAGCAACCTAACAAAAGATCGTCGCCCTCCACTCACCTGGCTGCTCTTCCCGCACCCTGCTCAGCTCCGCGGCCCGAGAGGAGGTGTTGCGCCGAGAGCGGCGGAGGCCCTCGTACTCACCCTCCTTCTTGCTTGCCAGCTCTTCGCTCAACTCCCTGATCCGTTCGTCACGCTCCTGGGAGGGTCAGAGGAAATGAAAGGAAGAGAATGGAGTGCAGGGTCAAATCTGATCCTCCATTTCACAGCACGTGCTGAACATCAGGTGGATAAAATGCCTGTATAAAGCAACTCCTGAAATCCAGCTCAGATTATATGGAGTTTACATGTCTCCCCAAGTTGCTTCCCACAAGGACGTGTTCCAGGTTAATTTGTTACTCTAAAACTGTCCATTGTGTGAATGTGTGGCTCCGGACCACCGCAGTCCTCACCAGGATAAAGCAGTTAATGATAATTAATGGATAAAGGAATAAATATGCGCCTTGTTACCTGTATGCTAACTTTTCACACTTATGGGTATGTATGAGCTTTGTTCCTCTATCACATCCATTTCCTGTGTCACACCATGCCCACACACACATACCAAAAACACCATTTCTTGGTGGGGTTAGCTCCTTCCTGCCTGCATTTCCATACTGCAAGTCACTCACCTCACTTCCCTTCGGTGTGGTAAACATCTTCAACCTGCACTGGCCTCACCTCAATCTCCTGTGTGTAGTATCTCTTTAGGCTTTTCTGCAAGTTCTCCATCTTGCACTCATACTTCTCCTGCATCAGCTCCCGCTCTGTTTCCAGGGTTTCACTGCAGGGCCATTTCACAACAAGCAGATTGTGACGCAAATGTAGAGTCACATGGAAACTCACATACTACACACTACAGTGGACTTTGCAAAAAGAAAAAAGGCACTTCAGATGACTGACTGATATATAAAATCATGCTAAAAAAAACTTGAAATGCAACTTTATCAACACCTGAAGTCATTCTCCATGCGTTTTATGACCTCCATCATCTCAGAGCAGACCTGCTCCCTCACGGTGGCCTCCAGCACCTCCTTCTCCTGCCTCTGTCTCAGCACCTCTCCCTTCAGCACCTCTATGGCATGCAGGAGTTCCTGGGAGGTACGAAGGAGGAACTGATATCAAGATGGATTCGTTTCGTTTTTTTTATGTCAAGGAGAATTGTCACAGTGCAAAAGCCTACAACCATTTTCTAGTAATTTTAATGCCTAACCATGTGCATTCAGCCACCAGTGACATTACAAACATCCATAAAGACAAACTTGGTCCTGTCACAGCTGAAGGTGTCCAGCACTGCTTCCAGAAGTGGGAAGCAGGAACATTATGACATATACACACAGTTGTTTCTTTTAAATGAATCACAGGCATCTCCCGTTTGTGAGTGTAATATATTTGTGGAAATCAGCTTGTAAGGTGAAATCTCCTTAGTTGGGGATGCGACTACATTACAGGAAAAACTTTGAAAATTCATGGAAACCCTGCAATGTTTTGCTCTTGCTACTTGTAAATTCAAAAAACAGAGCTTCACCTTTGGTTATAATTTGGCAAAGGGTATTAGATATTAATTTCATATGTATACACAAAGACTTTTACATCAGACGTGAACATGAATTATCCTCACCTTACAAGCAAACATGCTGATATCCCCGACTTCGTCATCGTCATCGTCCCCATCCTCATCCTCCATCAGAGTGCTCTCGCTGCCTTGCTGCTCACATTCGTTCAGCAGTGACAGGATATAGGCCACACGTGTCTTGGTGGACGGGATGTGGACCAGCTGTGAAGACACATACATAGTTACACTAACAACACTCTTCTGGTGTCCTCAGAGCAGCAAGAAGCAACTGGCACTGTATCTCACTTGTGTGGCAACAGCAGAGAACTTGAGGGCCTGCAGCGTCTCGTCATAGGTGGAGGCACAAGGATTGATGTTGACCACCATGATGGAGCGGCCGCGGCCAGAGAAGAAGCCCTGCAGCACACGGGTCAGCTTGCTGTCCCTGAAGGGCACCACCAAGGGGGGCCGAGCTCTAAAAGGGAGCAGAGAACACTGAGGTCAGCCCTGTGTTGAACCCATGACCATCCAACCTGCTTTTGTGCTCTATATACGCTACATCTCATAAAGTGATCGTTATTCATGTGCTCTGCTTTTTATTTAGGCTGACCGGGATCTCCTGAGCATTTTGATGGATGACGATGATGCTGCTGCTGCTACTCTGCAAGTTTTGGTATATTAACTAAATATGTGCTGAGGAGCAAAACAGTGACCTTGTACTTTAGCCTGAACTTTCTGGACAACTGTAGACTGCCATGTGAGAAGATAACTATCTCATCTGAAGGAGGGAACTATAAAGGTACATGTGCGCGCACACACACACACACACACACACACACACACACACACACACACACACTTGTTGGCCTGGTTGTATCGTAGGGCGGTGATGCAGCGCCCAAGGGTGTGTAGGGAGCTGTTGATGTTAGTGGCCTCCTTTATGCGCTCGCCATTACGCTGGTCTCTGCAGCGTTCGGACCCGGCGAGGTCACAGACACACAACCTGCGGAGGGACATGAGAGTCAAACACTTCCTTCTCAGTGATGATTTTAGACAAAGAGAGCAAGAAGACACAGAAATGTACTCACTCACTGATCTGCGCATTCTGCCCTCTGCTGGTGTCAGGGTGCATGTGCACGATGCGGATGCTGAAGATGCTATGACTGCAGGGAGGCAGAGAAGTTCCAATTGGTGTCACAAGATTTCATGATATACCACTAATGTGTTATTTTTGTGCAAAAGTTTTGGTACAGAAAAGGAAAAAAAAAACTATAACATACAAACTATTTTCCAGGTCTTTGGTCATTTGCACACTTCATTTTGAATTCATGTGATAAAGGAAGCTTGTGACTTGCATTCACCTGCGACTGGAGATGTGGTTCATGTGAGTGCTTGCAAAGCTCTGATTACGGCGTCCCACCTTCAGAACTTTCCAGGCCTCCTCAGCGCTGCACACCTGTACCCAGGTGAGGTCTATAAACCAAAAATTGGGAATATGGACACACTGTAAATGACCACTTGCAAAGCTACCTACATGTATGTGTGTTTGTGTACACATGCTTTTGTCACCTTTCACATAAGGGTTTCCATGGCGATCTTCGCACAGGCGCAACGTGGCTCGTTTCCTGGGCTTCAAGGAAGGCGGAGATTCCAGCAGATCGTACAGGAACTCGTTGTAGATTTCAAAAAAGGACACCCATACTGAGAATTGTGCCCCCTCTGGCATCCCTTCCTCTCCACTGCTGGAAAGGCTGTCAGCCTCCAGGCATACGCTGTCTGAGTCTGCAGAGCCGGCAGTACAGTAAAGAGTAGAGTCGCAACTGAGCGGACAATCTGACAGGGGAGTTCCTATGAGTGCTCTCCACTGTTCACAAAGTAACAATGTCCTAGGGCTGCGATCACCTTACCCTCCAGCTGGGTGACCAGAGAGACACCCCCAATGCCACTGTCACAGCAGATACTGATGTTGTCACGTAGCTGGGAATGCTGGGAGGTCATTCCCTCTGCCTGGGACAGCAAATGAAGAAGAATTGCCAAGTGGAATATCCTCCTCTATGTCTTCAGTTTAACCAGTCACAAAATCGTAAACAAGACGTGCCTGTCATCGATGATATGCCACCTTCCCAGAGTCCCCCTCACCTCGTTCAGCAGCGTGTCCCGGCGGATCTCTTCAGCCCGGGCCTCACTGTGGTCCAGCACACGTACCTCCTGGCAAAACACCGGCTTTAGCTCCAGGGAGCAGGAGAGACGACCTTGCAACTTCCGAAACAAGACCAGCAGCGTACGGGGAAGGAGGCCAGCTTTCTGGCCTGTTCCTAAAGCACAGACAGACAACCACTCATCCTCCACACAGGCACAACCATGCTGCAATTTATAAGGGTTGGATATTTTAAAAACCCCAGTTTTATCATTTACAAAGCATAAAACACAGTGGGATCAGGCCAAAGTAAAAAGTCACGATCTCAGTGGAACAAACAGCAAAACATGCAGTGAGTAGAAGCAGCAGTCAAACCCACCCTGGATGGTGTACGTCTTGCCAGAATTGGTGACACCATAGGTGAACAGCAGCCTATTGTCCCCGCGAAGGACCTCCTGCACAGCCTCCTTCATGGTGCACTCAAAAAACTCTTGCTGAGTCATCTCAGGGCCACATATCTACACATTAGGAAACGTTTTTAGTTTCTACCCTAGTTGTATATGCTTCTGAGTATTTCTCTGCTTTAGATGAAACGTGGTGGATGGAGTATTTTTGCAAATTACTTGGGTACCATTACAAAAACTATATGCTTGCTCCCTATAATCTGAGAGTACATGCTTGGAATTTGAATTTTTTTGTTTAAAAAAAAATTTGAAAGCATATTCACGGTAATTTGCAATCAAACATGACCTGTTAAAAACAAGTGATTCATTTAGTTACAAATTTTCAAAGACATGAACTTCTGGTCAACTATGTTTGTAAAGTGAGGAACAAAAAAACAACAATCCACCTTTTACTGGTTTTTACCTGTGTGAAGGTGAACTTGTGTGTGCTCTGAGCAACTCCCCTCTCTGTGCTCCTCATTTTAGATGAGTCCTTGGGTGCTTTGAGCACCAGGGTTTGCTGATCTTGGATACAGACACACCCCTGGATAGATGAGAGACACAGAAGGGAAAAAACCGACTTATTCAAATGTACTGAACAAAGCCTGTTGTTTACATTACAATGGGAGCAGATTGGAATGTCAAACATCTTACCTGTTCTTCACCCTGTTCCTTCTCTGCCTTGAGTATGGGGCGAATGCGCAAATACACCTGGACTCTTTCCACACCATCATCTTTTTCTGGATCTATCACCAGCTGTTTCATCCAGCAGATGGGAACAAAAGTCACTGAAAATGTCAGATTCCCTCTACACACATTTTTCTAATTCACCATCTGTAGCGTGCTTTTTGAAAACGGCAATGCAGGATTATAAATAACAATACATATCCCACAGAGGTATGGACAAGAGAATTACACACAAAAAATATTCAAGAAAGAGGGAAATTATCTTGACCAAGTAGTTTCAGCGGTTTCGCACTGGTTAGGAGCTGAGAACATATGTGGAGAAAAAGAAAAAGACAAACATGTCATGTAAAGGCCCTAACTGGAAAAAAAGTTGTGCAGCAAATGAAAACTGAGGCTGTATTTACAGACAGCAACAAACACCTCCAGGGCAAAACTGGATAGAACACTGATTTACAAAGAAACAGTCAATGGACACCTGGAAAGAAAATCCTGCTTTATTAATATACCTAAACACCAAAAAAAGCTTTATTAACAGATAAGAATACAGAAAAGATCATTTTTGTGTTGTCTGAGAAACTGGAAATTCCCAGGATATTTGCTGTTGTCTGTTCTTTACCTCTTTCACTACAGTGGGGTCTGCAGGACCCGGGCAGACGAGGGAGATTTCAGGCAGGTCACGTCTCCCACCCTGCGGCTCTGCAGCTGTGGACTCCAATATGCTGGGCCTCAAGTCATCGTCGTCTGACAGCAGGCAGCCTGGTGATGCCAGCGGCACAGCCATAGCTCAAAGCAGAGGCCTGGGGGGAACAAAAACACATAAATGTCTCCCCATAGCCCTAGAAAGATGTTGGGATAGGTTGTAGAAGCTGTCACATTATGAGGATGGAAATTATTTTCTGTTTCAACTAGCTGTCATTCCACAAAGCCTCTCATACAATTATTCTTGTATAATTTGAGCAAGCAGGGAGCTGTACATGACATAAAATGGTGTGATGATGGGAAAACAGAGCTACTGTTCGACAGTCTTCTTGGTAAAGCCGGCGAACTGGTGGAAACCAACTTGACAAGTTTTATACACTGCAATACAAACTGACTGTGTGCTCATAACCTGTAAAATTATCAGCCATCAATTATCAATTATTTATTTCGTCAAACCGAAATAAACGCTAGAAAAAAACAACATAGAAGTACATGCAGAACGCAGAAGCAACATGAAAATATTAATATTTACACTTATTTACGTCAGAAAGTTAACCCGCTACTGTTCACTTGGAAACTTACTGCTGGAATGGGTAGGAAGTTCGCTTTTAAATTCACGGCAGAGGACTTGAGCTAACGTTACTAACTATTCGCTTACTTTCCTTCTGTATTGTTCTCTAACACCTTGTTACAAACTGTTACACGGTGTAGAATTAAAAAGCAGAGCGTTTTTAAAAAATATAACTTCAGCTGCACTTCACATGCATCTTTCAGAGCCCGCGCCAGATGTGCGACCAACCAGTTCAAAGAGTGTTGTGAAAGGCGAGACCAATCAGCGCGTTAGGTGCTGGACGACGCGGACCAATCGGCACGAGGAAGCCCAAGCTGCGCCATAACGACAGCCAATCATAGGGCTAAGCAGTATGACGTGTTTCCGCCCGGTGTGACGGTTCCGCCTACGAGCGCAGTGACGCAGCGGGTTACAGTATTCAGCGTTATACTGTATGTAAACACTGCAGCGGGTCAGTACAGGAGCAATGGAATATTAAATAATAATTTAGCAAAATCTAGTGGCGGTAACTATGGTAAGTTAACTCTGAAGAGTGAAGTGGCTGTAAATACAGTAGGATAATTTATTCCTAAAAAGAATTATGTAAGTTCGCCAGAACTTTTTTGAATGAACAAAACCAACAGCCGGAACAAGAAGAACCAGATGAGACTAGATGAAGACAACCAGGGGGAACACACAAATATATAAACAAAGAAATAATAAATACTGAAAGAGAAGGGGGGGGGGGGTGAAAAAACACATTTATTCAGCCACCCGAGTAAATTAAGACAAGTTCAAAACAGTTCCAATGGCCTTTTATATTACATAAAAATTTTCTATAATTTACAACAGCTCACTTTCTTATGAGTAGAAGATTGAATAGTTTTAATGCACTGCATTAACAACAGATATCTTACGGAAAGTGGACAAAAGAGGCTTTCTGTTAGTAAATTTGGCTGTATATATGTGATATTTAGCTGGTATTTATTAGGTTTATAATATGTGCCTGTTTTTCATTTAGTCTGTCATAATTCAAGAATCCAAACTGCACATACTTGCATAACAAAATAAAATCTCCACAAATTTTCAGTAATAAACTTGAAGACATCCTGGCATAATCTTGCAGTATAATGACAATGGCAAAAATGGTTCGTTAGACCTCGAATAAATAATGTCAGATTAACTGCTAAATATCCTGTACAGTATGTTCTATCATTTGTCTTCTGTTAGTCCCTGGAACTTTGTTCAGCACTCCGTCTCATAAGAAAACGCTATGAAAATACTTTGATTTCAAAAATTGTACGATATGCTGCTGTTCCTGCCCACAAGCCATTTGTGACCCCCTGTAGGGGTGTGTTTTTTCAAAGGGGTCTTTTTGCCTGATTCTGAGGTCAAAAGCTATTCTTTCGTGTTATTTATTCCCGCAGTCGTTGTTTGTTTTTTTGAGCCTGCTTAGAGAAGTTACGTCCACTTCCAACCATCCATTTTCGGACACTGCTTGTTCTGCTCAGGCGGTGATATATCAACGGTTATTTAAAATGTTGGTAGTTACGGTTTGAAGGTTTCGCCGTGAAACACTGTCGATAAAAACGATGTTTATATATAATTACACATACAAGGTGAAAACGTGGAGGATGCGGGCATCGATCCCGCTACCTCTCGCATGCTAAGCGAGCGCTCTACCATTTGAGCTAATCCCCCTTCCTCCTCCTCAGTTTTGAAGTACCTTTGTTATAGTACATGGAAAGGATTTTTTTTTTTTTCCAGTTTCTTATGTTCTTTTTTTAGCTGTAATGAAGGTAATTTAAATGTATTCCCACCAGAATAGAGCACGTTTCAAGAAAGGCTGGGCAATACAAAAATTTTAAACCTGGACGCCGCATGCGCTAACGCAACAACACTCAATTTCCCATGGTGCAACAACGTACCGCCCGAAAATAGCTGATGTCAGACAGAGACAGGGCGGAGTTTAGTGACAGCAAAATGGCGAGCGGAGTTGGGAGTGAGTATTGTGCTTAGCTACGTACCCAAAGGATGCAGATGAGATGCGCATTCAATTAGCGTTAAAAAAATGTGTTTAAACGAATCTGTCGATAAGCATCTGCGACATATCTGGTTTAATACTGTCAACAGCAAAATGTTTATTACTGCTCGTGCTTAACAGAGAAGCTGTTAGATGAACTGTTTCATTTATCTTGACCAAATTGCATATTATTAATGTGCAAACACGTTGCTTTTTTATTTTCGTAGTTGTATTGCCCAATTGGTATGTGTGTTAGTTGGTTTGTGTGGGTGGTCAGGTGCTTCACTCTCCATCAGTGTCCTTCACACACTTTGGTGGCTTCTGGGAGATGATGGGGAAACACCTGGGCCCCTTAATTCATTTTTGCTTGTTTGTATCTTCTATCGTCTGTTTGCCTGTAGTTGTTATTGTATCTCTCTCTCTCTCTCTCTCACACACACACACACACACACACACACACACACACACACACACACACACACACGTGTATCTCCGTCTCTCTCTGTAGCTCTTTCTCCCCATCCCTGCAGAGCACAAGCTGCTGTCTCTGGGCCCCACGGAGCCTTGGTCAGTGAGGGAGAAGCTCTGCTTGGCCTCCTCTGTCATGAAGAGCGGTGATCAGAACTGGTATGGTGATACACACACCCAGTGCACCTGGCCGTGAGCATGCGCACACACACACACACACACACACGCACTCCAGGGCTCTGCTGCGCATTTTCTGCTGGAATGTGTAAGAAGGGTCACCTGTGGTCTGGGGTGTACTGGATTGCACAGACAATTCTCCTGCAGGTCACGCTTACACTGCCACACGTTTTGTTGGTTGTCACTTCAGTTTTGCAGCTTCTTCAGATCATTCCCCAGGGTGTGGGCTGTGCTGTGTCAGTGCTAGGCTTGTTGAACGACTGCACACCATAACAAAGTCCGCTCTCTGTCTTTGTACATACAGGGTGTCAGTGAGCAGAGCTATCAAACCGTTCGCAGAGCCAGGAAGACCTCCAGACTGGTTCTCTCAGAAGGTATGTGTCATCCTTTATATGCTGTTTTCTTTATTTCTAAAATGTATATCTACCAGAGCAGATGTAAATCTGAATTTTTCTGGTCAGTCAAAACATACCAGCAAAGTGCTCCTAAACAGAATAGGAGTGTAAGGGCTGTCGTTGGTCAACTTACTTCCACATTGTTTACAAATAATCCCTTAGCTGTTAGCTATATGTACAGTTGGCATTTTCCTCTGATTCATTTTGGCTTACTATTAACACAGAGGTATCAGGGTATGAGAACCAGAATGTGTGACATTCCCAAAAAATTGGTCTCACTGGGCGTGCAGATGTAGTTGGAGTTATTTGTGATTTTTGCCACCCAGGAGTGTATACATGGTACATCACGTAACACCAGAGGCTGACTGATACACCTAATGTCAGTTATTGACTGTGTGTATGAGTGATGCAGAGGCTCAGTGGGAAACAATATCCCACATAAGCCATTGACACTTTGGTGCTTTTAATATGTTTCCGATTTTATTTTAAAAATCTATAATGCCTGAGGTAATTTTCATATCAGTACTGAGAGCATTTGTTACTTTTGATTATTTGCATGGACTGTGTGAACCTCTGTGGATGTGGTTAGACTATTAAAGGACTGCGTTGCTGCTGCAGTGCTTCTTTTTCACAAAAGTACATGAGTAGCACCACTGGGTGGCATGCAATGCATAGTGTTTAGATGTGGAAAACCTTAGCCCCTTGTGTTATGTTAGTTTTACTCTCCTGGGACAGACTGAATATTTTCTTGTTCTCTTAGCACTGTGCCTCCCAGTACTCTGAGCTCCTTGAGACGACAGAGACTCCAAAGTGAGTGACAATTCCAAATACCAAACTGTCCACCATGTACATTAAACACATAGTTAGACGTTTTAAACAATGTTGACACAGTCTTAGTAAAGAACCATTCAACCGTCTCTATTATCAGTGTGATGACGGCAGCGCTGCGTCCCTCAGTCCTCCTGCAGTGTCGTTCTGATCGAGTTGTATCAACACCTTATTCACTGCTTTCTGTATATAATTCACTGTACTGTATGTTTGTTACACTAATGACTTTCTTTCATTTTATTACCCACGTTACATCTTCATTAAACATTACTTTAGGGTATAAAAGTGCAGCTATAATAAAAAATATTATGCTTAAATTAACACTTTCAATTTCTTGGATTTTGCCATATCTGGACATCTCCCATATAATTCTGAAAATCGTGGCTTGTCTGTTTAAAACAAAGCTCCTGTTACTCCTGCATAGTGGCTTCAGTCAGGTAGAAAACCCGTTTTATGTACTTCAGTAATTATCCTGGTTATTAATAAAATTTGTATGTATGTGCTGTGTGCGTAATTGTGTGTGCCTGAGTCCTTTTAACAGTGTTAAATGTCTTCTGAAATGTTTCTGCAGCAAAGGTGATTTGTAATGCAGTGTTGCTACTGTTTGAAGTGATATGATGTGCCGTGTTTGTTTTTTATTGATTTGCCGTGG
The DNA here is from genome assembly GCA_900497675.1 of Arapaima gigas. Classification (NCBI taxonomy): domain Eukaryota; kingdom Metazoa; phylum Chordata; class Actinopteri; order Osteoglossiformes; family Osteoglossidae; genus Arapaima; species Arapaima gigas. Next base: position 25,906 of record UFQX01000464.1, on the reverse strand, counting down.
TTTTGAAAAGCACCTGCGATGCTCTCATAGCTGTGCGTGCGTGCGTGTTTTCAGGCGGAAACGAGGGGAAAAGGGGGAGGTGGTCGAGACTGTGGAGGATGTGATCGTACGCAAGCTCACAGCAGAGAGGATCGAGGAGCTGAAGAGGCTCATCAAAGATACACAAGAGAAACACAGGTAGTGAAGCAGAAAGTCCTCCTTAACACAGTAGCACTGTAACCTTAGATCTCTGCTGAGAGGTAGACTGTGCTGTCCACCTTTGCAGGAAGCTGAAGAGGGAGTCAGAGCTGATCCAGGCTGGGCACCTGGACCCCAAGCTGGAGGAACTGTGGGGCAGCATCGTGCAGTAAGACGCCTCCTTCCTCTCTCGGCTCCGGTCGGCTCACAGACAGATGTGTTCTTCAAGCAGCCACTTCTTGGTTTCCTGCAGGAAGAAGAAACAGGAGGAAGAAGAAGCAGAGCTAAAGAGGAAGACCACAGATGCAGCATATCAGGGTACAGGACTTGCCAGTGTGCTTTTCCCAACCTGCTACCCCCCCCCCCCTTTAGGCTCTTAAATCTAAATAGCTGGTGGTGTAATCACAGTTAAAAACGGTGCTGTTAAGTAAAGGAGGTTATTTCAGCATAATGCCCCTTGTGATTAAACGGGGCCACGTCGTCCGGGGAATTGAAGACGCGTGGCTACACTTCTCCCCCTCTCTCAGCTCGCCTGGCTGTGAAGAACACTCCTAAACGAGCCCCCGGAGTGACGGTTCGCTCCCCGCTGGGTGCCAGCTCACCCAGTCTCGACCTGTCGCTGATCGAACCTGCCCAGCCAATTGCGGAGGACCCTGCAGCCACTGCCACCGTGAGTGCACATCTTATATCCACTTCTGGGACATCTTTTTTTTCATTGCAGAGCTGCTACTTACAACAGCATTGTCTCACCAAGTGTTAACAGTAAAGCTCGTGATCTGACAAAGCATGAACGTATATCACCCACTTTTGCCTTTTCACCCCATTTTGTACCAATTCCCTGACTGTCCCTCTTCTCTTGCTATACTCTCTTGCCCTCAGGCTCCAGGTGCACCCGTTTTTATGCCTGTGCAAGAGGCTCCTGGACCTGGGACTTCAGAGCCTGGCCTGGGCTCTCTATTGGACGACTCCCCACAGAAGAAAATCCTGGGTCAGAAAGGCACACCGCCGCCCTCGCCGCTGCTGTCAGAGCTGCTGAAGAAGGGCAGCCTGCTCCCCACAAGCCCCCGCCTGGTGAGACAGACCGAAAGGCGAAGGACAGCAGAGTTTCACTGAGAAGAAGACAAGTAGCACTGACACAGCTCCTATGCCCTGAGATGGGACGCTCTCGTTGCAGGTTGGCGAAGGAGACGTCACTGCAGCTCACATGACGGGGTCTCACGGGACAGAGCTCCAAGTCCCAACCCCCACCATTCCTGTCTCCCAGGCCGCAACAGGTAACCGTGACAGCTCTGTGCTGCCAAGTTGTCTGTCTGTTGCCATTAGAGAAACTCTGTCCGGTTAGCGGTGCTGTCTGAATGTACCGTGACCGTTAGCACAGAAATGCGAACCCTCACGTTTCCGTTTGTAGCAGAATGACTTCACGGAGGTAAACTCTTAACCACATTACAAGAATGTTGTCGATTAGAGGAGGCCATTTAGCCCCTCTTGGTATTCAGTATATTTAGTCAAGTTGACCAGGAGCGGTAAAAACTTTCGGCTGTGATAAGTTGCTGTGTTGCTACAGCTGTTCTCTGCCATCTGGCCTCCAAAAGTAGCCAGCTGACACGCTGCAGTTCCCTTCACTGCATCTTGGATTTGCTCTGGATAGCTGGATAGCTACAGGCCACAGAGGGCAAATACTAAAGGATAAATTGGCACAAAAGTGACACGCTTTAGATGACAAGCATTTTGTGAGTGGGACCACCAAAGGCACTCGGTGTTGCTGTAATGCAGCAAGTGACCAAGAACTGAGGGTAACATGGTTTGACTTCCAGTGAGCATGAGACAAGATCAAGACCTCCTGGCAAGAAGGGGGAGGTCTGCCAGGAGTGGCTGAGGTCAGAGCGATGGCACGTTGTCTGTGTAAAGGTTTGAGGGCAGCGTACTGCAGAGTGTGTGGACATACGTCACATGGGGAGAGCAATTAGAAGGACAATTTGAGGCTTTAGGGGACTAATGATTATCATATGATTTATAAGTACCGAAAAATTCCTTAAATTATCATAATGTACCACAGCAATCGTGTACAGGTAAATCTGTTTAGAAGGGAAAAACATCCAGATAACAAACTGTATTGCTGTAGTGTGACCAAATAAGTCCAAATGGGTCCAATTCATACGTGTGCAGCCTGGCCTTGCTGGCCCATGTGGGACAAAAAGTGAGTTAAAGGTTTGACAGGGGTGCTGTTTGTGCAGATGACTGTGCATCACTATAGGTGTGTGTTGCCCCCTGCCTACTGTGCACCCAGCACATGCGTGGCACTCTGTGTGTCTGTCTACCTGCTTGCCAGGTGCTCCCACGCTGTCTCGTCTGCTGGAGGCCGGCCCCGCACAGCTCCCTTCCCCGCTGGGCTCACTGGCTGCCACAGAGACCCCTGCTGCTACCGTTGGCCCCACGCTGGACGCTCCTGCCCCACTTGGCACAGGTCTCTCGCAGCCTGTCTTCCTCACACTCCTCTCTCTCTATTTGCACTGCACTCCTCTCTCTGTCTGTGTTCCAGGCTCCTGTGCTCTCACTGTTGCACATAATTTCACAGTTTCTCCCAACTATTCCTGCAGAGTGTAGGAGCAGATTTCTGCAAAGCCCCCTGTGTCACCCTTCTAATGCTTCCTTTGCCTGCAAACGTTCACGTCAACCAACCCACCTCCCACATGATCCTTTTTTGCTGCAGAACTGTTTATTTCTGCTCACTTAAAATGCTTACTTGATAAAACCAGGTTGCCTGTTGGAAACTGTGGTGTAAGTGATAATAGAACTAGCCATGAATTACTGTTGTGGACACGTCATTGCTAAAGACGCGTTTCTTTTCGTTATTATGAAATGGATGGCAGTTGGAGACTTTTTTAATGCTTCTACATTTTACGTTCAAATTAATTGATTCTGTCAAACATTTTTCTTCAGTGATGTACAGCTTAAGGTAAATAAAAGTGCATTTCACAAAAAACAAAATGACTTATAACACCGCTCTTCATGGCCAATGCACATTAAGTAGCTCCATGCAGAATTCAGGTAGGAAATACAGTTATCTCTTTCACACACACACATACACCCATATATATAATGGAGCTGTGCAGATTTGTGTAGGAGATCATGAATGAAAAGGGATTCAGCAGTTCTGAGTGAGCTCATTACACCAAAAACAAGAACTCTAACATAATGCAATATGCAAATGTTTTGTCTCTGTTTCCTGCAAGAAACGGTGTTTCAAACATAGACTGTAACCCATGTTTTACCTCCTCTTACCCGTATGCAGCACTGATTATATAAGGGAAAAAAAACCCTGAAATGGTGAATCACTCGCCTCACACTCACACTTCTCCTTACTGTCCCTTTTTTCTTTTTGTAAGACTAGAAGCTGCATCTCAGCAAATGTTTTTCCTTTTTAGGTACAGCCATCTCTATGGTGCTTTAAGACAGAATAGGATATAAATGTTATACCCTGCTGGGAAGGTCACTTGTGCAGAAGCTTAAACACAGGGCATATTAAAGGAACTCGCAGTTTCTAGAAGAAACAGCAGTTTGTTACCTTATCTTTAGACAGACAAGTTAGGAGTTGACTGCTTATCGGGGTTGGGACTTTGGCCTGTGTTCAGCGCATCATGGGAACTTTTTTCTGAACTTCTGCTGAAGGCGGAGTCACCGGTTGGGATTTGGCTCCAGTGACGCTGCTTGTGGTCTGTCTGGCGCAGGGGGGGACGTGGTTGCGAGTGCCATTGCCAGGGCGTGCCCCCCGCCAGGCGATGCGAAGGCAGGGGAGCTGGCCGACGACGATCTGGTCACTGTGTCCTACATGGGTGACGAGCTCGACCTGGAGACTGTGGGAGACATCATTGCCATCATCGAGGAGAAGGTGTCCAGCACCACTACTCTTCCACAAACACTTAGATGCAACAGTCCTGTTTTTAAGAGAGAAGTCTGTAGGGCTCCATCTTGAAGTCATAGGTTCATTTGAGGTATAAACTGCCCGCATGCCATGAAATGCGTGGACCAGAGCTGAAAAGCCCTGCCATACACAAACATAGTAGACTATACCGTACGTAAGCTGACCTCAAGGTGACACCCTCTGTGCTCGTCTCCCTTCAGGTCGATGACAATGCAGAGGCCCTGGATGCAGCCGCGGTGGAGGCTGCGTTGTCCCTTTGTGAAGAGGTCGCGGATGGCCATACCCTGCCGAGCCCCTGGGAGCCAGGGCCGTTCAAACCACCGGATCCAAACCCCATAGTGCCCGTCATGTCGGCTTCTCCCGCCATCGATGCCAGCCTGGAGCTGAAGAGAGAGCTGCTGGAGGAGAAGGGAGTAGTGGGTGGCCCCTTCACATTGTCTTCAGGCCCCCAAAGCAACAGCATCACCCGTCCCCACCTGTCCCCTGTGCCTCCCTCTTGCACTACGGTCAAACTTGAATTGGACCCACCAGGTGGGGCGGGGGGTGTGGAGGGCGCGCGGGACAGAAGCCCCACTTCCCCCCACGCCATCATCAAATTTGAGAGTGAGGAATGGGCGCCGGCCGGAGATGAGACCCCTGGGGCAGGTGTGCATGGTACCTAGGGTTAGACGCATATTCTTTGTGCACAACACGCATACACATGCACACACACCTCTGTCTAGTTGTCCCCCTGTATAACCCTACTACTCTCTCCCCCTTAGACTCAGCAACAGAGGACAGCTCTGCTTTGGGGAAGCAGCCAAAGGTACCGTGTTCATTCCGCTGTTCTGCTGTACCTGACCTGACGCGTGTGTGTGTGTGTGTGTGTGTGTGTGTGTGTGTGTATACACACATACACACTGTGACTATTATGTTAGCTACTATAGGTTTGAATGTTTTTACATTAGTAGTTGTATTTAGGCCCACAAGTCCCTGCACTCTTAACCTGAAGACTGCTAGACTAGGTCCCATGAGCTGCTTCACTCTTGTGCCCCTGAGCATTAGCTGAAGGCCTGCATTGTTTCAGGAGAAATGTGCAGCTCAATAAATTAACGTTGAAACTCCAGTTTTTGTCAAGAATGGTGCCAGATGCTGATAGTCCTTCAATGTCACAGAAGCTAATGATGATCCAGGTATTTCAGTTTGGTCTCTGGCTTTCTGCAGGACTTGAAGGAGGAAGACGGAGGGAGCGACGGCGACGAGGGGAGTGTGTCGGAGCTGAAGGAGTGCGGCGATGGCGACGCGGGCGAGGAGTGTGTGGCCGATGCCGAGGGGGCAGAGGCTTACCTGTCAGAGGCAGAGCTGGAGCCGGCTGCCAGTGAGAGCGAGGACGGCTACAGCCTTCACACAGCCTCCTCCTTGCAGCTGCACAACACTGCTGACTCCATTCCCAGCAGCCCCGCCTCTTCACAGTTGTGAGTTCTGTTTTGTGGGGGAGGCTCTAAACAACTCATTACCTATTAAAGATCAGTTATCATTAACTGTGGGTGTGGGGTCACCAATAATAATAATTGTAGTTGTGGTGTTTCCTCTTTTGTCTCTCCAGCTCCATGTGCAGCGAGGACCAGGAGGCCATTCAGGCACAGAAGATCTGGAAGAAAGCCATCATGCTGGTGTGGCGAGCGGCGGCCAACCACAGGCGAGTGTCACTTCGCCTCCTCTGGTCCACAGTGAGCACGGTAAAGCTGAATGAAGATTTGAATTCCTGAACCTGGGTCTCGCTGTCCCCACCAGGTACGCCAACGTTTTCCTGCAGCCAGTGACAGATGACATTGCACCTGGGTACCACAGCATTGTGCACAGGTAAGCTCTGGACAGGATCACCTGAATATATGGTTGTTTCCTCTTAACCAACCTTTACTCTTCTTACCTTTATTGCTGACTGAATTTTGTCTTTTTAAAAATTTCTTAAGTTTTGTTTTGATTCTGTTTACCCAAACCACAACCGATCTCTCCATTAACCTGTCAAACTTCACGTCCTCCTCCTGAACGCCGCCCGCATTTCTCATTCCCACTCCTTCCACCCTCCCTCTGCCGATGAGAAGGCCAATGGACTTGTCGACAATCAAGAAGAACATAGAGACGGGCCTCATCCGCACCACGGCCGAGTTCCAGCGCGACATCATGCTCATGTTCCAGAACGCAGTGATGTACAACAGCTCGGACCACGACGTCTACCACATGGCCCTGGAGATGCAGCGTGATGTCCTCGAGCAGATCCAGCAGTTCCTGGCCACGCAGCTCATCATGCAGACATCTGAGTCGGGCATCAGCGCCAAGAGCCTGCGCGGCCGTGACTCCACACGCAAGCAGGACGCCTCCGACAAGGTGGGTGCTGTCGGCTGATGGCGGCTGTGGAGTATTTATTGGCGTTGAGGGGAAAAAGATGTTTCTGTGGAATAGTAAACATCGATAGAAGAACCAGGGTGAACGCAAGGAAGGTCTGAACACAGTGTCATCGAAGCGCTTTAACCATGGGGAGGTGCAAGGGAGAGCAAATGAAGCCTTTTTTTCTGCAGTGTGTGCCACTTCATTCTCCATTATTATTATTATTGTTTGTAAAGTAAGTATTTTTAATGATAATGCATCTAAATTCCACAGCCTCTCTGGGGCTTTGACAATGTATGGCCTTTCTAAAGGGCAACAGGTTAAACTAGGTCCATTTCCATTATCAGCACACACCTTACCCCCCACCCAGCTCTTTCATGGCTTGAATGGCTGCAGTTATTCTTAGTTCACATACTTGACAAGGGTTATCTAACTTTATATTACAGCTATTTGCATATGTTCAGCTATCACTCACACCAAAACGTGCTTCAGAGTTGAATTCTCATAAAACCAGCTCTCAACAGTGATTAAATGGGGGGCAATGATGCCTTTCTAAGCAGTGATGGTTCATTAATAACACATTTTGAAGGTAATTCTATGCACATTCACTGCACATTCACTCTCTCTTACTCTCTCTCTCACACACACACACACACACACACACACACACACACACACACACACACACACACACACACAGTTCGCTTTGCATCTCCAGCACTGCAGAAATGTTGCTTTTCCAGTGTGCTGCATCCCCTCTCTCCCCACTCACCCCTCTCTCCTCGCTCACAGCCTTACCTCTCAGGTGCTGCTCAGTCCAGCTTGCTGGCGAGAGACAGTCACCGTTCACATTTATGTTTGCAGTTGACTGTGAACTGCAGGTGTAGCTACAGCATTGGTTCCAGCAGGTGGAAACATTGGTGGAAATACACACGCTCATCTTGCTAACTGTTTCGGGAGTGTGTGTGTGCGTTTCTCCTCTGTTTTCATGGTTTCTTTACTCCCTCTGGCTGGTGTGCTTTGGGGGGTTTGCTTGTTTGTGCTGCTTCCTGCGCCTCTGACTGCCCTCTTTGTCCTCTCACAGGACAGTGTACCCATGGCCTCTCCTGCCTTCCTGCTCTCTCTCTTTGTGAGTATCCAGTGTGCAGCACACAGCAAACACACTATACACACACACACACACACACACACACAGCAAAAAGTGGCTGCCATTTAACCACACCCAAAAAGTAGGAGTGTGGAGCTGCCTTCATTCAACCCACTTCCACATATTTTCACACCTTGTGTCTGGCAATTGTTGATGATCAGGAACAAGGTGACAAACCTTTTGTTGGATGAACTGGTGACGAATCAGTATTGAATCAGAGTTTTCTGTTTTATTTTCAGTGATTCTCAACTTAGTTTGGGTTTTAATAGGAGCACCGGATGGTTAGAGTGGATAGATCTGCAGCCCCAGGGATCACAGGTTCAAAACCCACCTCATGCTGTAGTGCCCTTGAGCAATGACTTTTAAATGGGTAAATATGGTAAATTTAACACTGAATCACCAGAAGCTCTTTGAGAAATAAACCAAAGGGGCATCTGCATTTTATTTGTCTTGAATTTGACATCCACTGGACGTGTTCATGCAGTGACTAGGTCAGCACTGAATAGGAGGATAGGGAGAGAGTCCTTTGGCCCCAGAATTTCAAATTTTAATGAATGCTGGTGTTTATTAAAAATAAGTGTTACAGTGCGGTTACCTGGTGTATCATCTGAGGGTCCTTGCATCGTGATCTAAGCTGTGGCCCGCCAGACCCCGTAATGGAAGGAGTGATCAAAGTCTTACACAGTACTTTCTGATTTATTGTCACTGTATCTGAGGTTCTTACAGAATCTAACTGGAATCAGTGGAGGGACGTCTCTGTTACATCACTTTTATCTAACTACGACTTAATCTAAGAAGTGACTTTTAGACCTACAAACCTGTCGAGTTACAAACACACTTTTGGTCCCGGTTGTGTCTTTAAGTTGAGGTAAAAGTGTATTTCATTGATTTTAATATAACAGAAAACATGTTTGTATCCAGTATCCAAGTCCTGTATTTGTCTTTTATTCCCTGATGTGTTTGATGTCAAATTAAATGTGAAACGAAGCAGAAGTGAGACGGTGCAGCGGCTCAGACGCGTCACTGCACACACTGTGCGGACGCCGGTCCTCCTGGCGTTTACCATTATCTGTAGCGCCTGACCATGTCTAATGTGACACCATACCACTTTCTGCAGTCAGAGATGAAGAATGGAGGAGCATGCAACCATGGCAACGGGTAGCTTAGGTTGTAGAGGAGAAACGGCTGCGGGTTTCACATTCCTGCATCTGTTGGACCTGTTAAAAAAACCCCGTGGTCGCGCTGTAGCTTGGTCACCCCCGCCGTGGACACTGCAGAGCAACGAGAAATTTATACCCACAGTTTTCCGTTGACCAAAATACACGTACTTAAACTGCTTTGAGCAAATGTGAACAAAAGTCTGCAGACAAATTGCGATTTTATGAATGGTGATTAAAAACTTTAAAAGGCTGTCAAAAGCTGCAGTGTAGTTTGGTTGGTGATCATTAAATATGAGTATTGAGGTTTGTCTGTTTTCTCTGACTTGTCAGGAAAGGGGCATAAATGTGTGTTTTTGTGTTCATTAAATTTACACAAAACTGACTGGGTTTTTTAACCTGCAGGATGGTGGCACCAGGGGACGCCGCTGCGCCATTGAAGCTGACCTAAAGATGAAGAAGTGACCCAGTAGGAGGAGGACAGTTGGGCTGTTAATTCCATTGGTTTGCTAACACCGCAGTGACACTTGGGGTCGTCTCACCTGCACGTAACGGTCCCCTCGAACCCGGTAAATGTCATCGTACCGTGACAAAACGCAGACGAACCAGTGGGGGCGCCACAGGTGCGGTTTTACTCCCCTGCAGTCCGAGTCCTACGCTTCTCTTTCAAAACTGACAAAACTAGTGTTCACTGTTACGGTGTACGTGTTGTGTGCTGTTCTGTTTCTCGTGCCGTGTGCAATTTTGTACAGTCCCTGTCTTGTGTACAGATTATACTTTTTTAAAACTTACAACGAATGTGTCAAATAGTAATAAACATGGTTGGGAAAAAAACATTAGAGTGGTTGTCTCTTGTCAGGGTTGTGTACCGTCTTAACGTAGGGATGTGTGTTCTCACACCGTTACACATGCAAAGCACAACACACTGTTAAAGAAAAAAGCTCAAGTGTACTAGTTATGATACAACACAGTACTAGTTATGACGTGTTGCGATTTGATTTGCAGTTATTTCTGACTGCTACTCCTCAATTTACGTGTTGTGAAGAGCCATCGAGTTTGGAACTTTGTTTCTCCTGACTGGGAAACATTTAAAATGCCGAAGTGAAAATCCACCGCTGACTCGCCGCTCGGTTCATGAGCCGTCACGTTTTGAGTACGGCTCTGCTGGGTCTCGGGTGCCTCTTCAGTGATGTGTTTCTAACTACGGTAAATGTCTGTCCATCTGTGTCACTGAGCGTCGATTGTGACCAACCCCCCGCAGGGTTTCCATGTTTGGTGGCTTCAGTGTTACAGCAAAAACACACACACACTTTTTCAGGTAGTTCAGCATCACCAGTCAATCCACCTGCTATTCACATCTGCGAACTGTGGGAGGAAATATTTTTCCGGAAACAGTTTGGGGGTTCCAGTTAACGTAGCCCAGGGCGTGTGTGGAGACCCCCTGCAATGGACTGCTGTCTCGTCTAGAGTGCATTTTCATAACCTGGGGCCCAGACAGACTTCCAACCGCCGCCACTTTGATCAGTATAAAGTGGTTAATGATGGATGGATAGTTGGATATTTAGAAGTTAGCGAGGTTGGCTTGGTGTTTCACTCTGTGAGGGGGGGGGTGTTATACTATTATAGCAGAGTGTTATTTTCAGGAAGCGCTGCAGGCTTTTATGCGAACAACAGCTTACAGTAAAACCTGGACAATGAATAACCTAAATTCTGCAGCAGGACGTCGGTTTCAAATGACGGAAAACTGGGAAGATATTTCTGTATATGGAGACGTTTGGTGACCAACATGGTTTTATTTTTCTTCTTCTTTCAGGACAGGAATGCTGTAATGTTCAGATAAGATATAAACTTAATATAGGTAATTGGCAGTGTAAGAATTTACTGTTTTGTAAGTATTTAAACATGTTAACAGCCACACATTATTTCCTGGTTTCATAACAGGCAACAAACCTCTACAGAAACTGAAAATAAATACGGTTGTGAAATTGCTATTATTTGTTACAAAGTGGAATAAACACAATAAATACATGAATAATGATCTGGTTTATTCTTTTTAATGTAGTAACAACCACTGAGGAACGTTCAGTGTGACCTGGTGACACCTGAGCTCAGGCTGTGTGCTGCGCTCCTCCTCACAGATGCCGTAGTTTTAAATATTGTTCGTAAATAGTACAAAACCTACACAGTGGTGCCTCCTAGAAAAGGAGCTGAGCTGCAGTGTGGCTACATCAGTGTTACTTTCTTACGGTAACTAATATTAGTGATTTTTTTTTTTTTTTTAATGTGAACGAAGGACGTTCATACTTTGTATCTGAAAGCCCTCTGTCGTCATTTCATTCTTTGTCCTGCTGCCATTGAGGTGGGTCCACAGAGGGCCGAGTTCTGGGGCTGCAGTTACACGATACTCTGTGTCTGTGTATATAAAGGCTGGAGCAAATCTCAGCGGTTCTCTAATACCACCTATAAAGGACGACAGCAGCTGGTTTCTCTCTCGCTCTCCAGCTGAACCAGCACAGTAAGTCAAACAGCTTCTCTTTGCTTCTTCTGCGATGGACACAGGTGGGCAGCTGTAATTTCCTTGTTGCTAATCTCATTCTTTTATTGTCATACTGGTGCATTTCTGTTTTAAGATACTGTTTAAATTGGGCAAAATTCACCGAAAAGGCTTTTTGTTGAAATAGAAAAAGGATTCACCGGTCGTACCGTAAAGAAAACAAAATATATAAAAAATGTACATTTGCTCATAGTTCCCCATATGTATTTTTGTAAGTACCCTTCCGTTGCTAAGCGTAGCAGTCGTATCACCTGCCACCAAAAAAGGAATATACTCATCCCTCATTTTGCAAATTGAATCCCTTCCTGACGCAGCGAGAGTGAATGTTCGGATAGTGGGGGCCTCTACTGCAGTATTTTTAATGGAGAAAATAATATTGCGTCCCCAGCCGATCCTCAAACCGAACCAACTGCCCTAAATATCACTAAACACTGAAACGTGTAAAAAAACAGCCCACCGAGGATGTCCGGATGACAGGAAGCATTTAAAATGCCAATTTCGTCCCTTAGTGGCTGAAGCTGAACACAGTGACGTTGTTTAGTATCGGAATTCGACTTACACTTTATTGTTGTAATTGAACGAGGACAATAATATTTTAAAGGTTCAAAATAAACAAAGGAATTCTAAAAGAATGATTATTTACCAACCTTCGACGTTTTTTTTTTTCTACTACCAACGTGGGCTTTTCTAGGCCTCCTTTCTCAGGAGGTGTTTTAAAACGCGCCAACAAAGTGAGCGCGTGACCCTGCCGGCGAAGCAGCTGAGATTGACCCCCCCAGCGGGTTTTCAGTTCGAATGGTGGATTTTGGGTACAATTTTCCAGAGTTGTAAAAGTTCATGTTCGGAAAGAAAGATTATGGCCAGCTAAAGGTCGCTATGTTTCATTTTGTGTTACTTTTACCTTTATTCGAAATTTTAAAAACATCTCTTCATATTTATTATTACTCATATTTAAGCCTTTACACTTAAACTGTCTTTTCACCAAAGGTGTAGTATGGGGTCCTGGACTGTGACCTTCTGTGCTCTTCTATCTGTCTGCTATGGTAAGTAGGAAGACCAGTTAGTAGGAATAATGTCATTTTTCAACGCAAAACTGCAAACTGTCTCCGTTTTAAGAAAAATAATAACATACTGTACATTTAAAGTTCAGTCGCCCACAAACACAATATTCAGAAAATGAAAACACATCCATAACATTCATCTTCTTTCATCTAGTATTACAGTTCAGAGATTGTCAGAAGTGTGATTTACTAGAAGTAACTTACTGTCGGGGGGGCACAGTGGTGCGGCGGCTGTAGGTTCAAATCCAGCTTAGGCTGTGGAGTCGGCATGTTCTTCCGCTGGTTTGCTCCCACAGTCCAAAGACACGTGTTTCAAGTTAATTGGACATTTTAAATTGCCCATATTGTGTGGGTGTGTGGCCACCCTGTGATCCACTCCTGACCAGGACAGTGGTTAGAATTTATTATTATCATCTAACCAGGACCCTTTAATAGCCTAATGAACAATTTCGGAGAAAATTTAGCATTCAGTTTGTTGCAGGTTCATGGTTCTCGTGGACACAGGTTAAGATGGGATTTGCAGCGTTTACAGACCAGTAACCAGTTGTTTTGGGTAGTATTTGCCTCTATAACAGGGTTGTCAACTGTGACCGAGGCTCTCAGAAAGACGGGGGTCTTGGCGCCCTTGTAAACAGTTTTATAAGTAACACCTTTTAAGAGACTAAAGGTGAGGAATCAGATTTTATCAACTGCGATGTGTTGAGTGTAAAGGTGGACAGCAGAAGGACAGTAAAATAAGGCGGTAAATGACAGTGTTTGTGTTGTGTTTCAGTCACGCAGTCGCTGAGGTGTTTCTGGTGTCAAGACATCAGCGAGTCGCCAAACTGCAAAAACTCTGTGGAGGAATGCAGCCCGTCTCACACACACTGTCTGCGCATGGAGCTGCAGCCGCCGGCCTGTGAGCGAGTCGCCGTGTCTGGGGTACCGTGACGGTGATGGCGATGGGGACGGAGACAATGATGTGACTGTGATGGTGATGTGGCAGAGACAGCAATAGTAACAGTGATGGTGACAAAGATCGTGATGTGAAAGAGACAGCGATAGTGACAGCGACAGCTGCAGTGATGGTCGCAGAGAAAGTATCAGGTGATGATGGTGACGGAGACACTGAAGTGACTGTGATGGTGACAAAGATTGTGACGTAAAAGAGACAGTGATGTGATAGTGATGGTGACATGAGACAGTGACAGAGGCAATGATGTGAAGCGATGTGATTGTGACAGTGACAGACAGTGATGGTGTAGGTATAACCTCCCTTTTAAGGTGACATAATCTTTACTTGGCCTGAGATGAGTTGAGATGTTAACCATGTAACTGTGTGTGTGTGTGTTTCTCTGCAGATGGCATCATCCGCCGCTGTGCCACTTTGACCGAGTGTGACACCACCACTGAACCCCGGGTGGTGGTGACCTGCTGCGACACCGACTTCTGCAATTGAGCTGCGACACACACACACACACACACACACACACACACACACACACACACAAAAACTGTGACCCCAGCTGACCTTTCAGCCAAATGAACCTTAAGCAAAGGTGGTTTCAACACACAGGATTTTGTTTTCTTTTCCTTTTTGTTGTTCTTGCTGATTCTTCACATGATCTGTTGTTGATTCACTGTGATCAGAGGGACGATGAGAAAGTTCCCGTCGGTCCAGTTTAGCTATTTAGCTGTTCGGTACAAAAACAGCCCTTTGAATGTAACTGTTTTCCACTTTTTGAAATATATAATCATAGACAAATCTTATTAAATGTACAGCATCTCTGACGTGGTGACAATTTTTCTTTTATTGCGGTTGTGGAGTGTGTGGTAATGGTGTGTGTAGAGGAGAGGAGAGCCACCTGGGCTCAACCCAACACACTGGAGAGCTAAGTGGGGGGGGGGGGGGGTAATATTTGTTTTTAATTT
>UFQX01000464.1:0-11570 GCA_900497675.1 Arapaima gigas | reverse complement strand
GGGGGGGGGGGGGGGGGGGTTAATACTTGGTTTTAATTTCTATATTAATTTACACAAAGTGACAGTTTTTCTGCTGTAATGTAAACCAGCTGCAAAAAATGTCCTTTGAGGGAGGACATTTTGGATGGAGAATGAGCAGCATTAACTGCATGACTGCGCACTACCAAACACACTCCAGTACCGCACACACTCCTGTACCAAACACACTCCAGTACCGCACACACTCCAGTACTGCACACACTCCAGTACCAAACACACTCTTGTACCAAACACACTCCAGTACCACACATACTCCTGTACCGCACACACTCCTGTACCAAACACACTCTAGTACTGCACACACTCCTGTACCGCACACACTCCTGTACCAAACACACTCTAGTACTGCACACACTCCTGTACCGCACACACTCCTGTACCGCACACACTCCAGTACCAAACACACTCCAGTACCACACACACCAGTGCCACATACTTTTGTACCCCCCCCCCCCCCCCCANACCTTGGCTTTTTTTTCCCCCCCCCCCCCCCACACACACACACACGAGTACCGCACACCAGCTGCCCTGCTGTTTCTCGTTGGGTTTCGTGATAAAATCCCTTTTGTGAGATCAAACAGACCTGCACATATTATTATCCAAATTTATAATAAACAGCACCAAGTTGGCACAACTGAACTTATGTAATATAATCATATACAAAAATTTATTGAATAAAGCGAAAAAAATTGAGAAACAAATTACACAGAATGAGCATCACTGACATTTGACTGCCATTCACTGTTAGCTCTCGCCTCCCTTCATAACAGTGTCAACTAAAGGCATTCCAGGTAAATACAGGTAAACACAGGTAAACACAGGTATCCCCCTAATTTCAAGAACAGTGGGTTCCTGGAAATCGGGGAGATGTTTCGTGAAAACACTACTTGCATACTAAAGGACAGTAAATAGTCATTTACGCGAAACTTAAAAGTCAAACACTCGTCTCCTGGGGGGGCTGTACGATGGTAAAAATAAAGCTTTGGTTGACTGTATGTTTGGCCTCAAGCCCACTGGCAGTTGGACTGTCACTGCAGCGGAGGGCGGCTGAAGCACAAGGCGGATGGAGAGTTTTCGTTGTAAAAATGAAGCACAACCACATTTGATATTTACAATAAGCAGAGGCACACAAATAAAATCATCGAGAGTCAAAGCTGCACCGTCAATAAACACTTTCAGGGACTCAGCAAAACTCCATTTCCAGGATAAGGCTGCTGGTTCCAGGAGGACAGAGTCACGATCCCCACTTTCCAGAAACTCTCCTGATCTACGAGAGCCGGTGTAGAAAATAATAATCGAAGACGATGGATTTATACAGACACATGGAGAGGATCAAAACGCTGAGCTGCAGGCAGAGACAGAAAAGGTGTTTTACACTCGGACATCGCAGAACACACGGCACAGTTACGCTCAGGTACAACTGAAGCTGCCTGGAGAGACCGAACGCTCAACAAAAACCAAAAATCAACCGCCAATAAACCAAAGAGGAAAAGACAACATTTACTGGTTGTGATTTTGATGCGGACATTTGGACAGAATGAATGAATGAATGGTGTAAAAGGGGTGACAGTAGAGTACAGTACAGTATAACACTCTACCTTGCCAATATTCCACATAAAAGTCCCTGAGAGCGTGGAAGGTAGGGGAGGAGATGTCAGTAACCATGAAATATTAACATGACATAAATGCAGTAACAAACCACAAGGTTTTGAAACACAGCAGGACACACACACACACACACACACACACATACTCAAGGAAAGAGTGGCTTGAAAAATTTTGACACTTCAACAAATTCCTTTTCTTTTAGGCGGCAAAATGTGAAAAAACATACTTTATATTATCTACCTATCAGCCTACCAATCTTCCTCTCCTGTCTCAAACACACACACACACACACACACACACACACACACAGCCTATAACACCCATTGCAATGCCACAGTGTGAAGCAGAATGTACCGCAAACACAAAAACACACGCAGAGACCTGGAGGCCGGGAAGAATGTGTCTTCGCTCTTTGGGGGCTTCTTACAACAACTGAGACAAAACACTGTGAGACACACACACTGGATGAACTGCGACAAAAACACGAAGAGGAGCCAGATGTAAGAAAGACAGAACCTTCCCAAGCATCTAAATTTACTAGTTAATAACCATTTTCTGCTATTATTATAAATGTTTAAAATCTGCTGAACACAAATACTGGGTGATTCAGAAAGAACTGAACACTTTCATGGGTTTGTTGCTCAGTAAATAAGGCAGAAAACACGTTCAACTTTCAAGTGCCAGAGTCAGGAAAAAAATGAACTATAAATTGGTTTAAACTACACGTTCCTGTACGACCCCAATGTTTTAGACAAACTAAAGCTGCACTGACAGATATTTCAAAAACTATAGGTGAAATAAACGTCCGTTGGCCACGTCCTCCAGTTACAAATACAAGAGTGACCAGAACTCTGTAACTTGATCCGTTTGCAACTCCAACACCACTTTTACCACCGAGTCACAGTCAATAAAAGCTGAATAATATTTACATCCCTCCACTTATTAACCACAGAGGTTCTCCAGAAACCTCAGGAAAAGACACAAATAATATGCTGTTTGCAGGTTAATAAAACTGAGGTCCCTCATATTTCCAGGCCAGCTTCTGTAAATATTTTGGGTGTAGCAATATTGAACAAAAATAGATTAAGATTTTGCTTCAAACTGCTACATGTGGATCTAAATTAAAATTAGAACTATTTATTAATAATTGTAAGTAAAAATGCACTAAAAATACATCTGTTGACGGACACTGTGGTAGGGAGAGGGACGATGGGGGTGTTATGCTTTTGTTCTGGGTGTGTTTTGCTAAATAAAAGAAATGTTCATGCCACAATGTTTGTACTTACCTCTGTTAGCACTATAGCAACCAACATCCCCACAAGTGTTATCATGTTGTCTTCCATCCACCCGGTAATACTTTTTTTGCAGCCCTGTGTAAAAACGCAGAAGGACAATCCAGGTAACTGTGCCAGAATCCATGGACATGAGCACTGGTGCCACTGTAAGTGACTCACTGTTTGGTGAACGTGACACACGGTGGCATTTGGGAGGAGCAGCTGGTTGTGGCAGTTACAGCTCACAGTGCTGCTCTGGTTCCGGTTCAAGGTGTTCAATGTGTTTGACCGCAATTGAGTGATGTTGTCGGCCGAGAAACAGGAACAGGGCACTCGGCTGCCGGGCCAGTCATCCAGTCCGTACCACCCGCAGCACTGGACCTGAAGGGGGTCAGAGGACAGCAGACGACAGCATCGCTGTTAAATAAGCATCTAGCAAAAATATACATGTTCGCATCATACATTTCAACCTGTAAAACAGCTGTCTAATATTCAGAGATGTAAAACGTAATTATATGGACTGTACGAATATTAATGAGTGTGGTTTGCTGGCAGAAACATGGGCTCAAGTGCCTCAGAGCTGGGCAGAGGACACTGGAGAAGACAGCTATAAATAAAATAGATGGAGATTCTTAGATGTAAAAGAATGAAGACAGGGTGGAAATGAACAAACTAATACTTAAATTTATCTCTCATTTGTGGGAATCTTCTGTTATTTAGTGGTTATTCACGTGTCCTCTGTGTCCAGCTGCTATACAGCTGAATTTCTCTGCGGGGATCAATAAACTTCTATTCCGTCCATAAATAAAACACAGAGCTGTCAGTTGAGAAGCAGCAGATCTCAGAATGGGGCCTAATGGTTGTTGGCAGGAATGACCACAGGGGGGCGCTGCCTGGCCCAGTNAGCAGATCTCAGAATGGGGCCTAATGGTTGTTGGCAGGAATGACCACAGGGGGGCGCTGCCTGGCCCAGTGTGCTGCCCACAGGCTCCTCTGTTTACCCACAGTGGTGGTAGAACGTGACTGGAGATTATTTAGTGTCCGTCCCCAAGTCCACACCAGGTTCATTCAGCCCGCTGGTGTCACCTGTACCTGTACCAATGCCGTTGTCCCCAGTGTCCCGCTGCATAGAGGACAGAGGACTGGACCAGCTAGAGCAGATCAGCAGAACAGGCGTCTCCACTTCTGTGCTGAAGGTCCACTCTGGCTGAACCTCCCCATTACCTGTCCATCACCTCAATGTCTGATAAATCTCTCAATTCTCATTCCAAAGTCTCTTTTTTAAGGGGGGAGGGGCATCCCTGCATTATAAACCAATTACTCATTTATGAAATATACATTTATATTTATTTTATTTCAGCCCAGCAACTGGACCAGTGCTGCTACTCTAGTATTCAGACTGACTGCGGGCTGTAGGAGGTCTGTTGTTACACGAGACGTACGAATGTAGACTGAGGAATGTCAGCAAGACGCGTGACACGTTCCTGTGGACGGCAGCTGAGTCTTTTGTCACGGTGACAGGCACCGTGTGGCATTTTTAGCAGGTATACACCGTAAACACAGCAAAGATATCGGAATATCTGAATAACATGGGGCAGCACAGCTCTACTGTCCCACTGGGTGTAACATCTGGACCTTTTCTGCTCCAGAATTCACGGAAGCGTGTGAAAAAAGGCGCAGATGGATTGTTCGCCTGCGTGAGCATCATGACGCCGACCTACGGTATTACTGAGCTTGTTCTGCGAAGCACCTAGTGGAAGATCTGTGGAGGAAATCAGCTGTCGAACTTCTTTGTAGACTTCCTATATATGGAAACTTTTTATTTAGCACCTGCTGCAAACACCGAGCTAGAAAACATATTAAAAATAGATAAAACCACACGTCTTGTATTTGTTCTCTGTCTTTATGTGTTTTGTCGTGTGAGCAAAAAAACTGTGAAAACAGTGAAAAAGTCATCACCTTGTTCTGTATGTGATTCAGCGTTTTCTCCATCTTCTGCAGGCTGGACTGGTTCTTTCCGTAAGAGCTGATGGTCTGAAGCACCTGTTCATCTAGCTTGGTCTGTATCTGCAAATACATATTTATCATAATCTATATTCATGCCACTTGACTACCATGAACCTAACCTAACCCTACCTAACCAATTGAGAAAGATGCCGTACACTACTAAACCTAAACCCCAGGGCACAGAGACCACAGAAACCTCACAGAGGAGGAAGCCAAAGCTCTCAGAGCACTGAAGGTTGCAAAGCACACTGTAGTCGAACAAGCAGAAAGGGGCATGGAAGGTTCCAGCACACCCTAGAAGCTAACAGACAGCTCCAAAACCAAGATGACTACAGACAACTAGATGCACCCATATATCCACAAACAGCAGTTAAAATCCAGTACAATCCCTGCTGGACCAGAAATAAATCTAGAGACTCAGACATTCCCAAACCAAGGAAGTTCTACCTACTGCCAAAGAGACACAAAAACCCACAAATTTGGGATTGTCCTATACAGAATCCCACCCAGAGGCCTCAGACTGCAACAGAACTGCTGATACCGACTTCTTCTGAATCCCTCTTTCCAGCCAGCACAGCAGCTACGTAACTTACGCAAAATTTTTGCAGACAAAATCAAAGCCACAGCAGTGTCAGACGTGGCCATTTTATTCACCGTAGACATACACAGCCTGCACACAAACATAGAAATGGAACTGGGACTACAGGGAATCCAGACAACAACAGACCAGAGATTAATCCAAAAAAAAAAAAAACGGCATCCAGTTCAATGGGGAACCTACATAATAAATGGAAAAATACAGACAACAGCAATGGGGAAGACGTTTTTCACCATCCTATGCAAATATATATACGTCAAACTGGGAAGAAATGGTCCGGGAGAAGCGTGAAGAAACACCAGTGCGCTTCTTCAAATACCTGGATGACACAGAGACGCTTAGAGACGCTTAATACGCATCACAGATCGATTTCTGCAAAATACTCCTCTGATGACCCTGACCTAACCCTGACCTAACCCTGACTTAACCCTGACCTAACCCTGCTCACCTCCACCAAGCTGTGCAGCACTTGCTAAGTTATTGTGAACTGGGGACCTACACTGAGGATGATGTTTATCAACTATATTCAAGCTTTCAAGTAGTTCAATTTTTTTTTTTTTTTTTTAAATCAACTGGTATGAACATGTGAAAATGCACACTGTCCTCACGATTCACTGTATGAATCCATTATTAATCTGGAAGTCCGAAAGGAAACCTGCTTTAGAATGAACACGTTAAAGCTTTATGAACATTTAAAGCTCATTCATAACTGATCTGTCAACATATATGCTTCTCCATCAAAGTCAGTTTTATCGTGAGGCCGATTCCCTGGAAAAATACAGCGCGATGTTGGAATAGATGTCTCACCGAGGTCATCTGCGTGAAGCACAGAACCACAACGATGATCTCAGAGGCCAACAGGATGGTGAGGAGGAAGAAGTACTGCAGGGAAACCACATGGTGAGAACGGCGGTGTTGCAGTGCGGCGGGACACACAGAACACCAGTGAACACGACCCTGGAGCCGCAACCAGGGACGGTCGAACACAGTATACGGTACACAGTCACCACGACTTCTCAGCCTTGGTCACATTTGACATTTTCTTGGTGAGAAACTGATTCGGGACAGTGACAGGAAACTGGGGAAAAAAAGCAGATTTTTGCAGCTTCTCTGGACTGATGTGTAAGAGGAGGCCAGGTGTCACCATGGCAACTACCGTGTGTTGATGGGCGTGAACACGTCAAATGTCCACAGTGTTCCACAGACGGGGCCCATGCTTTCCATTTAGAAGGACTAGCGAGAAACTGGTGGTTTATGAAAAATTATAAACATATGAAAAACTGGAGAAATTGTGCTGAAAAACAGCACGTCGCAGGTTGTGAAAACCACAGCAGAAACACGGAGCAGGAGGTGGAAAAGCGTGTTATATGATACGACATTTGACACACACTGCCGTTTTACATTTACAGACCGGCCACACCTTTTCTGGAACTTGGCAAACCGCGGTTTTATGTTTTAAATACTTCCAAATGTTTACTCTTCCGTCACTCACCACTCCCAGCATGCACTTGACCTCTTTCAGAGCCCCGAGGCATCCGAAAAACGCCACGCAAACGGTGATGCAGCCGCCGATCATTACTAAATATGAAAGAGGAAAGAGGGACATAGAAGCGGGACCAAGACCTGAGGTGGGGACAGAGAGAGAAGAAAAAATATTTTTTTTAAAGTCATTTAGTGCTCATTTCAACAGATCATGTCAAACCGAGCAGAACTTCAGTCAGACAAACCGTCTGCATGACGTGATAGATTTTTTCTTGCAAAAATTATTTTTACCGCCGTTAAAAAATTAACAGATATTAATAAGTTAATTAACACGTTTTTCCAGGTAAACATGCTTAATGACATTCAAACATTGTTTTTTCCTGTAAAAATAGATATCGCATTTTCCCTACAAAACAACTTGGCATTTAAGCCGTAATTTTTTATTTTTTTAATTAAACCGGATCGACTGAGAATAAACACGGTGTTAAAGAACGGGGCGGTGGAGCGACCACTGGGGCCGGAACCTGAAGCCCCCCGGCACCCGCCTGCGTTTCATAGCTGAACTAAACTTGTTTGGTTTGATATGCAGTATATAATATTTCAGGGATTTCAGCAACATGATGAAAGCTATAGCTATAAAGCTGACAGAAGCTATAAAACGGATGACAAATTTAAGGGAAGCGTGAAGGATTCAGTGACTCACGGAGGAAACTGTCTTGATCCAGAACTGTCCACAGACCCACAGAGAAGAGGACGACTCCAAGAAACTTAATAAAACCACAGAAACATTCTAAGAAGCAAAACGTGAGCAGAAGTGTAATTTTCAGCTATTCAGTAAAACTTGGATGTTTTAACTAACTACACACTAGTGAGGTTTCCTCCTTTAAAAACCAGTACCAAAAACACGAACCCTTTAACAGCCAGGATTTCAATAAATAATAGATAGATAAATAAATAGATTCTAACCCTAAACCTTGGTCAGGTTGCAGCACATCGTACATTAATATAATAAATACCATGCAAATGAGCGAAGTATAATAGAAACAATCAAAGTTCAGCACTAAATTAAAAACCCACTTTTAAAAAAAAAAAGTGTACATGGACAACTTGCACTTATTGTATATGAGTACAGTCCTGCAGTTTCACACATTCGGTCATACTTACAAAGGAAAGCAGGTTGAAGAGGAAGAGGAAGTACTTGGTGAGGTTGAAGCATCCCTCCGAAAGCATGTCTGCAAACACACGCACAGCATTAACACCTCAGCCAAACCACAACTCTGGATCCATCCATAAGTCATATTAAACCTACAAGCGCCATTTCCGGAAAAGTTGGGACCTTTTGTAAAACGCGAGAAAAACCAGATTTGTTCATTCTCTCGAACCTTTATTTAACTGACAAAAGTACAAAGAAAAGATTTCCAATGTTTTCACTGACCCTCTTGATTGTATTTTGTAAATATAAACAAATTTAGAATTCGATGCCGGCAACACACTCAAAAAAAGTTGGGACAGCGGCATGTTTACCGCTGTGTTACATCACCTTTCCTTTTAACTACACTTTTTGATGGTTTGGGAACTGAAGATACTAACTGAATTACTGGTCAATTTTTGCCCATTCTTGCTTGATACAAGACTTCAGGTGCTCAACAGTTCGTGGTCGCCGCTGTCTGATTCTCCTCTTCACGATGCGCCATACATTTTCAATAGGAGACAGATCTGGAGGTAGACAGGCCAGTCAAGCACATGCGCTCTGTCTACGAAGCCACGCTGTTGTAACTCGTGCAGAATGAGGCCTGACGTTGTCTTGCTGAAATAACCATGAACTTCCCGGGAAAAGACATCGCCTTGATGGCAGCATGCGTCTCTCTAAAATCCCAATATACACTTCCGTGTCAGTGGTACCTTCACACATATGCAAGTCACCCATGCCGTGGGCACTGATGCACCTCCGTACCATGGCAGATGTTGGCTTTTGCACCTTTTTCTGATAAGCCTGGCTGGTCCCTTTCATCACGTTTCGAACTTGACGTCCACTTTTCCCAAAAACAAGCTGAAATGTGGACTCATCTGACCGCAACACACGATTCCACTGTTTTTCAGACCATCTCAGATGAGCTTGGGCACGGAGAACTTGGTGGCGTTTCTGCATAGAATTGATGTATGGCTTTCAGGTTGCATTTGGTATACTGTGTTAAGTGACAATGGTTTTCTGAAGTACTCCCGAGCTCACGCGGCTATATTTATCACAGCAGCACGATGGTTTTTCATGCAATGCCGTCTCAGGGCTCGAATGACACGCACATTCAACAATGGTTTCTAGCCTTGCCCTACAAGGACTGAGATTTCTCCAGATTCCCTGAATCTTTTCACAGTATTATGTACGGTAGATGGTGAAAGACCTGAATTCTGTGCAATATTGCGTTGAGAAATGTTCTTTTTGAACTGTTTGACAATTCTCTCATGAAGTTTGGCACACGGTGGTGAGCCACGACCCATCTTTGCTTGCAAAGACTGAGCCTTTGGTGGATGCTCCTTTTATACCCTCACCTGTTACCAATTCACCTGCTTATTGTAGAATGTTTCAAAACGGTGTAACGTGAATATTCTATGAACTTTTCACTCTTACTTTGCTGCTGTCCCAACTTTTTTTGAGTGTGTTGCAGGCATCGAATTCAAAATTAGTTTATATTTACAAAATACAATCACGTTGGTCAGACAAAACATTAAAAGTCATTTCTTTGTACTTTTGTCAGTTAAATAAAGGTTCAGGAGAATTAACAAATCACAGATTCTTTTTTTAATTGCATTTTACAAAATGTCCCAACTTTTCCAGAAATGGAGTCTGTATTTACAACATCTGAAAATAGCAAAACAAAAAAGCCCACATGTGACAAATTGTAAGACAGTTTCAGTTTTCAAGATGTTTTGGACACGACTCTAATGTAATGTGTAAAGAAGGTGTACATAGAGTGCAGCGAATTATATACAGAAAGCAGTGAATAAGGTGCTGTTACATGGGGGTCTGGGGGGGGCAGCACCACTATGGTTCTTTACTCAGATGCAGCATTGATACTGTTTAAAAAGTTATTTCATGTGTTTATGAAGTTATTCACAGCACTACCAAGTTCTAAGCTACCACTGGAAGCAACATCAGCGCAAGAACTGTTCATCATGAACTTCATGAACTGGGTTTCTCTGGCTGAGCAGCTGCACACAGGCCTAAGGTCACCACAAATAGTGCCAACTGTAAAGTGTGGTGGAGGAATAATGATCTGGGGCTGTTTTTCATGGTTTAGGGCCCTTAATTCAAGTGAATGGAACTCTACATTCTAGACCATTGAGAACTTCCAACTTTCTGACACCAGTTGGGGGTTGAGGGTCATTTTCTGTTTCAGCATGACAGCATCCCTGTGCCTAAACTGAGGTCTGTAAAGAAATGATTCACTGAGTCTGGTGTAGAAGAAGTTGACTGGCCTGCAGAGCCCAGACCTGAACCCCATCAAAAAAACCTTTGGGATGAACTGGAACACCGAATGTGAGCCAGACCCCAATTGCCAGATCTCACCGTGCTCTTGTGTCTGAATGGAAGAAAATCTCGGCAGCCACGTTCTAAAATCTGGCGGAAATTCTTCCCCAGAAGAGTAGCAGCTGTCATAGCAACAAAGGGGGACCAAGCCCATATTACCGCCCATTGTTTTGAAATTAAATGTCCAACAAGCACATATGGGTGTGGTGTTTATGTGTCCTGAAATTTTTTTATATATATATTTATGGTTTTTATTTTTCTGAAAAATTTCTGTAGCAGTCTTTAAATCCAAAATCCGTGAAACCGTGGACCACAAAATTGAGGGTTTCCTATAATCTGCTTCATTTGGCCCTTTTTAAACTTGCTGTCTTTAAAAAGCCATTCGCTTTATACACTTTGCTAAATGTGAATTTTAAAGCGCATCCCAGGACTTGGCGGCCCACTCTGTTGTTCTGCCGACATGGTTTTTAGCGACGCAACATCTTCAATTGCAGGAGTTTAACACAAAGTTCAGTAGAATCATAAGAAGGAAAAAAGTTGAAATTAGAAAGAAGAAGCTCGGAGGTATTATTAGCCCTGAATACTTGGTTGCCCTCTTGTTTAATGAAGCGTCTCTCCAGGGGTGTGAGTTGCTTTCCAAATGACAAAGTGTAGCTTGTGGTGCCGCCTCAACATTTACTGCAATAACATCAAAGGGTGGATTATAGCTGACTAAAATAACTATAGTACAAATTCGCTATTTATCCCAAACATCACCTAGACTAGCAAGTAGAGTGGTGCTTTAGGTTTATGTTGAAAAATGTTGTTCTTGAAAATGGCTGAGTTTGTAACCCTAAGAAAAAACTGAGAGTTACAAATTTATTTTGACTAAGTGTTCATATGATTGTGTTAGGTGAGGGTTAGGTAAGAGTCAGATGAGGGTTAAGGTTAGGTTAGGTTTAGGTGAGGGTTAGGTAAGAGTTAGATGAAGGTTAAGGTTAAGGTTAGGTTAGGTTTAGGTGAGGGTTAGGTAAGAGTTAGATGAAGGTTAAGGTTA
>UFQX01000463.1:409344-477139 GCA_900497675.1 Arapaima gigas | reverse complement strand
ACCCAGTTTTAAGCCTCCTACACAGCTGTTTCTGTTTCAGTTAATGACTGTGTTTCACCCCACGTGAAAACGATGATCATTCTCACCTGTTTGGTATAATTGGTCAATCATACACCTGACTATAATCCTACAAACTCCCTGACTTTGTGCAAGTGTACCTAGAAGAATTGATGCCGTTTTGAAGGCTAAGGGTGGTCACACCAAATATANTATAATCCTACAAACTCCCTGACTTTGTGCAAGTGTACCTAGAAGAATTGATGCCGTTTTGAAGGCTAAGGGTGGTCACACCAAATATAGATTTGATTTAGATTTCTCTTCTGTTCATTCACTTTGCATTTTGTTAATTGATAAAAATAAACTATTAACACTTCTATTTTTGGAAAGCATTCTTACTTTGCAGCATTTTTCTACACCTGCCTAAAACTTTTGCACAGTACTGTATACTCTTACTTTGGCTCCTGTTGCAAACATTCCAGTTACACATTTTCACAGATGCTTTATTTTAATTACGTTTTCCTCACCTCCGCATGCAGCTCATAGGTGGTAATAAAATGCATTCAGACAGAATAGAAACTGAAAAGGAATGTATGTGGCTTCGGAGTTGCAAACAAATTGAGTTATGAACAGATTTCTGGTCTCGGTTGTTTGTGTAAGTCGAGGACCTGGTGTCCACTTTCTTGAACGTGAATTCTCAGTACTTTAGCTGTAAGTCCCGTTCCTAAAAACGGTGCCGTACGTGGGAAGTGATCGAGTACCCTGGGCTGTGCCTCACGTTGGAGTAGTCGTGTGCGGACGGCTTTGGGGCGTACTTTTGTCTCTGTGTTGTGAGAAAGCACCTGTTTCAGTTTATCGGTGGAGCTGTGTATGATATTGATGGCTGCCACTCGATTCAAATGAGTCATGGAAATCAACATGGTCTTTTGCAACCACTTGAACCGTTTCACAATCCAATTGCGTAACGGTGCAAAGCCCTTGGCTCTGTGCCTGTCCTGTATCCCAGAACTTTCCTGGGAGATATATTAACAAGTGGTTTTAATTTGCTAGTGAACAAACTCGTATTGAGATCAGATTTATCAGTGCACACAAAAGCCTAGACGGTGGCAGATTCACAAGGACGAACTCTGCATCCATGTGTCCAGTACATACTGGGACTTTAAGACTTAAAACCCCCGCGTAGTGTGTCGGGACAGGATGGGAGGGGGGTCCCGCAAGGACACACCTCACTTGTTGGCTGTTGGCAAAAGCCAGTTTATCCAGCTGCAGCCTCTGTCAAAGCGTGGAAGGGGGAGGAGAAGGAACAGAATGGACAAGTAGGAGGTTGTTTTAAACCTCTTTGTATTTGACGGTCAATGTTCCGTGTCTCATTTAGATGCTTTAAGTGCTGGCGTCACAACGGCACAAATAAAAATAACGACAGTCCTAACCTTCAGCTGCGCCTGTCAGCATCCCCTTATCTGATGGCTGTGCTCTTTTCACCCTGTCCCCCGAGCCATGAGGTCCGATACTGTCAGATTCCTAATCCTGTCAAAACAGATCCTATCTGCCTCTTCATATTTAATTACCTGCGTTTTCGGAGGTGGTTGGGTTGAGCCCCGGAGATTTAGCGAGACAAGTGGAAGGGTCAGGAGACACAGACGCACGCCGTGTACAACCTCGTGGTGACAGCGAGGCGTCCGACGGCTCCGTTCGCACCCGAATTTATTTTTTTTATCTTGCTTTAAAATTACTTTTTAAATAAATTTCATTCAAATTAAAACAGTTTTATGAAATTTTAATTTCTATCGTTGTGCCTTTGATAGCGTTATTATTTCTGTTTGTGGAATTTGAGTTTCATTTGGTTAAATATACTTTTTACAGCTGAATTTTTTTTATTTTAATGGTTTGTTGTCTTTTTTTGATATGATGTACTTGACAGCAAAGTTAGCATCATTCGGTACCTGTAATGCAGTGGCATCTTAGCACTTCAGTCAAGGCCTCATTTACTTGCTCCTGGGCGAGGTGGAGTCTGTCTGTGTAAGAACTAATATCTGTTTTAAAAATTAAGGGCGTTCAGTTTCTCAGCGATGGACATCATGGCTTTTGCTTCTGCAGGTCCTGCAGGGTGCTTTGTGCTCCTCTGCCTGCTGTAAACATCTCCTTGGAAGATCTGGTGCTCTGTGGTCATCAGAGCTGTTTTACAGATGCATACTTGCATATAAACTTTTTTGCTATGTTAGTTTTGGGCTACTATTCTATTCTACTTCATGCAAAATTTGCAGTTTTATTTCTTCATCCATTTTTGGTGTGAAAATATGGACCCCAAGCAATTGAGACAACGTGTAAATGACTGAACGTTAACTTAAACTTACGTCCTTGCCGAGGCTTTTTTACTTTTGAGAAGGCACCTTAATCCTACTACGGTTGTCAGGTAGCAGCAAATGCATGATCTCATGGTGTGGGTAATTTATTTCTTAGTTTTATTTTCCCACTTAAAGCCTTATCTTCATCTTTGAAATTCCACCACACGCTTGCCACTGAATGAAGTGTTTTCTGTTCTGGTACATATCTAAGGACATCTTCCTTGGAATGTGAACCAGTTCATGATGCTTTAAATAACAAAACAAGGGCTGATTAGCTCAGGTATTACGGCCTTTAAAATTAGACTTCTTGCATTTTTGAACCTGTACGTGATGTTAAAGTGCAGAACAGCTGATGTACAGGATGCAAGATATCTGCTCACTTCTGTAGAGAGTTTGCTCACATTTTTAAAACTTGTTTTTTTTATTTTTTTTATTGAGCATAAAGTTTTTTTTTTAATACTTTTGCACAAAAACCAAAACAACTTTGCGTCGTAATGTTAAAAGAAGAGTGTTTTTTATGGCTGGCCTGAATTACTTTTCCTTTTCAATATAGTTTCAGCAAAGAATTACAAATGATGAACATTTTAAATTAAGTTGGAAGAGGAAATATCGGTCCTCTTATTTACCGCAGATTTCATTGCAATTTCAACTTGTCTGTTTGCTGTCCCAGAAGGTGACAAAAGGTACATTAGAGCTGGGAACTCCCTCCTCCCAAACTCCCCTAAATGTGTCTGCAGGGTCCCCTTCAAAGCGCCCGTCTTAGTCCACTTAGTGGACTAATTCCTCCCCTGCGAAGCCGTGATCGTGTGTGTGGCTCACGCTTGGCACCATCTGGGCTCACTGGTGGTGAGATCACTGCTATCTGGCTGAGTGAGCAGAAGAGGTCAGGAAAGTGCATCAGTGGAGGTGGGAGTTAATCTTGTTAATCCAAAAAATCATCCTGCCTTGCTTTAACCTAGAGCTACTTTACCCAATTGTAATCCGTTTAATTCTAGAATAAATAGAGGCTTAGCCTTTTTTTCTAAAGGTTCTCCTTCCATTGAAAGACAGATGAGGGGTTTTTGTACTAATGATGCCCACCGCAGTTCATTTTTCACAAAGGGGATTACGCTTCAGTAAAGACGGGGGGGACCGGGGTGAAACTTGCTCGGTGTGGATTAAGCTAAAAACCGATTGCAGGGATAAGTGTGGCTTTCTTGCGATCGCCGTGCCTGATCTTATGGTCTCTGAGTAATCTGGTGTAATGGGTGGGTTGCTGCACTGCGTGGGACCGGGCCGCGTCGGTGCCGCAAACTCGTCTGTCTGGGTGTTGCAGCATGCTGGCTCTGCCCTTCCCTGGGGGCGCTCGGGCTTGACGCTGCCCCAGGTTCCAGTGGGAGGGAAGCTTTGTGACACTATTCTTAGAGACGGGGATGTTCTCGTCATCCTTGGTGGAGATCCCCGGCACTGACGTGCCCGTAGACCCACAAAGGTCCGACCCCCGCTGGCCCAGCACACGAGCGGGCCTCAAGTGGACATGCAGCACCTTAGAGTTCTGCTTCTTACTGCCGTTGTAAGTTTCCCCCAAGACGCGCGATGAGGACCACGCTGGTGAATTCTCTTTGTTAGGGGGGCCAGGGTGCCAACAGGGCAGCATTCCGCTGTGGTGGCCGAGCTCAGCTGGGGGCCCCCCGCCCTGGTGGCGCTATGTGTAGCTCCACATTGAGGAAAGGCGATGTTTTATCTCAGGAAAGAAGCCCAGCGAAGCTTCTTGTTGTTGTTGCTGTTGTTGTTAAGTAGCCACATGCAGCTCATGGGGAGCCCATGGGTTGGGCTTGGATGTAAGGTTCAGCACCTTTGAACCACATGCCAGTAGCAGATGGACAAAAGCCAAACCTTTCGGCACTTAATTTGATGTCAAGCCTGATGCTTATCGTGATTTACGTGCGTGCAGGGAACGGTTTTTCTGTTTTTGTGCGGCGTGCATGGAAGACGATAACTAGTCTGTTTCTGTTTCAGATATTCACACTGAGCGACTAAAGATGTTTCGTGTCACATTTGGTTGTAACGATCAGATTGCTGTTTATTTGTCACTGTGGAAATGAAGGTGTTTTCACAGGTCCCCCTGTATGCAGAGAGGTTATTATTCATTTCTTCCCCGTTTAGAAGCCCGAAAGGACGTGTTCCTCAAGAAAGTATGTCCTGACGTCTCAAAGCCGAGGTAACGCTTTGGTCGCGTTTCTGTAGTGTTCGCATCGTATTTCAGTGCAGAAGCACGACTGATGAAAGTGAAACGCTTAGATGGTTTGAAAGTGTAAAAGTGGAGTTGCACTGCACTGCACTTATATCGTGGTGATTTCACTGCCTGCCTTCTAGCTTTACTCTGCTGTACTCGTGGACCAGCTGATATTGTTACCGAGCGCCAGCAGGTTCAGGTGCCGTCAAAGCTATCATTCCGATAGATGGGAACCTACAGAAATGTTTGCTCGCTCTGCGGCTCCGTTCTCTTCCTCGCCGGAGCAGTTCCCAGTTTGTTTGGCTCAGGGGAAACACAGAGAGACGTCAGGCTTAGCGGAGTCGCTCCTGTGACAGGCGGGTCCTCGCTGAGCTCCTGCTGTCGGGATCTCGCCTTGGCGGAAGTGTGTTCCCGTGCGTCGGATCTGCCCTTGGTGCTCGTGTGCTGTGTGCAGAAAGCTCTTTATGACAGACTTATCTGCAGCTCAGATGGACTGTAGAGATTCTTTTATCAACACGCACTACTCAGTCTGACCACTGATAGCAGATAAGGTTGAGTCACCAGCTTTCTTCTGTTTTCCTCAAGTTAAACAGCAGTACGGTGTAGACAGGTTGGTACCATATGAGGTCTGTTTTGTCAACAGGTTCTGATCCACAGCTGCTGTGTGAAAGACATTTAATGCTTACAGGTTCTACACTGGCGTATTCAAAGGTCTGCTGGGGGGGTGTCGGCTTTTAAAAAAAAAAAAAAAAAGCATGAGCGCTCCTGCTATGGTTATCGCGCCTGACTAGAACTAATCTGGCGCTGCCGCAGGCCTCGTCCACAGAACGTGGCTTCCAACCCTGGGCCAAGACAACCTCTGTGTTCTGCCTAATGTGAGAGCTTGACTGCCTGGGATTTGACCTCACGGTGACACTGTCCGCATCTGATCGTCTTCTAATCGAGCTTTATTTTCATCGGTGTTCGGTGGGCTCGGTAGCTATCGTCGTATTTGTAAAGGTCATAACCTGTGTATTTTAATAGTTCTGACTACCTGGAAAATTATAGCGTAAATGTGCGAAAATGAAGCGTTTTATCACCCGTGTGCTCACAATCCAGAACTTATCAGGGAGTACAGGGCGGTGTGCTGGGGAGGGAGAGCAGGGCATTGAGGGACTGTACATCTGCTGGAGGTAGTTTTGTTGTAGCCCAAACAAACTCTGATTCGCTATTAACAAAGAATTAGATGTGCAGCGAAGATGGCGGGTTTAGAGGGCCGTAAAAACGGAAAACCACCGCCGGCCTTGGGGTCTCGTCGCTCTTGCACACTGTTGCCCACAGCGCCGCAGTCATCTGCCAGACGTCTGGCCTCCGGAGTCACGGCAGCCGCTCCTGGGGGCTCCAGCTCTCCTGTTACGCCACCATGCTGGCGGGTCATATTTCAGGCATGGTCCAGAGACACAAACCCCCGCCCCCCGCCTAGGTGAGCCAATTACACAACTGTCTTGTGCTAAATCAAACGTCTTTTTAAATGGGCTTCCATGCAGGCGCTTTGATCATTATCTGAATGCATCTTCCACACGAGTATCTTCAACACCCACATGTTTTGGGACGGGTCTCAACTACTCTTTCCCCTCATTCTGCTGTTTACTTGCACTGTTGTTTTTTTTTTTAAACTGCAGTTAGTTCTATTCATTCACAGTGGATGTTAGGAAAGTTCAGATAAAATGAATTGTAGACATAAAATCCTAAGTAAAGACGTGGTAGGAAATGGCAGAAGTCAGAAAGTGCAATAAAGCGGTGGCAAAATGATCTCGGTGGGATTTATTGTCCTGCAAGTTTATCAGGCTGGAGGGATGTTGGCAATAGGTTCCTACCGCAGGCCAGCGCAGGAGGGATGCGAGAACGGAGCCTGAAGAGCCCGTGTTGTTCGGCACTTCTGCCACGTGTTTTAGAGCTGCAGGGCAGAGGAGGAGGACCCCACAGGGGGGGGGGGGGGGTGAGCGCGTCACCGTCTCCTGCTCACCCGCATCCTACTATTCTGTGCCGTCGGGGACTGTCGACCCTTTAGGGGACCAACAGGTGTACAACGCAGGGCAGCCTGCAGAGAGCCGTTGACCTCGGCTGTAGAAAAATACACGGCAGCGAATAGATGCATTAACGTTTTTAAAGGTATACAGAGAAATTTAATTCATTATGTGGAACTTATACATGAAGTTTGGCTCGTTGGTCTTGTTTTTGCTGATGTCATATCCACCAAGTTGAGTCTAATCTGCCGCAAAAGCGTGTCGCTAGATACAGCTGTGCATTAATACCGTGTTTCTGCTTTTTTACAAAACGTTTCTCAAATATTGCAGTGATTCTGTTATAAATGGCACAGTATTTACTGCTTGGTTAAAGCCGGAGACTGTGGTTTCAGTGCCTTAAAGAATCATCTGCAGTCAGTCAAGCACTAAACGTGTATATGGGGGGGGGGGCGTATTTTGATAAAGTTAATTTTTTGGTTAACTGATTAAATACGGAATGTTTAGAATGTTCAAAACATTACAATAAATCTGCTGCTTGGGGTCCAGAATTTTACTCTTTCCTTTTACCAGTTACTTTTAACAACCGTTTTATCCACAGCTTTTGTAGAAGCTGCCAGTTGATATATTTGGAAATTCAAGCCTTCTGTCATAATTCGGTTCCTTCAGAAACCGAAAGGGAGCAGCAGGTTTGTATTTAGGGCTGTTTCCCTGCCGTTGGAGTCTTGGATGTAAATCCAGAACCATCATTCGAGGTACTTATTCTGAATTGACTGAGTAAAAATACCTGCTGCCTGAAAAGGTCAATTTCTGTAAATGATCAAAGACACGCTTACATTGTATAAAGACGCGAGCTAAAAAAGTTCAGTTGAATTTGAGTTTAAAATGTTAGACACCAGTAAGATGCATATAAAAATGTACGCATTTCAGAGCTGTTTTCTGAGCTTTTCCTTCAAGAGGGATGTGGGAAACAGGCCTGGCGGCGTCACTCGCCTGCCCTGTGGCAGCAGCGGTTAAGGTGACAAGTCCTGCCAGAAAATTCTCCAAGTACCATCATTTGAAAAGACCAATCAGTATAAAAACATGTTAAAAACATGAAAATATATAATAGTTTATTGTAAATGTAGTAATTTCTCATACATTTAATAACACCCCCCCCCCAAAGCGCTCTTTATAAGTGTCCGACGTTTCCTCGATTCACCACACTATGGATTTCCACGCGAGTCCAGGCAAGGTGTAGAAGTGAGGTCGGTACTCGTGGCTCCTCATGGTGGCGAAGAAGAAGGATGTCCTGATCAAGTCCTCCTGGGGGGGCAGAGCAGGCAGTCCCTGCGACCTGTGGAGGACCTCCTTCACCAGCTGCTTCCGTTTCGTTTTGTACCTTCTGTTCTGGAACCAGATCTTGACCTGGGTCTCGGTGAGCCGCAGGCTGCTGGCCAGGCGCGCTCTCTCCGGCGCCGACAGGTACTTCTGCGCGCTGAACTTCTTCTCCAGTTCGAGCACCTGGAGGTGCGTGAAGGCGGCGCGCGAGCGCTTCTGTTTGCCCGCAGAGTCCACGTTCGCGGCGGCCACTGAGCTCAGGTCCAGGGCGGAGGGCGAGAACCTGCCCTTGAGATCTGCAACACACGGAGATCCGCTGAAACGCGCTCGGTCGGCGTCCGGGTCGACGCACTAAAATAGCGCAATATTTACCCGCCACGTTTGCGCGTTAGTGGTTAAGAACCGCGCGACGAAGCTCCTTCTCACCTTTTGCCGCGGCGGCCTCCTCCGCGCAGCCGCGGGGGGTCGCACTGTCGCTCCACGGCGCCCACGTGCCCGCCCGCGAGTGACCGTCACCCCGCTGGTCGGGCGCGGTGCGGGGGGTCATGGACAAGATGTCTTCAATAAGAAACGACTTCAGCGGTTTCACCGAGGCACACATGTCCGCTCCGGATCGTCCGGCCACGAAAGGAAGAAGCGCAGAATCGTCTCTAGTCGCCGAATGTGAAGTTTTACGCGAAACTTGGAGCACCGTCACCCCCCGAACGTCAATTTATACACTGGCGCGACTCGCCGGGCGCCAGCGCTCATTGGTCGGAGGACTGCTCGCTTATGACGTCACAGCGAAGCGAGCGCGAGCTGATGAGGGAAGCAGAGCTGGGCTCTTGATGCAGTTCGTCTGAACGGCTGCAGTTTGCAGTCCTCTTCTCTTTATTTTATATTGGCACGGTTTCCAGCAATGTTTTTAACACCAGTCATACAAGCCGTTTCATGTTTATGTCGCGTTACGTTCGGAACCACAGCCCGACAAACGTGTTCTATATAAAATGTTTCTTATGTGGAATTTTCATAATTGTTGTTTTACTATTCCGTCTTACTTTTTTAGAAACCTATTATTTACCTTGTAAGTAAGAAAATTTAGAAAGTGTAGTTTATGCTGTAAATATGTATACAGGTCGACTGAAGCAGTCCTGCAGTTTGCTTTTCTTTGGGGTTCAGT
Organism: Arapaima gigas; assembly: GCA_900497675.1. NCBI lineage: Eukaryota > Metazoa > Chordata > Actinopteri > Osteoglossiformes > Osteoglossidae > Arapaima > Arapaima gigas. The sequence continues at coordinate 468,100 of UFQX01000463.1, read as the reverse complement.
CTTCCTGCCTTCTGGTCGCGTCTGTAATGTATGTCTTAGTAATGCAGCAATTTAAACAGCAGGACAAAATAAATTTCATAGTGAAAAACAGTAAAATAACAGCATTTTCTGTGGAGGTTTCTACAAATATAAAATATAAATATAAATATTTATAATAAATATATATATATTTATAATAAATATTATAATATAATATTTATAATTTATAATATTAATATAAAATAAGATGAAATGTCGTAGTAGTAATAATAATAATAGGAAAACATTTCTTGGAATTGTCGACACAAAACCTCCAAACTGCTGCAGTCTTTCGCTGTCAGCAGTGAATGGAATAAGGACAAAACTAAGAGGTTTCACATCTCAGTGAAAGGTTTGTCTCAAGATAAGAGCCTCTGCCCAGCTTCATGGGGCTCGGAACCCACTGCAGCTCCTCTAATCTCCCGAGCAGGAGATTTATTGTGCAACCGGATATGTGTGTTACTTGTGGCCAGCGGCGGGTGTCGGAGAGGCCGGTACCCGGGACCCGGCCAGCAGCGAGGCGTCTGTGCCCCAGCTGAGCGAGGGTCAGGGTGGGTGGCCCGCGGGGGGCTAATGCGTTCAGCACATTGGGGTCGGCTCCTTGGCTGACGTGCACATTTTGCCCCGCGAAACTGTTTGTTTTGCGCGCCCCCCCCCCCCCCAGCCGTGCTGCAGCCTGACCTCCGCGTTGCCACCGAGAGCGGCTGGGGGCAAAGAGAAAGTTTGAGCGTTCGGGGTCCTCGGAGGAGTCTGTTTACAACAACACGAGCCTGGAGATGACAAATGTGTCCATTGTCCCCTCTGTCCTATCGCCTTCAGTTAACGCTTCCTGTCTGTGGCCCCCCCTCGGAGGCCCTCCCTGCACAGCAGTGTGTGCAGCTTTGGAGGTGGGAGCACATGGTTCCCAGGAGCCAGAGGGGTGATTACTTAATGGATGTTTTTTCATCCGTTTCAACAAGAATGTCGAGGCGCACAAGCTGTTAAGGACACCTTGTCACGTGTCGTTTAGAACATAATTTACTGACGTTTTCGGTGCAAAAAAAGACGACGTTGTCTGGAACACACTTCTTATTTGGCGCGCGTGCTGTCTACCTGCATCAGGTATTTTTTTGTCTGCCGAGCCTCCTGCTTGGTTTTGCCTCCGATCTGAATGAAAGATTGCCCGTGTGTGGATGAGCTGACACTCTGTCCTCCTGTGTTGTGTGTAAGACGGAGCGGCATCATTACGAGAGCATTACTCACCCCCCGTGACTCCGTATCCCCCACAGACCTCAACTATTGTTTATTGAGTCTGCTCTGGTCACACAGTGGCCGGCGTATCTAGTAACCCAGGCTAATCCAACACCAGATGTTGGCTAGTTAGGGGATGACCTCTGAGCCGGGGAAGGCATATGTCTTACCCTCTGCATGTATGGACTTTTTAAAGCTGTTTTTTCAGGACCACTGGAAGATGGAGTGAGCACTTCAGAAATGAGAAATTCTTCACTTTGTTCTCTTCAGGACACAACCTCTGCGTTCGAGACACTGATATGGGTCTGACTGTAGTGACTAAAAAAAGTTACTCGTAACTGAAGTAAGTAAATCTGTGGCTGGGTGTCAATGTTCACATGTTTTAAAGGTTTTTAGCCTTGGCAGTAACTTATGACTCTGCTTTGAATGAAAGCAAAGGTAACTTAAAAGTGCTTTGTATCCAGAGCTGCCCTTGATGTCTAGAGGATGACTGAAAGTTTTACCACATTAAATTTTTGGAAGTTACTGGTCCCACCGGTAGCGATTTTATTCCCTCGGGTAGGAAGGAGCGTTACGGTGGGGCAACGTCGCCCTCTAGTGGAAAAATGTTAAAATTACACCGCAGCGCCGGGCGGCCCTCCGGTCAGAAACAGAACCCCAACTAGAAACGGTTGTTTTTTTGCCTCTCAGAGTTGCGTTTGCATGTAAGACGTCTCTCCAGCTGTGGACGGGAGCGTGAATGACGGTACGGGGTTGAGCATCTGTACCTGCGGGGTGTCAGGTTGGCCTCTGGGGATCTCCGCTGGAGGAATGCAGCTCCTCTGCGTTAAACAGTCACGTTTCCTTCTGCGCTGAGTTACACCCACCGTTTGCCGTCATCCTTGACCCCATCAGCACGCTTGGCTGCAGAGTTACCGATCCATAGGTTTTCATCAGTTCATGAGTGACCGCTGCTGGTCTGAATCCAGTCCAGTCAGTCCTTCCCTGCTTCCCTCGACCCCTCGACCCTTCACACCCCACAAGATTCATCATTAATTTACTCCACTGTTTTATTTAAAGGTGGAAGAAAATTGATTTGTTTTTGACTAAATGAAATGGATCTGTCGATGTGAACTGGGAATTTGTATATCTGCTGAAAGTCGAATGACTTTTTTTTTTAAAAAAAAAAGTGTGTTTTGGTTTCCATCAGTCTGTAGGAACTGGTGAAATCGGCTGGTGGCTGTGAGGGTCCCCTCTGTAGCAGGAATATCTGAAGTGCTGACGGTGGGGGGAGGGGGTCCTGGCTGCTCTCAGACCAGATGGAAGGCAGGGATGCGTCAGGCTGTTCTGGATCCTTCAGTGCGCAATGTCTGCTTTGCCCAGCAGGGGGCGGCGCAGAGCTGTCCAAGTGTATAGCAGTTTATATCCGTGTACAGCGGAGTAAAGCGGGCTTTAACAGTGTAAAGCGGTGTATAACAGCCTTAGGATCCTGAATTGTTGTTATCAGGCTAATAACAAAAGCTGCCTAATGTAGTCGGCCACCACTGGGTTACTATTACCAGGTAATAATGGATGTTCAATTTACTTGGTTTGCTGGACACAGAGTCAAACCACCTGAAGCTGTTGTCACCTGATGACTGAATGTAAAGAAAATGGAATCTGCTTTGAGGAAATTTGTGGTTGAGGCTGAACGGTTTTTTTCTCAGATTTTTCACAGGTGAGCAAAAACGCACATGATGCTGTTGAATATTCCCACATTTCTGTACCCTGTGTATTGGGTTTGGCTGCAGTACCATAAAGTCCAAAGTTCCGCCCAGCAGCGCAGCAGTAAAGGTGAAGTTTCTTATCTCTGTAGTACATTTCTAGTGCGGTCTCTCTCTGGTCTCCCTGCGGTCTGCGCCCGTTTTTCCATTAATTTCCCTTCTTGTAAAATTGCCATTATCGGCTAAAAGCCCACAGCTGTGGCTCAGTGAGGAGAAACACCTGCCTGTCTTCACCCTCTCTTCCCAGCTTACTGATGCAGAGCAGTTTACAGGAAACAAACTCTTCCTTTATATCTCTGCAGCTCGTCGTTGGTACTTTTGTTTCTTTACGTCCCTTAAAAACAATTCAGCGCTGAAGGACACGTTTCAGCTTTGAAACATGTTCATACGGCCCTAAAGTCACCTTTTATGGTGCGATTGTCTTGACCCCCCCAAAACAGTCGCCTCTAAATTGCAGAAGTTTCTGAACTGTTTTGTTTTCCGAGCGGCTTATAAACGTGCAGGATGGGGCCTGGGGTGGCGACGCGTCCCGCAGTCCGCAAGTGAACGACTAGTTGCTGGGTGTTTGCTTTATGGAAAAATGCCGCCGAGGTTTTGTTGGCTTGTGCCAGAGGACGAGGGGTTGTTTACAGACGGCAGACAGCTGAGTGACGTCCTCTAAGTGCCGACAGATGTGAGCGTGCAGGGGAAGCGGAGGAGACATTTAGACTCCTTGGTTTTTGTCAGATGAAGCGTCCCACCAGATACGAGGAACGCGGCGCTGGAGAACGTGGAGGAGTTTCGGTGGCCTGAAGTGAGAAGCTGGAACGAGTAAACGGCGACCAGGCGGCGTGACCTTTCCAGCTGTCCGACGACGAACCGCAAAGGACGGCTTGTCACCAAATTCGGTCACTTGCGTGTTTGTGCGGTGATTTAGGTCCCGTTTCAGTCCCACCGCCGTTGTTTTTCCTTCTTCGGTTTCACCAGAATATTTCATCGAGAGCCTTTTTTTTTAGGCCTAGAAAAATAACTCTCGTATTTTACGGCTTGTTTGTGTCGTTTGATGTAAAACCGGAAGGCGGTCGTGAGATTATGAAACGATAAACATTCCACAGACGTTTAAACATGTTTACTGCGCTGACCGTTTAGCGCAAGTCCCCCCCGAGCCGAGAACCGGCCGACGCGACGCGTCACCTAGATGAGCTTTCGAGTTTTAGTAACAAAATGAAAGTTGGTCAATAAAATGTCCTCCGTTTTGCCTGTGAGAGATTTTAGTCCCAGGTTGAGGGAAGCCGACTAAGCGAACGCTTGACGCCCTCGACTGCCGGAAATACATCACTGCGAAATAATGTCCGCGATGACGGATGTAAGTCTTACTAACGGTGCTGCAGGTGTCACTGAAATCCGGTCATTTGGCGCCTCACGCCGCTGTGACGCGGCCGTCGTGGCTCCTCCGGCAGAAATGAGGCCTTTAAGATGTGCGTTTGTCTGATTCTGTTACGAGAAGAATTTGATGTAAAACGGCGAGGATAATAAGAATGCGGTACGATGAGATCCCACTTTACAAAAATGGACTCTTGTGAACTGTGAACATTGATTTACAAGCTGGTTACTCCACAGTTATAAGAAATGCCTCACAAACAAAGAATTCTGGCTAAAAGTTTGTTTCTTCATGACACGCGAGGCCCACGTCGCTCGAACGCGTCTCTGTTCCAGCTCCTGTGGACACAAGTTGCCCCAAGTGAGATTTATCCCATCTCTTCATTTGAAACATTTTGCATAAATTTTATTTCTGACCTTTAATTTAACAAGTCAAGTTATGAAGAATTTAGAGCTTCACTTTGGTTATAAGCAAATGTACGTTGTGTATATAAGCATAAATATAAAGAAAGATCTGGCTTCCTGTGTGACGTGCAAAAGGGATCAAGTCTTATCGTAAAGGATTTCAGTTAAAGAGCTGCGTTGTGGTGCAAGAACATATTAAACTTTCTAAGTACTTCATTTGTAAAGATGTGCTGTGTGTGAACGGGGATCAGACGGGGGACGCGAGGACGGCTGTGACAGGTCACCTTTGCGGCTCGACTCGAGGGCAGCCGAGGGCCCCGAAGGCGCAGAGAACTGCGATAAATGAGCAGAAATTGGAATTGAGAGACGCGTCTCCTCACGACACCAGTGATACCAGTGAGCCTGGATTCAGCCGCGGAGTTTAGGTTCCTGACGGGCTTCGCGTTTCCCTCTGAAGTGTCCGAGTGGAGCTCTGTGGACCCCCCCTCCCCCCGTGGGGCTGCAGAGGGTGTATCTGCAGGCAAAAACCCATTACTGTGAGAAAAGGTTGTTGTGGGTAAAACCACCCGGTTCTGAAATGACTGGAGAAAAACGGTAGGAGAGTTTGAAAAATAGCCCGATATTTTCCTGGCAGCTGAGGAAGTGAGACAGGCGACGTGAAGTCAGGAGCTGCGCTGTAGGTCGGAGAACCTTTAACGGCGAAACCCGACCTTCCCTTAAAAACCCGACTCTTCGCAGCCAGAGGGCCGCAAACCAGCGTTACGGCGCGTTCAGCAGGGAAGTGGCCGTCGCCGTTCAGTACAGAAACCGGTGGCCAAGAAAAGCCACTTGATGCTCATTTCCAAAATGACTGACATTTTTTAACAAGTTGGACAAAAGCAGGTATGAAAGAACAAACAGCAGTGAGAATAATTATAAAACAGACAGTTCCTGTAAAGAATAAATAAACCGGCGCACAGGCGCGTACAGTGACGGGTCCCCCATCGTCCTGCGAATTATTAAGTTATCGTTGCAGGTTAACTGATCAGAAGGTCATTCCTTCTCATCTTCTACTTATTAAAGCTTATTTTAGGCCAACTTCTGCACTGTACTTTTGTCCGTTTTAAGGTGCCCACCAGGTGTGTACGGCACTTGTTTACTGTTATTTTTGTGATGGTCCAGGAGTTATGCAGGTGACTTTTCTTTAAGCCCCACATCATTCCCAACCGCGACGTGTCGACCCCGTCACACGTCGTCCTCCGCCCACGCGGCTTATCTGATCCCGCAAGTGGCCCAGGTCTCCAGTTCGTCTGCTTCTAGAGCAGCTCAGAGCCGCATGGCTCTCTTATCTCCACCTTCTGTTGTCCCTCTGGCCCCAAAGCAGCGTCCGGCGGCTCTCGGAGGCTCTCGGAGGCATTTTGAAAGTGACCCTCTGGTGTCTACGTGTATGTGAGGGGGACTTCGTGGTGATGTAGATTTATCAGTGGTGAACAATCATGACTAATCACTTGTCCCAAAATCCAGATCCCAGCAGGTTATAAGAGCGTTTAGGTGTGATTGAGGGTGGGGGGGGGTAAGCTGTCAGACCTCTGGCTGCCTTACGCTTCTCAGCAGATCTTGAGGACTTTGGAGAAATTGCCAGATTTCACAGATAAGCTGCTCCGTCCAGCTCCTGATAATTGCAGGTTAACGACATGGAAATGAAGTTGAGAAAAGATGCGATTTCGGCGAAGTCTTCAAACCGCTTCACTCATGTCGCCGCGTCACCATGACGACGGCAGTGCGGGTGGAAGGTGAACGACGACACGCGTATGTTTGATCCATAACGTTGCTTCGTAAAGATTTAGTTGTTCACTGTGTGCTGTGAATATGAACCACCGTGAACGCGAATTTTAAACAGAATTCAGCTTTCAGTGCTTCCGGTGTCGAGTGCGGACAGGTGGGTCATGTGACTTTACCTGTTTCGGATTTATTAAAGCAGCAGGTAACGTGTGCGATGTGAAGTATCTCGTTCTTACTGAGATACATTATTGCTTATTTATTTTTGTTGTATTAGTTCCGTCTGTGTTTCTGTTTATTACGTCTTAATTCGACACCGACTTCTGCTTCTTCTGAATAACTTTAGTAAAATGTAAATGTCGCGCGAAGCCGCTGGCCGCTTAGGACGTAGTAATAACTGACTAACGGCTTATTATTTCTATTATTATTATTATTATTATTGTTGTTATTATTATTATGATCGCCAAAGGCGAGCTGCTGCTGCCACCGCTTCGGTGTCGAATAAAACGTGTTTATCGTGTTGTAAATATTGTAAATGTTGAGTTTCTGCCCGGACGGTGATGCGCGACCGTCTGCTTTACACAGGTGATTATTTTTATTTATTTACCTATTTATAAACCATGTGTAAATATAGCGCCGTAAACGTGACTCGGCCAAGTGGACGACGGTGAAGGGAAGAGAAGCGGCTGCGGAGCCGCTGCAGCTTCTGGGATCTCAAGTGGCCCCGGATCGATCGCACGTTAATCGGATTGTTGGTGCGTGTTTGTGCGGGAGGCGGGCGCACAGCCAGGCTGTCTGCGGGTTTGTTTACCTTCACCTGCGCGAGCCTTATCACGCGCTCCGCGCCCATTGTTGTGCTGTTTTGTTCGGGAAACGGCGAAGAAAACTTCCATTTGACAGCATTAAGACGCGGCGCGGTTTTAGGGACCACTTCAGTCACACCGGTGCGCCTTTCCCCGCAGCACCGGACACGCTGTACCCCCCTAGTTTCGTACGAAGGTTTTTATATTTATTTAGTCTGTGTGCGTCATGAATGTACAGGCAAAACGCACAAGCCGAGCCGGTTTTTTTTTTTTTTAAATCTAAATACTCGCCTAAAAATCCTCGAGGAGCTCCCAATAACAAAATTCCTTCTTGCAAATTCCGCAATAATTTATCATTCAATTTTCGTTATTTTTTTAAAATAACATTCCGCCGTATTCGTGGTTTTATTTAGGGTGAAATTCTAGAAATATTAAAGTTTAGTAATTATAAGCGGTTTTCACGGTTAAAGACATTATTCCGAATTTGAAGTTAATAATAAGCGGCTGTCGATGGATAATACTAATAAAACTCGTTCGTTTATATTGTTGCAATTCTGGCCATAATTCTAACTACCGGGATTCGTTGCATTTTACCGAAAATGTATTGGAAAAGTGCCGTTTCTCTGTCCCTCTTGGCTAAATAAAAACGAGGTTAAGGAAGAATTCTTGAAACCCGAAAGATCTGCATAGAATTTATTTAACAGAGGTTTTGTGTTAATTCGCCGTTTTTCACACGAGGTTGTTCGGCTGTATCGAATTTACCCACCACTTTCTCTTTCGACGTCGGCAGTTGCGACGGTTAGTTTGTTTGTTTATTGCATTTCTTTTTGTAAACGTTTCGTTTGCACTTAGTCTGAAACTTTTGTGCTTCGTTTACCTGGCAAACTGTTCCGAATTAAACCGTAATGTCACAAAAAGCAAACAGTTCAAGCGAAATGGCGATTATATGTTTATTCCGTTGCTTCATTGTGCACGTATAAAAGTATGAAATAAGTGATATATTTGCACAGAAAGAATTAAGTGTTACAAACGCATCATCGGCCCCCATACAGACACAGCGCGGGGGGTCATTTCCCGAGATCTCGCGCCCCTGCGGCGCCCGCAGCTTCAACAGAAATGAATCCGCAACCAGGACGGTGACGGATGCCGGGTTCGTCCAGCAGCTCAGCGAACCTTCATACTTGTACATACATAACGGTTATATATTATTTAAAGAGAGCCTGGGGAGAAGGAAGGGCGCCCACAGGCGGCGGTCCTCACCAGGCTCTGATCCCCTGCAGCGATGCCGGCAGATGCCCTTCCGTGCTGCTCAGGTTCATGTTCACCGCCGGGCCGCCGACCTGCGCGCCGCTCGGTCCGGCCGGGACCCCTGCGTAGCTACAGCTGTACGGGTTGTTTCCGTAGCCGCCGTAGTAGGTGTTGTACTGGTAGGAACCCACTGTCACGTTGTACGGGGCGCTGTAGGCCTGCGATCCCGCAATGCAGGGTTTGCCGTCCCGCACCAACACCGGCACCGCCACCCGTCGCGGCGGGGGCGGCTGCCCCGCCAGTTCCAGGGACTTGTCCTGTCTCTGTCGCTTACACTTATATCTCCGGTTCTGGAACCAGATCTTCACCTGGGTCGACGTGAGCTTCAGCAGGCCGGCCAGGTGGTCGCGCTCCGGCGCCGACAGGTAGCGCTGCTGCTTGAATCGCCGCTCCAGCTCGAACACCTGAGTTTGGGAGAAGAGGACCCGCGGCTTCCTGCGCTGCCTCTGCGCCGCCCTCGGCCTCCCGCACGGCAGCTGCTCGCGCTTCCCGCCGAAGTCCAGCGCGCCGCTGCGGGCACAAGCGCCTGTCAGGCGACACGCAGAACACAGCGCCGTTATTTCCTGACATCCGCGGCCCTGGACCCCCCGCCGCCCGCACTGACCAAGGGCACCTCTTATGTTCCTCAAAGTTACTTTTATAAATATGAATAAGACGGTCAACACTGCGCCGGAGCGTCCGTTCTGTCTGCTTCACTTCAGGACCTTCGCCTGCAGTGGGACTCGAACCGAGAACCTTCACATGAGGCGACAGCCCTAAACAGGCCACCGTTTCTAGTTTATTTCTCTAATACGCGTGGACGTGACCCGGGGGAGGGCGGGGGGGGGGGGCGGCAGCGGCGCGTTGTCCTGCACGGTAAACCGAGACAAAAGCGACGCCGCGTGACTTTGTGACACGCGGACAGGTGTGGTGAGCGCGCGGCATTTACAGCTACATCTCACCGCCACTAAAGTGGCATAAACGTTAACAATCGTGCACAGAAAGTAGTTCTTGAAAGGCCTCAAACTAAAACCTTCTGAGTGTTAAAACTGATTTCACGAGCAATTTTGAATTTGCGCTACGGACTGAAGAAATTTAAAACGTCTACCCGTCTTTTTTATTCCTAAACTGTAAGTCGTCGTTTGAGCTGAATTTCAGTCTTTTAACGGTTTTAACGAACGGCGGTTTGCGCAGAAGCGCAGTGATTTAACGTTCTGAAATGTGACGAATTTTACACTTTTGAAGGTTTTTTCCATCCGGGTCCTTTAAAAAGTAAATTAAACAACATATGAAGCGACAAGCCAGGCTGCGCTGAGCGGGAATCGCGGCGGAACATCGCCCGGCGGGGTGGGGGGGGGGGGGCTGCTCACCTGGGTCGTCGTGCGGGTCGTCCGGGTCCACGCGCGGCGANGGGGGGGGGGGGGGGGGGGGGGGGGGGGGGGGGGGGGGGGGGGGGGGGGGGGGCTGCTCACCTGGGTCGTCGTGCGGGTCGTCCGGGTCCACGCGCGGCGAGCAGCACGACCCTCGCAACGCCTCGAAGTCGTCTGACTTGACGGGGAATTTCGCCGCTCCTTCCACTCCGCACAGGCCGTCCAAGCTGCCGAGCGCGCCGTGGACGCACTGCGGGGAGGACCCGAGTGGGACGTCCTGGTCCGGCAGGTAAAAGCCGTGCGGGGGGAAGGCGGGATGCGAGTTCTGCTGCTCCAGCTTCAGGATGTCTTTGACGGAGAACGGCGTGGAAGTAACGGGGCTGGGCAGCATCGCGGCGGGCCGCTGGGCAGACGGGTGGGCGAGAACGCGGAAAATCACGGCGGCGGTTCACGCGGTGGGCGACTTGACACGTCGGCTGTTCATGTCTGAGGGGGGGGGGGAGGAAACTGTAGCTCAGCTGCTGGTTCGGTCCGTCTGCGGCTCGAGGGGGGTCACCTTTGAGCGCTCCAGGACACCCCACTTCCTCCCGACACGAGCCGGGGTCGTGGTCACGTGGTGCACGGCGCGCTTCACGCGGGCCCGGGTTTGAGCCCCACCCTGCGGGCGGCGGGGATGCGCGGGATTGGAGACGTGCGCTGTTATTGTGCGCCTTTTTGGAGGACGGTGGTTGTCGCGGCTGTTCTCGTCACGACGCGTGTGGGCGCAGCGGACGTGGTCTCTCAGATGTTTCTCACCCATTTTTGCGCTCCGTTAGATTTTAGGAATATAAGAAGTGCCTTTTGTCACCGAGTGGCATCTGCGGAGCGGCGGACATTGTCCAGATCACCCCCCCCCCCCCNAATATAAGAAGTGCCTTTTGTCACCGAGTGGCATCTGCGGAGCGGCGGACATTGTCCAGATCCCCCCCCCCCCCCCGCTACTCAAACACTATTAGCTTCTGCGGGATTCTTCTTCTGGGCACTTTTATCAGTGTTTATTTTGGTTATCGATGGATCTGATATGCGGCAGCTGCGCGGGGGGGGGGGCACAAACGACTGAAGGAAACGCGACAGGAAGGGAAGGTCAAAGAAATGGGGGGGGGGCATTTCATTCCAGGATCACTTTTAATTTCTCTATCAGTCGGACTGGAGGACAGAGGGGGCTCAGCTCGTCCCTCCGCACCTTCCTCTCCGCTCGTTTCACCTGTAGTTTTACGCGGTTTAATTCGCCTGCAAAGTCGCCGGTTTCCATGTGATGTCACTGCTGAAAATGTCATTGGAAATAACGAAATGTTTACGCAGATGCTGCTCGACATTTTGGAAGCTTTATAAATAAGGTAACATCGTTAATAGGAACAGCACTTTGTAGTGGGACGAAGAAACGTTGATATATTTAATTTCGATTTGAAGGAACTACATTGTGAGGTTCGCTGTGACAACAATAAAACACCTTCAAGATTTAACCTGATCGTTTTACGAAAACAGTGCAAGGAACCGTTAAGATATGGTTTTATGCACCTTTTAAACAGTGTAAAGGTCCAACCTGCAGCTTAAGTTGAGCTCATTCTCAAAAAAGCCACACTAGTTTTTAAGTTTCTAAGGATTCTTGTACGTGACGTGCGAATTTAGGAAAGGAGTAAACTTGCGTTTAAATAACATACTGTTATAAAGTTGCCCACCTTGGGATTCGGAATCTCAGTTCTTTCTCAAAGATCTTGTTTAATGGTTTGTTTCCTTCGGCACTTGACCAGTTTGGCAGGTGTTGGGTAAAAACCGTACGTGTGAAATATGTCTCCGGGTAATTTTTTGGATATTCCATGTTTATTTTGACGCCTTAAATATCCGCGGCTCTGTTTTTGCTGAAACGCCGCTAAACTGGTGTAGTTAGTGGCCACGGGTGGGTGAGCCGGCCGTGCAAGGTGTGTGTGTGTGTGTGTGTGTGTGTGTGAGTGAGAGAGACACACATTACACAGCCATGCCGACGTCGGGGCACAACAAACAGAAACACGACACCTCATGTTGTGGAGGTGAAGGACCTCGGCGCCAGTCCGCGATGCTTGGCTGAGACTGAGAGGAGCGGGACGACTTTATCCCCCTAATGCCCCCTGTCTCCTGAAGACTCCTGTCGGGATTACAGGGCTCGGCTCTCCCTCTTCACTCCGCGTGGAAACTGCGCTTCTTAACCATCCGGTCCTTCGCCGGTCAATCCGTGTCACGTGACATCCGGCAGTTTGTCGCACGCGATTCTAACGTCGCCGCAGCGACAGTCCGGGTCTTCTGACCAAACACGTCCGAAGCGCTCAGAAGGGACCGATAACCGCCTCGGCAAACGATCAGATTTTATTCTGGTTCCACACACGTCCTTTTTTTTAACTGTTATTCTCTTTTCTCCTGTGCTGCTCTGTTCATAAACCGCCCCTCTTTATTCAGCAGCCGTTTTACTGTGTTCCTAACATCCGAGGGTGTCAGCAATATCATTTATTACATGCCGTGAGCCGCCGGGAAGCTGCTGTCCTGCAGCCTGCAGGTTGCTGGTTCGATGCCCCTCCTGCTCTAGTGTCCTTGAGAAACACATTCACTCTGAGGTGATGCACTAAAAAAATCCTGTGTTGCAAACAGGTAAATCAGTGCAGCGTTGCTTATGTGGCAGTGTAACTCACCTGGGTTACAGGAGGCAGCTATGAATGAACGAATGAATCCTTTCAGTCACATGGAGCCCCTGCCTGGTGTTTGGCAGGAGGAGGGAGAGGTGTGCAGTTACTCTCCTGCTGTACTCAGCCCCACATTTGAAATGCTTCTTTTACTATTACTGCGCCTATTTGCCAAAGTGCTTTTTCCTTCAGACTACGGGCCGCTGCGTTGCTTTTGCTTTAGTTTCACTGTCACCTGTCGTGTGGTTAAGTCCCTTTTTGCTCATTTAGACGCCGTGTTGAACAAGCAGCTCTTCTGCAGCAAGAAGCCAGAGATTTAAGGTGAAATTATATCTGGTTCAGTGACCAGACATTCCAAGCAAATAGCAAAAAATGTTCAGCGCAGGTAAAACGTTAACAAACTTTGTGGGGGGGGGGGTCGGTGAAGAAGGTGATCTGTTATACATTATAATATTGAAATGTCATAGATTCTTTGCATTTACTTGAGTTATTTACTGAAACCACATTTTTAAAAACAGGCGAAATCAAAATCTGTGTAAAAACAAGTACAGAAAACGACTTCCAGTTGAACGTAATGTGTGTTAAAGTTCCGTTTTTCTTTTAATGTTTGTCCACGTCTGTCGTAAAAGAAAAGCTGTTTGTGGAAGAAGCCGCGTAACGTGGCAGTGATTGAAACGGATTCACCTTTTTTGGTTTTTCTCTCTTACCTTAAAGAACCTTCTAGTTGATTCTGTAGTTCAGTGAACGTGATTAAATGAAGCTTTTTCTCCTGAGCTGCTTGCTGGTTTCAGCACTTCTGATGTTTATCTGCCGCACAAAAGCTCGTGTTTTTATTTCCGAAAAATAACAGTTTAAACACAGACCTAAATTATTTCTCTCGTCTGTACATATAATTCCTACAAACGTTCCTTAAAGTCGGGAGTCAGTTGCCGAGCAGAAAGGCCTCAACACGCAGAAACGCCCGTCTGTGCGGGACACGGAAGCGCTAGAAGGTTCCATTTCGCTGGTTACTATTATTATTATATAATAATAAACTTTTTGCACGATCTCAGTGGAAGAGTCGGGTTTTTCGGGAGAAGCGTGCGGGACAGAAGCTGCGGGGTTTCACAAGTGTCCAGTTTGAAGACTTAATGACATAATTGCAAAGCCTCGAAGCGCGGAGACGAAACCCGGCCAGAGGTTCCAGCTGCTCTGGTCTTACGGCGCTTAATCCCTCCGTTTGTTCCGTCGCCGTAACACAAGAAGCCGGTCGAGCGGCGACGGCCTCAAACCCCCCTATTAATCATATAAGAAAACGGGCGGCTGAGAGCAGCTGAAAGGAGGCTCGGGGGTCTGGCCTCAGACGGTTGGCCAAAGATCTCCCTTCTGCTCAATTTGTCACTGGAGATCTTCATCAAAACGTTACTTGAGATTGTGCTCCTCGAGGGAGGAAAACGTCTCTGCTGAGCGAAATCCCATCCGCGCCGCCGCCCTTTGAAGCCGGTGTTCGGAAACCTGTTATCCGCTACTGGGTGATGCTCTTAACTGGTGTTTATTTCACCTTCAGCACCGTCCACTCCGGCGGGCTCATACGCCTCACGCTTTTATTTCGTCTACCTTCTCACCGACTTTTGTTAGGCTCCTTTGGGGAATTGGATGAAACGTGGCGCTGAATTCCACTTGTGAGTTTATCTCACCTCACAGCATCCGTGGAACTTTTACCGCAGCTTCTCGTGTTCATATGCAGAGTTGCGTTTGCTTGGATTCTCCTGCGTTCGGCATCACTAGTTCCACGTGTTTCTTGTCCTCCACTGTGTGAAAGTCACACTTCTCTCTAAGGCAACTTGCAGCCGTTTGGTTTTTACTCATTTCCACACCCGTTTACCTGCTGGTACCGCGTGGCAGCGGCCTCGAAACCTTCGTTCCAGGGACGTTCCAGGGCCCCGGCGACCGGAGCCTCGAACCCTGAGCGCCCTGCTGCCGGGACCGAGCTTTAGGCTGCGGAAGAACCCGAGGAAGAGACGCCGCTCCGTGGCGCAGCGCTTAGCTCTTAGTTTAACTCGCTGTGTCGGAGGTTAACGGGACATTTGGCAGAAGAGCCGCCCTGACAGCTGAATCATCAAGTCGTGATGTTTGGTAAAAATGAAATGAGTATTTAGAAATGTTTAATTTTTCCTTCTGGGTTCATCTGCCGCTGTATCAACCTGGGTTACTGAGCTTCGGAAACTTCACCTTGAATGCTGCTTGGTGGCTCTGTTTGCACCAGCTGGGCGGACAGGAGCGGAGCGTTTGTGCTTCGGTGACGTGCAGGTCGGCCAGGATTTGAACTCTATCGTGAGGGACTGTGGAACATCTCCTGCTGCCGTTACTTCCTGCGCTGAAGCACTTAACACCCAGCCAGGAAGTGTCCTGGACTGAGAGAAGAGTGATGGAACACATATCACTGTTGGTCACATGTTCCTGCTCACAAGTCCAGCACCACCCACAGACCCCCCATCAGCACGCTGCTTCTCAGTCGGACACCCTCTGGGACCTAAAAGAAGAGGATTTTATTTTTCCCTGAAAGGGGGCGAGCTGCTCCTCTAATGAACTCCTGCA
Source organism: Arapaima gigas (assembly GCA_900497675.1). Lineage (NCBI taxonomy): Eukaryota > Metazoa > Chordata > Actinopteri > Osteoglossiformes > Osteoglossidae > Arapaima > Arapaima gigas. The sequence continues at coordinate 452,861 of UFQX01000463.1, read as the reverse complement.
AGGGTTGGCTTGGTGATTGAAGACGTTCCACATGGTTTCGGTGGAATTCCAGCAGTGTGTTAGAATAAAACTGGCATCAGCAAATAAATAAAACGCGTTTGAAAGGGACACGGAAGTGAGATTGGCTGTGAGATTCGTGGCCCGGCAGAGATGATGTTCTGCGAGTGACGAGTCGAAGTGGGGACAGAGAACGAGGTGCAGCGCAGGTAACAATACGGAGACGTGTGGAGATTTTACGCTTGACTGATATGTATGTATCTGTACGTGCGGGTCTCACGCCTCTTTCCGTTTGCTCAGGTGTGTCCAGTCGAAGCCCTTTTAAAGAGGCCCGGTCGAGATGAGATTTCCTCAGTTGTTGAATTGCTGTCAGATGAGTCAGAGGGACTCTTAGAAAGACAGAAGATCATCTGTTTACTAGAAAGAACCGAAGGGGTTAGAGTTCAACATCGGACTGCGAGGGTCTGCTTTCTGACACGAGGTCCATTTTTCTTTGCTCTCCTCACTCCTCTTTTCTCCTCTCCAGAACTTTACTGAAAATCCAGGGCACGTAAATGTTCTAACAGCAGATGGGGTAAAATTCCGGGGTTGGGAAAAGAGACGACTGTCCTGTCCTGTCCTGTCCTGTCCTGTCGTCGGAGGAGCGCAGAGAAGGTTCGGCACACGGCGTTAAATCAGTAGTGGACTTAGCCTGAGACGGAAGCATAAGGGGGAGCAGGGCGGGTGCAGCAGGGGTCTGGTCCTCGTCACAGAAACAACCGCCCGCTGTCGACGCTGTCACGCTTGCCGCATCGCCGCGTCCCCTGGCCCCGGGTTCGGGTTTAGTAAAGGTGCAGGACGGGACGCGCAGGGTGCGTCCGGGGTCACCGGGGTCTCACGTCGCTCACGTCGACGTGAAATTGTCACTGCGAGACGTCTTCACACTTGTGACTTTGTTGTAGAAAACATCCTGCAGGAAATGCATCATCGCTGTAGAAGCTCTGCTATTAAACCGCAAACTGTTTGTTTCGCATCAAACAATTGCCAGCGAAGGGAAACGCGGCTCACGTCGCACGACAGTTCTTGTTTTGTGCTAAGTGGTGTAAATAAAAAGGATTTACATTGCCTCACGATGTTGTGACAGCATCTGAACGAGCCTGTAAATTGTTTTCATTCCAGGAATAGCGGATTTTATGTTGTTTGATACATTTTGCTTATTCTAAAAGGTAGCCACTATTCATACAGACAGAATGAAGCAAAATAAATTCTGAAAGAACCTCGACCGCCGCCAGCAGACCCTCTGCTTGGGGGAACTGTTTGTTTTCCTTCCCATTGTTGCTCTCGGATAAATTTGGACGGCAAAAAAAAAAAGACTAATGAGGTTTACGTGGCTGCGTAAAATGCAGAACATTATTCCATTCCTGCCTTCTGTGTTTCATCTGTAGCGTCCTTGCCGGATCTAAACGGACTCCAACGTATGGGGCCTTTACAGTTCAGCTACACGGATATAAACCTGATTCTTCGTTCTTTCTGCTCACAGCGGCTTTCGTTCTGCCCGAATCCTGGTTTACATTTATTCCAGCCACCCACAATCCTTGACCGCGTCGCCTCGGCCAGGGCTCTGGTCACCTGGCTTCTGTCCCCCTCTTTCTGGCCACATGTTCACCACCCTTTCACGCACTGTGGGCAAAACCTGAAAAGCTGAAACGAACGTGCTTGTGAGGAAAGCCGCGCAAACGTACGGAGAACACAGAAACTCCCCACAGACCGGGCTGGATGTGAACCTGTCCCCAAACACCTCGGACCCTATGAGCAGCAGTGCTTCTTGCTGCACCGCGGTGCCAAGTTTTTACTTCCTTAGTTTCACAAAACCAGTGATCTGCCCCTGTTTGCAGGTTCTTGGTGCCCGCAGGTACGCTGGATGGGACCGGTGGGTTATAATGTTAAGATCTTTAGTGTCCCGGTTCTGAAGCCACTCCTTGGTGACACCCGCTGTGTCACTGCACCACCTCCCGGTGAAGGGAGGGCTCTGGTAAAAGTACCATCAGTGTGTGTCTGCGTGAGTCAGCCGTTATGAGCGGATTCTGTACAGAACAAACGGTGCGAGTCGAGCTGGACGGACGTGGCGTCTGCAGGACCGGGACGTGCAGCCCAGTTGCTCCCTCCATTTCCGGCCGCTAGATGTCGCCATCGGCTCGTCTTATTTGAACCTGTATTTATACTTGATAGTCTGGTTTCCTCCGGTCTCGGTTCCCCCCCACGATGAAGGATTTCGACAACTCAGAAGCACCACAGACTTTGCTGCAATCTGCATCAGTACTGACATGTGAGGGACACGAGCTGTTTGCTCTGACTTTCTCTTCCTTTCTTACTCGCTCTTTTCTCCTTTTAAATGCCCCGAACTCTTTTGTTTTATCTTTAGTTTGTGACAAAGAACAACAGGCCTTAGTGTGCAATATTTTCACAAATGTTTTGCCCGCTCCAGCTCATCTTCTCCTGCACTGACGTCATACGTCTGACCTGATGTTTGTAACCACTTTTCTGTGTAAAAGCAGTGGCGGCATAAGAGGCAAAAACCACTCGGGTGGTTGTTGTGCCCCGACATTCCATTGGACAAAAGAGAAAAATGTTTAAAACCTTCCTAATAGCCTGTTGATACGCTACTGCATTCCTCCTCTGGTTTAATGCTCTGTTTATACTCTGGTGGCTGTTATTATTAGTAAAACAGGGTACTGATGGTTTCAGTCTCTCACAGTTACCCTGCGGTCCTCCGGCTGCTGGTCACTCAGTGTTTCGTGTCAATTTGCCGTCACTCATTTGTCAAGAATCACTTGCACTGTAAATATTAACGTAACAGAATCGCAAGCCTCTTATGCTCGCGCCGATGAATAAATGTACTCGGGACGTCTGCGCTGTTTGAATAAGTTAGTGTCTATTTTCCACATGTACAACTAGAGGAAAATGTTGCAGCCGGTTCTTAAAGCAGATCTGTCTATAGGGACAACATAAGACTTTCATATACCGTGAAACTGCAGCAGTCTGCCATTTAATGCATGTCTCCCTTCTTTGTTGTCAACACCCCCCCCCCCCTCCCGCTGCGTTGCCGCACACAACTTGCAGGGACACACTCTTCCCACTGGTGTGCGACTGGCAGCTTCTGGCGCCTCTCTTCCCCCCCATTTTACACGTGAACAGACACCTACTGATCTACAGACGCAGCTGCAATGAAGGAGTTTTCATTTCAATGTTTTTTATTAACTTCAAGCTGTGGTAAAACTGATCTCAAAAGAAAAGAGCAAATTCCCCCCTCAAACTCCCACTCTTTTGGTTGGGGGATTCGTCCAGTAAACACGTGCAGCATTTGCCATCTTGTCACCTGTCACCTGCACACCGGCAGTTACCGGTGTTATATGAGGGCCAGTAGCACAGATTTCTCCCACCTGGTGGAAGTGATGCGTTCCTGGAAACTGCTTTCAAAAGCCACTTCTCATGATTCTCATGTTCTCTCCGCCTCAGTGTTCTTCCCACATTATGCTTGTCTGCGGGGGTCTTCCTCCTGAAGTCCAAAAAAAACGCGTTTCAGGTCAACGGGTGATTCCGAACGGCCCTTATTACACGTACACGTCTGCGTTTCACTGGCCCGGCGTTCAGGTGGTCACGGGAGTCGATACGCTGCTGTATCTCCAGGTGAGAGTCACCTTGGATGAAGGTGTCAGCTGAACACTGCACGATGATCACCGTGAGTAGCTGCGAACGAATACGTTTCATTTACAAGTGGCACTCAGCTGTCGGGGTTTTTGTGAAGCCCAGATTTGAAGAAATGGCACGTGAGCCGCAGTAGATGTACTCCACGGAAGTCCTCCAAGTCTCTTTCTTGTACCTCACCTGTGTGACTGTACAGCAGTACCTGGGTGGCTCAGTTTGCTTTTCTACAACAGGCTCATCTTAGCGTTTTTTCTGCTTAGTTAGATGCCAGACAAGTGTGGATAACTCCGAGATTAAAAGAACACGTGTGATGTGAAATGTGAATTCAGCTCGTGTACCGGAGACGGGTGCAGTTTACTGCGTCCAAAGACCAGATACGTGGCCCTGCACTGCCCCCTGGTGGTGACTTTGTGCCAGACACCAGTTGAACTTACACATCATGATGATTGTCAGCAAACGTTCATATTCTAACTCAAACCCCAGTTTCGCCAGTCGAGGTTTATGAGAACGTAGCCAACCGTATAAGCTGGGCTGCCTGGAAGAAGTCGGGCGTTGGCCTGTGCGGATGCGGACGCCGTGTCTGCAGATGGAGGTGCCGATGACGGCGGGCGAGTGGAAGGTGCGGCGAGGAGCGGGAGGGAGGTGGGGTCACGAAGGACTGGCCGTCGCGTTGTCCGGAGAGAGCGGCACGGCCAGCGCCGGGCTTCGCGGAAGGCCGAGGAGGAACGCTTGGGTGCGACGGGTGCCGGCTGGGGATGGTGCCGGAGCGTCTCCCAGCAGGGCGGACGGCGTGATCCACCGTGGCGAATGGTGCAGAAAAGTCTAATAGGATAACCAGTGAGGAGCCGCAGGCGGCTTCTGCTCAGAGCTGCGTGTTGGCCGCTGAGAGGACGGCCGTTTCCCCCACAGTGACCGTGACTGAAAGGCTCAGTTCGACGGGTTCAGGCAGGTCATTCTGGCAGTGAAGTACACAGTGGTTTGTGAAAATTAGTTTTTTTTTTTTTTAAACGTACCAGAGTTTTAAACAGTGTCCCCGAGTCTTTCTGGATCCGTCACAGACGCAGCTTCGCAAACCGCTTGTGTTCTTTTCTGTTTGCTTTTCCGAACTTCTCTTAAATTTTATCCGAATCAGAATTTCAACTTGCGTTTCGTGGTTTGATGAAATTTTGTCCAAGTGACTTTGAGCCGAACCAGAGGAACAGAACAATACAGTGAGGTATTTTATTTATCGGTCATTCCTCTTCCGTGTGGTTTGTAGCAGAAGTTTGACGCAGACAACTCGGACCGAATATGTTTAGGCGTGTGACGAAAAGTTGGGCGAAAACTGGGGCCGGACTACAGCCGCAGATGTAGGGCTGTCTGCAGGAAGCAGGTGCTGTCAGGATAAAGACACCGTTTGCCTTTCAGAGGCTGCAGAGGGTGCAGCACTGGCAGCTCAGTGTGTTACACCTGAGCACCACTGAGAGGACCAGACTCTTCACTTGATGCTTCTCCAGTACTTGAGGCCAGCAGCATGTAAGTGGTTTTTTTTTTTTTTTTTTTTTTTNTTTTTTTTTTTTTTTTTTTTTTGCAAGACAAATTTCTACCGCACGACGGCCTGCAGAAGTTGTTTGCAGACGTGCACGGCTGGTGTTGGTGGTGTCACCGTGTGTCCAGTGAAGAAACAGACTGCAAAGCAGAGCCTCGTCTTTTACCCGTTACCTACGTCACCGGGGTTTTACCTGCGTCCGTTAAACGTCGTCCGACTTTCTTCTAAGTCACAATAATGGACGAACGCAAGCTGCTTGATGTCGTGACAAAGCAATAATGGTGGTACTTGTCAGCACTGAATACACCGTTTAAACAATCGCGGTCCAGGTTCAAAACAGCACGTGAACCTCTGGGGCGAGGAGTTCCGGTCAGCGAGATGAGATTGGGGGTGTGGAGGTGGTCAGGTCCATAAAAAACACACACAAAGGCAGGTTAGTGACGGTCTGCTCTTCCCAACAAAGATCCGTTTACGTGCACCCGGCCTCGGTCTAAACGACTTTGAGAGGAAGGAGAAGATGCGTGAAGCTGGAAAAGGCAACAAAAGCGTTTCTAGAGACCCGACTGTCCACAAACGGAGGAAACTCAGTCCTGTCGCTGCTCTCCGTAGGAGTCGGTTTCTCTGTCTGCAAAGAGATCACACCAAGAGCACGACGTGGGCAGATGAAGGAGAGGAAGAAGAAGCTAAGGTTCACAGCAAAAGACCTGCAGAAATCTCAGGAAGTCGCCGCAGTCTCTGTTCACGTGTGCACTGTAAGAAAAGCTTTGAACACGAGCAGCGTTCATGGAAGGAAACCACTGATCTCTTAAAAAACATAGCTGCACATCTCAGGTTTGCGAAAGACCACCTGGATGACTTCTGGGACCATGTTCTGTGGACACGTTGGAGAAAAGTTCTTGGCAAAAACGTACACTGCTGCATCTGGAACATCAAGAAATTTCACAGGGGAAAGTCTGGGTGGCATCCGTCTCCCGAAGCTTAGTAGAAGTTGGCTGATGCAATAAGACGGCGTTCCAAAACAGAAGAGCAAATCGACAACAGAAGAAAATTTGTGTTTTGGGGTCCAGACCTTAACCCGGCCGAGATGCTGTGGGATGACCCGAAGAGGCGGTTCGGGCGAGCGATCCCAGACGTGCTGAGGAAGGGAGTGTCGTCGTGAGAGAGGAAGCGGTCGGTGGAGGTTATTGCTGCTGAAGGAGGTTCTACCAGCTTTGAAATACACGGGTTCGCGTGCTTTTCCTGGCCTGGACTGCGAATGACGGGACAGCGTGTTCGGGGAAGACTCGTGCGGGACGTACAGACGGACGAGCGACCAGAGCGGACGTCTCTCTCGGGCCATTTTGTCAAGCTGCGTCAGACCCCCCCCACCCCCCACCTCCAGCGGTCATCTGTCCTCCTCTGTGCTGACAGACCTGCAGAGCTCGGCTCCAGCGCCGTACGGGCTGCGCCAGCGCAGGCTGACTTCTCAAAGTTGCCTTAAAAAGTAGGAAGGAATCAAACTAATTTTCCATGGTGCTGAATATTCCATTGATTCCTGCGCAGGAGTTAAAACCCTTGAAAACTGCAGCCATTACGCGATGTCCTCTGCGCCGTTCCAGTTTTTACAAAGCACATTTGCAGCGAAACAGCTCAGCCTAATTATTAACCCCTCGTCCTGCCGGACCCCCGGACGGCGGCGGAAAAGCAACCGGGCCGAGCTGGTCGCGCCGCCGCGTGCCCAGGGAAGCAGCCGCGGGTTTTGGTCGGTGTCTCTTTAAAGGAGAACACAAGTCGAAATCGGTATGGAAGAGCCGCATCACCTATCCCAGAAACGGAGCGCTGAGGATCAGAAAGCCCCACAGGACTCCTCCAAATTGGCATGAAATTATATATCCGTGCGCCTGAGATAGCGGCGCGTTTGCCGCTCGTGTCGCTTTTCCTCCCAGGGCTTTGAAACGACTCGCTCGCTCTGCAGTTCTCGCTCATTTGAAAAGTTCATTCCGCACGGGGATGTGATCTCAAATTTGTCACACCAGGCCTGTAGCTAAGAACCTAAGTCGACTGGCACTACGGAACGAATATGAGCTCGAACCGGGAATCAAAGCCCCTTGAAGTTTTCCCGTCTTCCGCACCGAGTCCGCAGCCAGTCGGATGGTGACCGTCGGGCGCCAGCGGTCGGTTTGCAGCTCCGGTTTATGTGCAACGGTGGAAATCCTTCTGGTATTAATATTAGAATATTACTACTTTTTTCTAAATAACAACTTCGTTATTTTTTAACATTATCGGAATGAAGTCGCTACTCTGCGCTGCAAGCGTCTTTCCTGGAGCACCTTGTGCTTCGGCTGGAAGGATTTCAGAAAAGATCGAATAGACAACTTGGGCTTCAGTATGAAGAACGCAAGCCGGTTGTGTATACGTAGGTTGCGCGTTGTGCGCTCGCATGCTTTTTATAAACGTTTTCTTACTCGGGAATTAAAGTGACTTACGGCACGTAGGTCGGCGGCCTCGTGCGTCACGAGGTCACCGATGTCCGTGTGTCGTTCGATCCAAAAGCGACGTAAACTCTTTGGAACTTTCCGGGTGCGGAGACGCTCGGCGGTTTGCTTTCGCGGCATCGGTGCTTGAAATGGCGTCGAGGTGTTTTATTAAGGAACGTGTGAGACCAGACCAAAGGAATATGATGCCATGTGCCAGATACGATCTCAATTTATTTTTTCCATTGGCCAAACCAAAGACACACAAATGGTGGATTCTGCATCTTTATCATTTTAAATAAACAGCTGCAAATTAATGGCACAAAGTGGAAATTAAATACACACGTATTAAAGTGCAAACAAATCACATAAATGAATCGTGCGTAACATGTGTGCTTAAAAGAACCGTCAGAACTGATTCCAATTAACGGCCGATTCTGCTTCGATTTGATTTATTAGTTTCCGCGGATGGAACGTATTTGGACAAAGTCACGGAGAACAGTCAGAATAAAGCGGCTCATCTGGCAAAACGTTACACCTGTATGCGGGAAAAGCGATTCATTTCAAGTCTTGATAGGAGCGAAACGAGTACCGTTGACGTGAAGAGCGCAGGAGCCCAAACCGAAGATCCTGAGTTCGAGCAAAGCCGCCCGATTTGAACGGATCTCGAGTTGGTTTTTCGCCTGCGACCTGGGTGTGGGCTCCTTCGTTCTAGCACAGACACTTGACTTAAGATACATTCTCTGAAACTGAATAAGTCTTTAAGACCCTTGAGTGATACGCAGAGCCAAAGTAAATTGAGGAAAAGGAGGTGGAACGCACATCTTGCGCAGAGTTGCGTTGTTCCACCGGGAGGTGGCAATCCGTGAACCCCGTGGAAAACAAGGCGACTCGAACGATACGGAGGAAAGAAAGAAAGAAAAAACTCGACCGACGCGGCGCGACAAAGCGGCATCGATCAAAACGGCGTGCGCCGAAAACGCGGGAAACGTCGGGCTCGATACGGCCGCTGACCTCGGCACGAAAGGACGACGCCACCGGGTGTCAAAATGGGGGCCCGACGGCGTCCCGGTTCGGGGTGAGCGTATTGGCTTAGCAGCAACTGATGGGTTTGGGCTTATTCTGGTGTTTCGGAAAGACGGAAACACCTACCAACCCCGACCGCCGTAACTGTGAGAGAAACCCCAGCCCGGTCGGACGTACAGGTTCCGGCTCCTAAGTTCCCGTCCGACCGTTTGGTCGCCTCAAATTGAGTCAAAGTCGAGTTTAACAAGCGCCGGCAGTTCAAATGCCCCTTTAAAGTGGTCGTAAGAGATGCAAAGTGCATATTAAAGTTGAGCCCTAACTAGAGAGTCTCCGTGTCCGCAGACGGCGCTCCCAACAGTTTAAACGTTACATGCTTGCATTTAGTTGTGATGTATGTCTTCGCTACCTTACCGGGTGATTTTAACTGAAAATCGGACCGGGACGTGTTTTCCTTCCAGAGAGGAAGGGGAACTGATGGGAAGTTTGCGTCGAGCTGCGTTGGAGCAGTTAACTCTGTTTACACCCTCTAACAGCACGTAGCTGCTGTGCGAGTTTCACCGTGGAGCCCCATTTCCACACGCTATTGCATAGTGTCGCGAGTTATTTACACTTTGCACATTGTTTGTTATCGTAAGACAGAAACGCGCGTCCTCCTCCGGCTCCGCACCTACGTGGCTTTCTACGACTTGTGCTGAAAGGAGCTCCGAGTGATGCTTGCCCTTGGTGTACTGCTATTTGAAAAACTACATCCGATAAAACGCTTTGGAAATAACCTCCGAGTTCACAGAGGCCAGCTTTCGCGACGAAGAAGAAAGGAGGAGAAAAAAAAAGGAACATCTTAAATTGCATAGTGTCAAAAATAGATCCAGCAAACACTTTGCATTTCACGATTTCAGAAAAATAGAGTGGGTAGCTTGTACAGTATAGCGGCTAATTCAGATCGTCCCTTTACAACGCGAGCAAGTGAACCAGCTGTGTCAGGAACATACACAGGAATATAAATTAAGTCTTTAAAATATACACAACGCAGGTGTCTCTTCATCCCGTCGACACACGCACACCTTCTACACTTTGCTAAGTTACTTCAGGTATGGTCCCCTGTAAGAGCCAACTAGAACCGCTAATACGTTCCCCCATGACCAGCACAGAGTCATAACATGGATCCTATTCACTCAGAAGACACCTCAGATGCTCACGACGCTTTAAGATTCTACAAGGCCCCAAGACGGTGAGGGCCACAACCAAACTAGTCCTTAAAATCTTTATCTGAACCCTAACTTTTGCATACAAAACTAATAACCACAGCAACTTAATAGAAAAATTAAATTATATAGTAGGAAAATAAATATCAATAATATACCAACAAGGCTTCTTTTAAATAGTCACGTTATCTTCTTCCTAGCAAACACTGCAAGTCAGTGTTTGAGAGCCCACCTCTCCGCGGTTGAGCCCAGAGACGGGTTTACGTCCATCTCCGGCAGTGTCGGCCTCGCGAGTCACGCCGCAGCTACGCGTCGCACGTGGACGGCAACGTCTTTATACCCGGTACGAATTTGGCAGTTTGCATTATTGTCCACCCTGTTTCTGCACCGCGGGGTTTAGAAAAATTTGGTTTTTTTTTTTTTTGGTAACTCCTGCGACCTCAGTTTCCGAGACCTTCAGACGCCTGTCGTGTGGTATCGAGGGCCACCTCTCGGGACGGTCTACCGCAGCTCCCGTCCTGGAGAACGGAGCCCTGCCTGGTGCGGGTAGCAGTAAGCGTGAAGGTCCAGCGGGTCAATCGACAACTAATGTTACACAGGGGGACAAATGGGTCTGCAGAATCGCAGACGGACGACGGTTAAGGGCCTTAGGGACTGCTGAGAATGCTCATAATACCTTTTCTCTGCTACCGGACAGCCAATTGTTTAGAGCAACGCGGTGTGACGGACGTTCGCAACGTTTCAACGTTGCTGTAGCCGAAGTATCGTGCTGTGAGCATAATGATGCGTTTTAGCCGTGGTTCTTTTTCGGAAAAAGACATCCAAACCCTCCTTTGCTGATAAATGTCGTTTTGTAAGTGTAATGTTATGAATACACCTGATCAACAAAGAGTAAAGTCTACGTTAGCGGCCAGAAGTTGGACGGATGTATTCGTGTGCTGTCGTTACTGACACGTAAGCTGTTTTTTTTTGTCTTTTTTCCCTTTTCGTTTTTTGAATTTGGAAAGGAAATGTCCTCACACACCCAAAGGAACAGAGCATTGTTGGTTCCCCCCCCCCCCCCCCCCCCCCCCCCNTGTGCCGTCTTCCTGTCAAAGTACTCTTACATCAATTTGTTTTCGCTGCCCCCCTCCCCCCCCCCCCCCACCCCCCACCCCACATTTTTTTCTGGAAATTATACTGTTAGTGTTTGGGATGGGATGGCGGTTAGGAATTGTCACCGGTAGAGCGTTTCTTGGTGAAGATACCGGCGGAGTCTCTGTTGCGTGTGTTTGGCTGAACCTTCAACGTGTGTGGACCCGTGGGCCATCGCCAGCGGGGGTCACGGCCCTCAGTGCCAGCTGGGGCGGCGTCCTCGCCGGTGGGGCAGGGCTTGCTCTGCAGCAGTTGGAAGAGCATGGCCATCTCCGGCCCCATCCTGGACACGAGGTTGGCTCTCACCAGGTCAACTGTCTCCTCGTCGCACTCCATTAGACTTTGCAGTAGCTTGCTGTAGAACCTGGGTCAACAACAGAAGAAGCCAGGGATAGTGCCAAGTGGCTGCAGGCAGTGAAGCTTGGGGCAGCTCTTATGCAAGAATGAGGGTAGGGCTGAGAAGGAGCAGTTCCTCACCTATTGGGGAAGTGGCTCGGCAGCTGGGCCACCTCGCCAATAGCCTCCGGGTTCGACCGGGCCACGGTGCAGATGTCCAGCTTACTGTAGCACTCCTCCTGCACCTCTGACACCATCCTCTGGAAGGTGGAGCAGCGGCGGATGGTGAGGAAGACCTTGGAGGTGATGCCGTTGGCCATGCACTTGAGGCTTTCTTTCACAAACGCCTTGCCCTGGAGCACACACACAAGCCAGAGTCACAGAACCACCCCTCTCGGGTGCTACGCGGCAAAGAAGCAGTGTAGCGCTAAGAATCGCTTTGGTGTAAAACTAATCTCGTCTAGGACCAGCTTTGGGACAACAAGTTAGAGGCGTCCCTGCTTGCTTAACTGAGGCACTGCTGACCGGCAGTAGCTAGCTTTGACGAAAAACGGAGAAGAGGGCGTGTACCTGAGTGTCGAATTTAGCAGCACTATAGAGGAAGGACTTGCAAATATCGTGCATGCCGTCTGTGTCACAGGTGGAGTTCTCCAGACAGGCGAAGGCACCGCAGCCAACCTGGAGGGCGCTGTTCAGACAGCGCGCCACTTCTGCTGCAGATGGGGAAAAGCGGTCATTCGAATGATGTCTTGTGCAAGTCTCAGAACTTCAGCAATGTACGCGGCGGCTTGTCCGTCAGAGTCGCGGACGGATCGTCGGATTTTGGTCCCGGCGAGCACCAAACCACCGATTCCCTTAACTATGCTCGACCGAATCACTCCCGACTGCCTCCGAACTCCCGCAGGAAGAGCAGTTTGCAGAGTCACGGCTGTGCTGTCAGTGACAGGAGAGTCCAGTCGTAGCCTTCGTGTCGACAAGCGGTTTGTTCGCAGGCGGCGATATGGCGCGTCTGACTCAACCGTAGATGGTTATTTCGCAGCAGTTTTCTGGCACAGTTTGTCTGCTTGTTTGAAAGAGTTCAAAACCACAAGTTTTCGGAAATAACCACAAGTCTTCTAAGCAGGGCACCAGCTGGGCGAAGCTGAGCCTACAGTGCTACCAAATCTGTACTCGGATAAGAGAGACTGGGGTTTTAACCGGCTGTCACGCCTGATGCCTCGTGTCGTTTCTGTTGTCCTCATGCTGGACGTGATAAGCGGCGGGATTGTCCTCCTACATCTGCTCCGTTGCCGTTTCTTTACCAGGCACTAGGCTGAATGAAACGATGCTCTGTTTGTCTCGTGTCTTCAGCCCTCTGTCGATAAAGCCCAATGTGGTTGTTTTTTTGTTTGTTTGTTTGATCTTTACGCACAGCTTTGCTTTTCAAGCCACAGACTTGGCATGTGGCACACAGGTACTTCTCAACCTATTTGAGGTTTTAGCTTCATCAAGTTCATCAAAGTCCGAAACGACTTCTCGCTACTTTCAAAATTTGGCCCGTGACATGGCAGCACACGGTAACGTCACCCGCAGAGCACAAGACGGTGACAAATTTTCTCACTCCACACACACACACACACACACACACACACACACACACACTCACACTACAAGCACGCGCTGGAACACTTTCAAAAACACACAAACTGGAGGATAATAGGGTTTGCTGACATATAGACTGTTATTACTGCGAGTGCCGCTACGGCCGGCTCGCGCGTCGCTGTCAGCGCCATCTGCGGGTCTGGTCAGGAGGGCCAGTAGCTGTTATGTGAGCAAATGAAAATTTAAGCGTTAATTAAAAACGAGACGTGACGCAGTCACCCAGCAAAGGCCTAGAATCCCATCCGGGAGCAGGTTCGTAGCCTAGCGCCCACTGCCTCAGGGAGGGGCTGCGGACCACCGTGACCCTCCTCCAGACAAGCGATTAACAAAAATGGAAGGATAATAAGGACACACGCGGTGCTGCGCGCATTAGCGGTGCGAGTGTAAAAGTTTGCCGTGTTTTTTTTTTTCACTTTTGACTTGACCGATGTGTCTCTCACTGTGGCGTCTGCCTGTCTGACACTCCTCATCCACTAAACACAACCACTTTAATGCACTCTAAAACACTTTGGTGCTTATATACTTTTTACCTTTCTGCTGCTAAAAGGATAAGATAATTCTCCTGTACACGGCGCACCATTTAGATGACAGGAACATTTTCAGCGCGAAATCAGTCCTTCAGCGAGTAGAAGTAGAAATTAGAACTTTCCAGGGATGCATTGAGTTTTCTTTAAAGTCTTGTATATACTGTGTGGTTGCGTGAAGTGAAAAGGAAACCTGCATTTGTAACCTCGCTGTTACCGGTGAGAGCTGGACAGGTGTCTTCTCACAGGCAGACCTTGTATCTGCTGTGTTGCCCTCCGTGTGGACACATGGAGATTGACTGAAAGCAACACGTCTCTGTGCGCAAGTCAGACTTTGCTGCTAAAGCTGACATGATTTGAAATAACTTTGCTTGAATAATTCAGTGTAGTTGCGAATGGTGCGTTTAAGAGACCCCTCAGTGCGGTGTCCTGAGATTCCTGCGCCTGCTCCTGGACTCGACAAGCCCCATCTCGCCACAGTGGCCCTCTGACAAGGCTTGGGTGATGGGAGGTCTGCCAACGCCTCGGTGCCACACTCGATGTGTCGGGGCCTGGCAGGGCTCCTCGGTGACGCAACTGGAGAACCTTTCTACGGGTTTCCCCTTTGCGTAACCTTAAAAAGTTATTGCTGTGGATAAGATCTTGGTTTTACAATAGAACATGTTCATCACATTAAGGTACTGCACACCAACCCCTGTCAGGGCTTTAAAAGACAGGCTTGTTCGCTTGATAGACCTCCATTGTGCGAGCCAGAGATGGAAACCTGGCTGCCCAGCCCTCATTATGAATGAATTTTTCCTGATGTGTGCTGACTAGTCTGACAGTTTTTGGGGTCGGGACTATCATGAACTTACTGCAGAATCAATAGACAATACGTGGTGTTGTTTCTTTGGTTATTCTCTCTCTGTGTTTCTTTGGCACGACTACATTTTCCTTACGATAAAAGGAAGCCGTTTGAGTTAGAAGGATAACAATACGTGACTCACTTGTCTTTTAGATACACGCTGTCGCTGCAGGAATTATCTGGCACCTTTATCCAGGCAGATGTATTCTGCTTATTTCACAATTTAGTGGCGAGGTGGTGCAACCTAAGGCTTCCTACTATGTCTCCGGTTAGAGTAAACAACCCACATTCGTTGTCATTTTTACCACACTGATTTACCCAACAAGTTTTCCTGCATGTTAACCTGTTAGTGCCGATACACACGTTAATTATAAAGACCAGTCCTTTATCTGCCTATTTTCTACTCTCATCGTGTCCGCTGGGATTGTTCATCTGCTGCATTATGGGTGAACAATAAGACCGCAGTAGAGAAGACAGATTCACAACTATGAAAGCCTCTTACTTGTTTCATCTTACTAGAAGTCAGCTTCCCTCATTACCTCAAACCATGGCGCTGCTCTGAACCGAAACAGAAACTGTTATTGTGATTTTAAAGACGGGCACCAGATTCCTCCCCAGCGATTTCCAGGTGAAAGGAGTGATATTGGTGGCCTGCGATGATGCGTCAGGAGCACATTTTAGTACCTGCATTATTTTGTTCCATCTTCAGGCAGTAGTGAGTCCTGCTGGTGGAATAGCAGAAGGTACTTTAGCTTTACAAACGTTTCCCCTGACTGAACCCAATTCACATGTGACTGAGTGCACTGCCTTGCGGTGTCACACTTGCCGTGTTGTCCAGGTTGTGTATATCGATAGGCACTTCAGTAGGACAACGTACGTTTCGATCCCGGGCTTTTACCTAAATGGCTATTTGGAAAGACAGGAAATGTGAAAAATCAAAAATACACGCTGCTGTGTAGCCTTTATCAGCCACCCCAATGAAACGTAGCTTCCTATGGAAACAGGCGTGGAGATGAAGCGGAAAACTTGTCCGTTTCAGTACTCAAAATCAGATTTGTTTAAGAAAATTACGTTTTTGTCACCTTCACTGTAAGCTTGCGTGTTGACGTTGTGGGTCACGTTTTGTTTCTGTCGTTGGTCCGTAGCGAGTCGTTCTAAATAAGAACGTGGTTCCTAAGCTTTGATGGGCAACAGCAGGACGAGGTCCTTGCCCCGGGTCCTGTGCCGTGTCACTGTCCCGGTGAGGCAGCGCTCCGCACCGGCTGCGGTGTCTCGTGCTGCTCCGTGCGAAGCCTCAGAGCGGACCGAGGCAGTGTGTCCCGAAACCCTCCGAGCACAATGGAGTGGAAACTTAGGCAGAGGTTGAGGAAAGTCACACATCACTTACAGCCACCATCTGTATGCTACTGGCTCACCACACGTGCCTTAAGGCATATTCTCCCGCACCACACATATAATAAACACGTTACTGAAAAACAGATTGCAATTATTTGTGGAAGAATAACCAAGAGACTAAAATAGCTTGTAATACAATGCAATAACAGCAGTATACACTACAGTGCAAGTCTGTACGCACTAATGATATTTTACACGGAGCTGCGTTCCCGGGTATCTGTCTGTGTAGCTCAGTAACAGGTCCATGACTTATCCAACCGCAGAAATTTAATTTCTGCCCATTTCAACGCGCCTAAGATGCCGCCCCGCTCTACTCTGTCGGCCTTAACCACCCCAGTGCGGCTTGGAGAACATGAGCCAAATCCGCCCCGAAATCTCCTTCTTTACAATGGTGGCTGAGCAGAGGCTGAGTTCAGCTTTAAAATGGGCAAAAAGTGCTTTTTTTTCCCTTTTAGAGATGGTAAAATATTTCATTATTGCTGAAACATACTGTTCTGCCCTAGAGTCTGTGGTAACTAGGCAACAAATAAATCAATCTTTAAAACTTTGACGGCGGCCCATTTGGAATCTAGTCAGACGTTCCGAAATCTTACTGTTCCGCACATTTTCCCAGATACCGAGGGCTCCGCAGGAGACGTTATGCTGAGGAGGTGATCTGGTGCTACTTGGGGGGTTTCGGTGATGACGTAACGACCCCCCCCCCCCCGGCCGTCTCGTGTCATGTCGTATTTTTAACGATTAAAGCAAGTGAAAAGAGTAAAAGTAAAGGGCGACTGGAGCAGAGCTGAGCTCGGACTGCAGTGTGTCGCCGTGCCTGACCCGGCAGGGGGTCCTCGGCCCCCGGCGCTGTCAGCCCGCACCTTGCGGCAGCCCGTCCACGCACGGGTCACACGTGAGCCTGATTCTCCGCATTAATGTCATCCCGCGCATCACGGTTACCAACAGACGACCACTTACTGGCACGTAAGTAGAGGAAGGCAGTGAAAACAAAGGCTGCGCTGCTTACAGGGGCTGTTGGCGGAGACGCGGGGTCTCCGGGGCGAGAAGGACTCGTTCTGATCCCACTCGTAGGCGCGCGCGACGAGCGCGAGCAGCAGCAGCAGCACAACTCCGGTCCTGTGGAGCATGACTCTCAAACGACACAGACGAAAGAAGGGCTCGGCGATCCCGTCTCCTCTTCTCGGAACGCTTCGAAGAGGTGTATTTCACGCGAGTGGCCCCCTGCGGGTCTCTCCTGCCTTCTCGCGAAGCGGAGGCGCCGGTTTCGCTGGACATGTTGAACAGCGCGCGGGGTCCGCTTTATATAGGCATTCCGCTTTCAACGTGTGGCGCGTCACGAAGCGCCGCCTCGTCCAATCACGGCGCAGCGCGCGCCGAGCGCGAGCGCGAGCGAGCCGCCGCCGAGTCGGACGCGCTTCCACAAACTTTTAGCGCCGCTTGATGCGCCTCAGCGAACGATCGGTTTCCTTACATTAAACTCTGCGATACATGTGTGTATATTTTTCTTTCTTGACGATCGATATATAAAAAGTTAATGTTTTATCACCTTTCTCAGTCTGCCAGTTTGCGAGTTTTTAAGGATGGGGTCATAGTGAAGTTTTTCCTAGGAAGTGGTAGTAACATAAGGAACGCGGCACGTTTTAAATGTGTGTGTGTGTGTGTGTGTGTATAAGCGCAACAATAATGTACCCGCGGGGGGCTGTAGTATCTACGCGAGTGCGGCGTTAAAATTTAGGGACGTAATAACTTGTCGTGTTTTGGGGGGGCAGCAGCAATAGTAGTTTATTCCGACAACTGACACATATGTCGAACTAAATAAGAGGGGTTGGGGGTATTTCACACCCCATTTTTAAATATTATTGCGCCCGACAACCGTAAGTCGCGACTTTCTGTCCAGCTGCGCACAATCTTCACCTTGACGCAGGTAGAGGAGAAGCATCATATGCCGAATATGAAGCTCCCGGCTTCCTCTGCAGTAACTGCTTTCGGGTTCACATTTGAATTGTCCGAAAAGATGGGCAATAAGGTACGGAAGTATAACATTTTTGCTGAACACTGACCCGTTACGTGTAACATTTGGTTTTCCGGTGTACTGTAAGAAGTTGCCGGCGACAGGTTGCGGGTCGGGGGCTGACGTGGAAGGCGGAGTCCGGCCACTTATGCGGTTGTCAACTGGACGGACAGGTGTGCAGGTCGTGTTTAGGGGTCTCCCGCGCTGTGGGGTTGGAACTGACAGTGGGGAATATCGGCAGCAGTCCTCAGGTGACAGACTCGCGCTGACACGCCAGGTGTGCTGCGGCTACTGGGGACACAGCCCTCGCCGCGTCCAGGAGACACCTGCGCTCGCGTACCTTACTGGTCGCATTTCCCAGCATCCTCACGCAGCATCCCGGACCGGTCAGAGAACTTTCCGCCTCCTCGGACCCGTCTCCTTCGGCAGCTGCTCCAATGTGCCGAAATCTCACTTTATTTAATTTCTGTACGAACCGAACCGGTTCGGTACTGAGTCCGCCTGATTTACGCGCCGCCGGCGCTAATAGTCAAATGTACCGCGATCTTTGTTTTCCTTAAACGTCCTTGAAAAATATCACGTTGAATTATTCAAATGAGTTTTTTATCGCACTGGCATTTAGCTGAACCACAGTTATGAAGTGCAGCTTTGTTGATGTAATGGGCTGACATTAGTATCTGACGTGGAGATAAAGTGCTTGATCGCGGACTGAGACGCGCTGCGTACGGAAAGCTCACCGTTCACTTTATTCCCTTCTTGCTAATGGCGCGTCCATGTGGGGGAGGGAGCACGTGGCCGGAACTTGTGCCGTGTCGCCTGTCGTCGAGCATCTTCTGCACTAGAACGTAATGAAGCTTCGTCAGTCATTCCGGCCGAAGTAAACAGAGAAGAAAGTTTGATATATGATAGAAACGTCGGCGCGCGGCGGCTTCGCTCGTGGGGGGTGGGGGGCTGTCGATCGGATTCATGGAAACGTCGAACGTTTCCGCGCCCCTTGTGAACTAGTCACCCCCCGCGTGCTCCTGTCTGCGGTGACTTGACAGGTGAAAAACCTTAGTTTCGCAGCAAAGTGCGTCAGTTCCACACCTGCGGCTCTCAGAACGGCTCGAGTTTGTTTTAATAAAACCCGTTAGTTTGCTCTGTTTTCATCTTATCACGCAAAGCCGACCGAACTGCACCGCATAAAGCAGCAGCAAACTCACACGTGCACCAGTTGCACCGCATTTCAAGCCACCTTGAATCGCAGTCTGTACATTCGGGTAGCTTTAAGAAAACTGCTTAGGAATGCATTTAGTGTCAGTAAAACGTGTTTTATTTGATCGTTCCAAACCACTTAAGCAAAAATGATTAAATTAGTGTTGAAGCTTCTGTGAATTAATCTCTTCACTACTTTATTTTACTACTGAAATGTAGTTAGACTAATGCTATCAAACCTGTGCTGCATGTTAGTGCTGAGTTTAACTGAACTTATGTCTTGCAGTGAATTCGTCTTGTACAGATTATTAATTTATTTATGTATTTATTAATGGGAGTCGCTCTTTTGTAGTCTGCGCCTCCATCGTGTACGTGGGTTTTTGAGAAATTGTTTCGGTTTGGAAGCATCATCACTCGTAGACGTGCTGCTAACAAAGTGGTGACTGAGCATGTAAGTCTTACAAGGGCGTCGTAAGACCAAAGTAAGACTGATGTTCTACCTTTAACTGATCATTACTAAGAACATCTTTCATCCTTGCTGTCAAATTTCAGAATAATAATGTCAAAGCAATAGAGAAATCCTTCCACAGGCCACCAATTCCATGTGTTCTCAATGGTTTCACCCTCACCTTCTGTGAAAGAACCTCAGTCTAACACTTGATAAATCCACCTGTCTGTCCATCCATCCATCCAGCCATCTTCGTTGTGCTTATAACTTTCTTTTATTAATCCCTGTGTTCCATCGATAGTTCGCCAAATCTTTGTGGAAGGATATCGCAGAAAACCAAGCGTTCCACTTACACTTTGCAATATTAGCTTAGAACTGAAAATAAAATGCAGTGTGAAGCGGAGCATCACGTTTAAGTGATGTTAAAACGGTCAAACTGTCGTGTGTGGTGACCGAAAAAACCGCCCAGACACCTTGGTGTGTTTTCTTCCCCGCAACTTATGCAGATGCCGGAATCGCCCCGATTCAGACCGTGAAACTCGTGTATAAATCTCTCGGAGGCAACAGACGTTGAGTTTAAGTTGGTCTAAAACCTACGATATAATCGAAACCGAAGATGACAGTTGGCCCACAGCAAAGGATCAGCACGATAAACTAAATTACCCTAGATGACCCCGACTGGAATAAATGAAGGGCAGAAATGCAGCTTTCCTTCTATTTCAGACGCTCGCATTTTATACATTGTAGGCGCTCCGGGTTTATTTTAAACGCTAACCGTTTTTCCGGCAGGTCGAAAAAGATACGAGGTACTGCAGTGTAAGTGGCCCTGCTATGGAAACATTCAATTGGCTACAAGAAAATTGCACGTTTTTCCAGGGTTTAAATTCTTCTTTTGCATCACAATAGTGCGTGGACTGCAGCGGTGATGTAGAGTCTTCAGACAGTTTCCATCCGTCTGCTGATGAATCGGTTAACTTGAGTCGTGCCGAAGACGCGATGGAAGGTCTGCAGTTTTTAAGCTCGTAAAGAGCCGAGCAGAATCACTCTGCTTATTTGTTTCCATTGTTAAGAGAAGCAAATTGCATGAATGTAGGCGTAGCCAGTGGAAGGAGGCCTGGAACCCTGCAACTAAACCGCAGCTCGGCGTGTGTGAGAGCGTGTGTGGCGAAAACAACATGCGTGGAGGCATTTCTGAAAGCTAAAGAAGCCCGCAGATGTCAGGTACCAGATATCGGCGGTACGAAATGAGGCGGAGAGACGTTAAAGGTTTGTTGTGAAGCTTTCGTTACTGATGCGCGGGGCCAAAAGCCAGCGGCACAGAACTGGAAATGCGGAGGGTGAAAAGCAACACCGCAGCATCTTGTTTTGTTTAACAATTGAAGGCCTGAGCCCATTTAATAGCTTTTTGTCTTTTATGTAGCCACTGTTTACTGGAAAATTCTTTCAGGGCATGCAGTCCCGTTCTTCATTCCCTCACCATCCCCGCCGTCCCTCCCAGACTCGCGTACATCCAAACTCGCGTTGCGCCTCGTTCTCATCGTTCATCTCCCCCTCAGCGGCATCAAGTCACGCCGTGACGTCACCGTTTTAATGTTCAGGCCGGACGGTTGTAAGCGTCACTCTTGTCCCGTGATGGTCGAGGAACTCAAGATACCTGTAATTTCTTTGCAAGCGAGGCAGAAAATGACCTCCCTGTTTCGGTCAGCTGATTTGTATAAGGAACCAGCCGCCGGAGGCTGTGCAGTTTTTTGAACTGTGCGGCAACCCCCGTACAGACCAGAATGCTTTAAACCGCCTATTACATTTCAGAAGACAGGATTCCGACGAGTCGATGTTGGTCCGTGGGATTACCGTCGCGAGGCGTTGTTGGAGAAAGTTCCCGTGCGGCACACATTATTTAACATCAGGGTTGCAGGGATACCGCACTTTGCACAAGTGTCAGTTATCGCCGGGAGGCTGGTGACCGCTGCTCAGCTCCTCACAAGTGCTGACCTTTGTCATCAGATTAGCCTCATTTGGGTGGAGGATCAACCTGTCCGCCGGCAGCCTGAAGATAAATGGTGACTCGTAACTTTTTTCTGCTGCTCTGCGCTTCAGGTTTAACGCTGGCTGTACGAGGTCACGTGATCTTCCACGCCGGCCGCTCACGGCGGCACCCGGAGGGGCGGCTCCGCCGCGACGCTCTCGTGTTTGCGTCGCTCGGAGAGGTCGGTTTGCGTCGAGCTGGGTCTCTGAGGCGTTCGCTCGGTGTCCCGGTAGTTCTGGAGGGTAGTCATTAGCCGCCCTGGTAAGAAGTTCTACCTGTTGTGAGCGGTTCTCATCTTCTTCTGAGCACGTTTCAATAATTATACGTACGGCCTCTTTCCAAGTCCGTAAAGTCTGTTACTTTTTATATTCGCGTGTTGAAGTTGTGACTGTCAGCCAGCGTTTACAGTCTAAATATACTGTGCTGCTAATTTTCCCCCTCAATTTATTGTTATTTTAGATATAGTTACTTTAAAGCCCGAGTCCGTCGTAAAGGGCGGCATCGCAGCTCCTGGGCGTTTGGTTCCACCGACGAAACGCAGATGAACCCCACCGACGTCTCACCAAAATCACTGCAAAGCAGTGCAGTTCTGTTCACCACAAATTGCTGTTGTTTCACTGTTTGTAAACTAGTTAGCAAAAGGGAAAGTAGGTTTGCTTTATGTCATGGTTATTGTATTTGTTGCTCTTTTTAATAAGTGACAGTAATATACATTTACGTTTTCACATGACACTTTTCCACAGCAACTTAGAGGGTTAAGTCCTCGACAGTGATTTGCCAGGTCATACAGCTGGGTACTTTTTACCAGAGCGGTCAGAGTGAGAACCTTCTCTAGGGCAGTGCTGGAAGAGGTAGGATTGAGCCTTAGGAGGCTAAGGCTCAGAATTTGGTTGCCTCTGGCCACGTTTGCCTGGGTTTGAGTTTCCAGGGTGATCGTTTGTTTTGCTTTCACAAACCACAGAGGACACAGAGCCTGCAGATGTCTGTGCCAAAGCCTTTCTTAATACCTTTTTGAATACCTTATTATTGCTACAGACTTAGAAATGTTTTGAATTAATTTTGAACATTTCATAATTCAGTTGGTGGAGCCACTTTATGCAATTATTTCATTTTGCTGTTGAGTGATAAACAGGTTAGTTTATTTCTGTATAATGACTGTTGTTTCAAGCTTAATCATATAGAACTGTTGCCAAGAGCTGTAGCTGAAAGGCATCAACGGGCAGACTGGGAAGGAATAAAGCCACTGACAAATTTTTCTTCTCGCCAGAAGTTGACTTTTCTAATAACCAGTATTGTCAAAAATGCGCATGTGCTGCACATAAGGAATTTGTTAGTAAATAGTTCTAATGATTGCAAGTTGTGGTGAATGTAATACAAGGTGAATCCGGCTTTGTGCGGTCGCATCACGGCAGCTCTACCTTCACATCGCTTGCTTATTCGGCAGCTCTCGGCCTTCTGTCACAAAAAATATATGTTTGCCCTGGTCTGAGTAAGAGCACGTGCTCGGTGTTTTAGTCTGCTGTGTTTTAATAAGAGCATTAAGGCATTGGCTATACCTTTGGCTCTGAAGCTTCTCGAAACGTGACCTTAAGATTGTTCCTTCTGCTGCCCAGTGTCAGCTGACTGGCTGAAGAGCGAAAAACGAACTGATGTACTTTTGCTGTGACGGTACTAAAAAATGTAACGTTTACTCAGGGTCCTGTTTACGTCAGACCTGTTTCTTTCCTGAATATCAGCTTTGAGTGGTTTATGGAAGGTCTGTTTCTTTGAGAGCTTTGCTGGTGGAGGCCCTCTAACTGCTCCTGGCGGCATCTAGCGCCTTGGTCAGGACAGGGAGTCTGGCAGCCGTTTTCTCACACCAGCGATCACAAACTGTGACACAGGGAGCCTCGGTAAACACGCAGCGCGGTTTTTAAACTGTTCCTCGATTTGTTTAAGGAAGTTATCCAGCAGCCATATCGCCATGTGAAGAAGTGATTCCCTCCCTTGTTACTCAGTTGACCACATTTAATTGCCTCGACTCGGTCGAACGAACGCAGTCAAGCCTGTTGAACCTAAACATCTCTGTATATCCAGCGTTACCATGAGAGTGAAATTGTCACCACAAAGAGTGCCGATAAAGAAAAGTCCAGACGAGATGAGGAAAAAGCTGTTCAAATATTTCAGTCTGGGACAGGTTGCAAAGTCATTTTGCGAGGGTCTAGGATACCATCGAAAAACACAGCAAGAGCCATTATGTCGAAAATTTTAAAAGATTTGGAACGGTGATAAATCCCCTGAGAGGCCGGCCTGCCAAAATTGCTCCAAGGTCCGGGTGACAACTCATCACAGAAAAAATCCCAGAAGAACATCTAAAGACCTGCAGACCTCTCCACCCTCAGCTGAGGTCAGTGTTCCTGACTCCACAAAAAGAAAGAGACTGAGCAAACCTAGGATTCATGGGGCGCATCGTAGAAAGCACTGCTATCCAGGAGTAACATCAGTGCTCATCTCACACCTGCAAAAAATGACCCCCAAGCCTTTTGGGACGATGTTCTGTGGACAGGTGACTCAGACCGGGAGCTCTTTACATGGCCCAGGGCCTGTTATGCTTGATGTAAAGCAGGTGCAGCCATTCCACAGTTAGAACATCACACCAGCAGGTAGCGTGATGCTGTGGAGCTGCTTCGCTGCCTCAGGATCTGGAATAAGATTGAGCATGTATTCTAGAAGAACAGATCCCTTATTCTGGAGCAGGTTTGCGCTAAATGTACGCAGACCTGCATCTGAGATTGTTTAATAGTTTGCTTAGATATGAGCAAGTCACCTGATGTAAGATAGTACTGACAAAGAACACGTATGCCTATGTAAATGTGAAATGGATTAAATTAGTTTATTCTCAAAACTTATCGAGGGAAAGATAAGCTCCTACAGATGAGTGTTGTGGATGCAGTCGTGTATTTGCAACGTAAGGGAAGTGGACAGGGGTCAAAGGCAGGGCAAATGCGCCCTGTTGATTCTTCGCTCAGCTGCCAAAGTGCCACATCGCTCATTTGCATAGTGAGCCCTGACGCTGATGTCATTTGGCTTATGTTACCCTACATACCTGTGTAGTGTTTTGTTCTGCTCAGGTTGCCCTGTGCTGATTGTTTCTGGGATACAGCTCTCTGCTTCTGCTTCTGGTTCTCCGCAAAAGCGCGTCGAGTTAAAATCCATCACTGAATGCGAACAAATTACTGTCAAAGGGGGTAGAATTTGTGCAAAAACCCACCCCACATCTCTCTCACACACACACACACACACACACACACACACACACACTCAAATACACGAATGTTCTGCACATGTACACGTCTGCGGCGGCGCTGATTTGGAGAATAACCGTGTTGTAGTTCAGGTACAGAAGGGTGTTCCCGATGTGGGTCCACACACTGCATGTTGTGATTTTCCACAACGTACCGTCATCTGGTTTGTTGAAACCAAGTGGGCCTGGGGTCCCGACTCGTTGTCCGTACACGCAGTCGGACGCAGGAATGCGCTTTATTGCTGGTGTGACGCTGCGCGGCCCGCAGAGCAGAAGGATGGCTGTAGATGTGAACATGTCCACTAGAGGGACTTTGATGGACAAACGGGGAAGAACTGAGGGATAAATGATAAGTAAGGTGAGGGTTTCACGGCGCGGCGGCTAACTGAGCCGGACTGAAAATGAGCCGCTGGGAGGAAGAGGATGTAATCCGGCTTCTTATTGTGGTCCACTTGGAAAAAAGTCAGTGTCGGGTCTCATTTGTCTGTGGCGTAACCATCTGTCCGAAGCCTTGAAATGCTGCAATAAAATTTACATCTCATTCCTCACTCAGTTTGCCCCCCCCGGCAGGCTTGTACAAATCGGCCACACGCGGGTCCCGGACATCTCCGACGCCGCAGACTTCAGCTTTACGGCGACATATATCCATTGAAGCTTGTTAAAGATTTACTGCGAATGTTTTCTCCCATCAGCACAACCAATAAAAAAGAAGTTTCACCAGAATATTTCCATAACAAATTTGGCTTTTATTAAGACCGACTACATATTCATTAGCATGTGCTTGAGGGCAATATGCTGGTAGATGTTCTCGCTCCAGCGTTTAGTTTGTTGTCTGCACTTGTGTGTGTGTTTTAGCACTTATTTAAACAGAGGGCTCCTCTGACCTGAGCACTGGGGGTTCAGTTCCCAGACCTGTGTCTCTGCTGGACGCTGGCAGGGCATCCGGGGAGAGTGACGGAGACTCCGTCCTGCTGATGGAGATGCTGAGAAGACCAGACTGCTCCACGAAGGGAGCCAGTTGTTCTAGTGTCACATCCACAGGTTAGAGATGGACATTCGCACCTTCGCACTACAGGCGAGGAAGGAACGTGAGACAGGAGAGCCAAAGCTGCTGGCTCAGGGGTGTGGAGGAGGGCCGTCTGGGTGCGCGGGCACCAGAGGAGAGCTAAAGGTGTGTGGCGGAGAGGTGCGGGGACAGTTTGGTCAGGTGGTGCAGGTGGTTGCCGTTAACAACCCGATGATGGAAAATCCTCGGCGGTTCTGATGCGAGGAGCAGAGAGGGAGCGCAGCAACAGCAGGGCTGCGCATCAGGGGGTCTGCTTTGGGGGGGGCTGGAGGATACACAGCCCCTCATGCCAGCGTAGCTGAAACTGTGTGGAAAACTGTGCGCAATATCCATGTTTGTCTTTTCAGCACAATTCAAACCGTGTTAATCCTCGACTGACAGGGATGCAAACTAACCAGCAGGAAAATGGCCACCAGGTGAAGGTGCTGCCCCACATCTCGCCTCTTGCTGCCCAATGATGATCTGGGCTCATCCTGCACGCCTGCGTCTGCAAAACCAACGTTTTTCACCTCGTCGACATTTGGGGGCAGGAACGGCGGGGGGGGTGGTCCTAGGCAATAATTCGAGGCTCGATTTGAAAGAAAAAAATACGAATATTAATTGTGAAGAGAATTTCCTGCAACCCCCCCACTGCCCACAAAATGATGTTCTGCTTCACACTGAGAGATATTCAATGGGAAGGCAGTGAACTTCTGCAACGTCCAATATGTTCCACAGAAACAAGTCAGAATACGTTACGTTTCACTGGCGACGTTGTACGGATTTCCTCGGTTTTGTCGCAGTTCCCATCTCTGAAACGGTCTTTCGGTCTAAGCGCTCTGTACTGTGATGTTCCTGTGATTGTGATCCCTTGAAACATAAAACCGCTCACGTTTTACAGGCCGCAGTAAGAACGACCTGCGCGATGCTGGAAGGACGTCGGAGCCGCGCAGACGCGCGCAGAAACAGTCAATGACTTATTCCGATCGCCTCTCTTCCCCCTGTTGCCAGGGCTACCCTGCAGCTGCAACGGCAAATTTCTGGCGGTTTATATTGCAGGAAGACCGTGAAATACAGCGTGAGGCCGTGACTGTCAACTGGCGACGAAGCAGCGCTGCGGTGTCAGCGTGTGCAGATAGACCGGAACCAAATCGGGCTGTTTCAGCGTCGGCCCATTTTCAACCTCACGCCGCTTCACCCCCCAGAACTTTCCTTCTTGTCCAGTTTCCGCAAAGTTTCTCATTATTTCCCAGGCACGCGGGACGTAGTTGGGACGCGGCCGCCTGAAACGGCTCGGAGTGCTTCTGCCAACGTCCGCGCCGCTCTCTTTCTACCGCCGCGGTTGAGGAAAGACCGGGCGCTTTGGTGCATCGCAGCGCAGCGCAGGACCTGGGTAAACAAGTCAAATACAGCGACTGATCGAATACATGCAGCGGATGCAGCTCAGAACTGAGGAGATCATTTGTAGAAGCTTAACTTACTCTGTCCTTGTCCTTTCAACGTTTTGGAAAAGTCCAGATTCTACCAGTAAGTTCATTAGAAGTGGCTGAAATGAGCACGGCGATCGAAGCCATGTGTGCATCAAGCAGGAAAGAAAAAGGTGTTCAGGGTGCAGAGGTGGTCTGAAACCATCCTGAGGAGAAGTTTGCACATCTACAATACTGTGAAGAGCATCACTGCCTTGCAGAGACAAAACTCTCCACGACTGTTCAGCTGTAGTTGTTGTGGGGCTCAGTTGCCCCCAGTTATGTGCACAGGAACGATGTAGTAAAACTAATGGCTTGAAAACCAAATATTGGATTGCAAAGCTGTCCTATGAAAAGTGAGGAGTTTGGATAAATGCAGAACCGTTGGCCTTTCGCTCATCAAATGTACAAAATTTATGCAAAACCTTTGCTTTATGAATTCAGGGTGGTAGAGTAGAGCAGCCGGCGGCACCCGTGTGTGTGTGTGTGTGTGTGTGTGTGTGTGTGTGTGTGTGTGTCCTGCCTCGCACCCTGTGGTCATGTGTGAGAGTATCGCTGCTGCATGATGGACACCTGTGTTTCTAGGATGTTCTCTGGACCACCGTGACTCTGCCTCCAGATTCCCTTCTTTGTCAGGCATGATTCATTCCAGAAAAGTGTCTGTAAGGTGAATTCTCTTCAGAAAAGCTCTTACCTGTCAGTTATTTAAATGGGGGAAAATAAGAAATGCGTTCGGGGACCACAAACGGGTCCCCTTTGTCACAAAACATGCCAAGATTTCTGCAGTAACTTTCAGATGCGGAGAAGAAAGTCCACCATCTGAAATGCGTTGCCCAGCTGGACATGTGGAAAACAGAAATCTGCAAGTGCAAGTGTAGTCGTACGTTCTGTTAAAATGAGCCCCGGTGATGGTGCAACGCGGCCTGTGCATGTTTGTCGCACCAGAGGAATTTCTTGGAAAACCGTTTCCTCGGTGCCTGTTTCGTAGAGAGAGTCTTGTTATGTCCAGAAAACTCGAGTCCTTCTCTCCAGCAGCGTCTGCAGCGAACAGATGGTTTCGAGTATAACCCCTGACTTGCGTGAAGGTCACATTTTTCCTTAAATTTTCAAATATGTTTCAAAACAGTAATTGTCTCATTGAAGCCGAACATGTGTGAGCTGCACCGCAGGACGTTTAGGGCAGTAGCTGTGTTGTCAGCGCAGGCCGAGGTGACCGTGGTTCAGCCGGGAGGTCACCCCTTCACTGTCCCTTTCATCTGTTAAAGAAGCTCGCTGGCTTGTATTTATGTCTACGGACGTAGGTGCATCGTAGATGTCTGCAGGAGAGCGGATTTTTCCAGGTTGCGAGCTTTGACTTTTGGTCACAGGTCTGGCGCCGAGGCGCCACGTCAGCGTTCAGGGTGTTGCCGCCGAGCGAGTAAGAGCAGAAGCGGGCCCCGCAGGTCGCAGGATTCCCGTCCTGGCGTCCGCACCGTTCCTGACCGAATGGTTTATATGTGACTGAGTGCCCTTCCATCGTGACTCAGCTTCTGCACATTTGGTCTGCGTTACGGAGGGGGACGCGTTGCTTCTTTCACGGACAACGTTTATTGTGCTCTCGGGAGCTAAAACTAGGAAAATCTTTTTATAAGCAGTTCGTTGTACATATTTGTGTGTGAACTGTCTGCCCTTCTTAGCATAGAGGGAAGGAAGCCAGGTGAAGCGGATTGCTTTTCTAGATTCCTCTTCCGCACGAGCGGGCAAACGTTCCCGACGACGGGAAAGTATGAGACAAAGTGGACGAGAAGCGTGTGGGACGCTGTGGGTCGCTCGGTGCGTTGGGGGGGGGGGGGGTTGCATATTATACCTCCAGGATCATTACTGCAAAGGATCAGCACAATAAATTGCTGGGACTTTACGCAGGCAATTTTTCAGGGTTCGGTTTTCAAACGCCGACACGCAGACCTCGCCGAAATCGTCGGTTTTATTGACCCACGTCGCCGTGTCTACGGCTCGCACCTTAAAGTTTTCCCGAGTGTTTCAATAAATGTGTTGTTTTCCTTTCTTTCAAGCATTTATAACCAAAAGTAAACCCGTGGCAGGATTTGAAATGGCCGGTTTTAAGTTACGAGTCCAGCACCTCAGCAGCACCTTCACCAGACAGATTCCTGTAAATAAGAGATGTCGCCGAGGCTCGATGATGAATAATGTTTTGAAAGCCGTTCTCCTGTCGTAACTCGCGGGGTTATTGCTGAAACCAGGCGTCCGTAAAAATGCCGTAGACTTTGACGAAGAAATACGGCGACGAAATGATGGGTAATGATGCGCAACCTTAACTTTTAATTCATCCCGACATGTTCTGTCGCGGCTCCCATCTTAAACAGGTAAGTCTCCGCTTTCAGTAGACGTCGCTCTTGCTGCCCCAGTCTTTCACACGCAGTGCAGATTCCACCGTTTCACGGGTTGCCATATGTTTAATTCTGTCAGTCTCTGAAACCAGATCCTGAGGGTCTTTGTACAGAAACTGCGTCCACTTATTAATCCTGGTCGTCTTGCACGAGGACGTCGGCTTCGTCACAGAGACTGTGCTTCTGTTACCATCTGAGCAGCAGATGACTCTGGTTGGCAGCTGTCGAGGAAATGTTTGAAAAAATTAAAATAACTTGTGGACAGGAGACACATCCCTTGGGAAGCGCTTCAGGACTGCAGTCCTTTAAAGGAAAAACTTTCCCTTTTAGAGGGTTTCTGGTTGCAGCCCGTCTTCTGTCTTCTGACCCTGCGCCTCCGTGAAGAAGAACCGGGCGTCGGGTCTGAATTTTAGACGATCCGGTCCCTCGAACGGGACCAAGCAGATAATTTGAAGTCGAAAGGCGGCCGATTTGAACGCGAATCAAAGGCGTCAACAGACTCGTGTTGAGCTGCTGAGGTGCTGCAGGGTCAACATCTCAAGAGCAGCTCGCTTTTGTTGTCCTCGGTGGGTCACTTCAGATATATGAGGTTCCCGCGTCGCATGTTTTCAATACGCGGCGCATTGTTGCGTGTAGCTTTGGTGCTCGGCTGCTTTCGTTTGTTCCAACATCTAAACCTTAACTAGGAACATATTCAGCTCTGCGTAGAAGCGCATCAACAGCGGTGCTTTGAACGAGCACTTGCTTCATTGCGCGAACCGCAGATGACAACGTGCCGGATTTGACCGGTATTAACTTACGAAATGAGAGCAGACTCACGATAAGAGGCTGGTTTTGAGGGACGTGACGCGTGGGGTGAGCTGGAGTGCAGGTGTTCTGCTGTGAGACGCATGTCCGGTGGAGGGTAAACGTTCACGTGAAGAACAAGCGGGACTGTAGGTAGCGGCACGTGTGGATCTAACTGTGGGGAAGAATCTTAACTAATGATGCCGAAAACGGCTGAGTTGACGTCTAGCGTCACGACGCGTTGACAGCAGTAACTCTTCTAAATACGAGGTGTGACGGTTACAGTTAGCTGGGTGTCTGAGGGTCGTTTGCAGGTAAGTGACAAAGACGTCGGTTTAGTCCTCGACACTGTAAGGACGTTCAGCTGGACGCAGCCCGGCAGGAGCTGCTGTCTCGTATTTTTAAGGCTTCGGATTATTTCTTGACTGCCGGTTGATGCGAGTTTCACGTTTGTTTCATTGAAGGCTTTCGCTTTATTTCGGGCTTCAGCGTTAGTCCTGCAGGCAGGATGGTTGATGTTTGACATCTTAGGGTTTGGATCTGAAAGTGCGCAATTTGTTGTGAATAGTATAAGTTTGGTGAAGAGTTTGCGGGATATTTCATGTTTAATCTGACAATATAAAATAACGTTAATTTACCTTAGAGCCGCGGTGGAAATATTAGCAGAAAAAGAAAGGCATCAAAGTGTTATTGATTTAAACGTTCTACATGACAGGTACCTGGGTGTCTGACAGTGGTGCTGAAGAATTGTTGAGACTCATAAAAGGACAGAGTAAGAGGGAGAGACAGAACCTTGTGATTTTTCGCGTTGACAGACGGGTCTCTAAACTGTGGTTCATGTGTAGATAGAGAATCTCACAAAAGGTCTTCAGCTCTTATGCAGTGAAGATTCTATGACATTTGACAGCCCGCCCAGGCTCACTGGGTCCGGTCTGATCTCAGATCGAGATTCGAAAGGAGCAATCGGTGTGCTTCGTGCTGTACAACTGTCTTTCAAAGCCTCACCTGGGGTCGTGCAGCACGTTCTCGCTGATGAGAACGTCCGTGACACGAAGGCCGCAGGTTAATTCCACACACTGTGCTGCAGAAGAAGAAGGATGTCCCTGCTGGTTTTACGTGCACTTTTGAAAGCTCATTACCATTTTCTCATGGTTTTGGGTCGAAACTGTGGGTTTTCTCATCTCTTACCGTGTCTAAATTTGGGCTTTAACAGATTTCGCAAATGCTGTTTGGGCTTGGCGGTGCACCTGTTATTTTCCAACAACACTATGTGGTCTGAAAAGTCTTTCGTGTTTGGATATGAGCTGTAGTCAGTCACTGTGGAATATTCCTGAACTTGGCTAACAAACAGTGGACTTCAGTAGAATTTTATGGCTCCGAAGAGTTTGATGCTCCACCTCCTTCTGCATGCAGACCAAACAAAGATTCTCATTTGTACACAGATACCGGACATGAGCATTTGCTGACACTGGCCCTGAATCCTAATGAGTGAGTAGCTGGTGTCTTTATTCCTTTATGTTGCCCTTAAGGGAGACCCCCGTTTTTCAGTCTTATCTCAGCGTGATCTGAAAAGGTAATCGCAAAGCCGGATAGTTCCTTATGGTCTATTTTTGACATTATCCTTCACGAACTGGCACAACGGTACCCAATTTCTTCAGGCTTTGGTCGAACTTCTTGTCATTTCCAGCCTACCTTGTCTTGTCAGCATGCAACAGTGAGCAGGCTGCACCTAAGCAGTTCCTTTCTCCAAAATGTTCGCTCATCCTTGGCCATCTGGTTTTAGTTCTAGTCCATCTGGATCCATCTCCAGCCCAGGAATGTAAAGAATACATGCTGGAGCTGCTCCCACATCCGTTCACACAGACAAGTGTTTTCAATTACTCCACTTTAAACGTCTCTAAAGAGCTTGAGAGTCCAACGCTGTGGACATGTTCTTCATGAGGAAGGTGGTGGTAGCCAAAGCTATTTAAAGTCCTCATCCAAAAAAGTAAGACACGGTCACAAAGACAATTTAATTAGAGTCTCGCATCTTCAACTTAGTCTCCAGCCCCCGCTGTTGCCGTTGTGCGGAGAGGCATTCGGCAGCGCTGTGTGTGGATGTGCCAGGTGTCTCACTTAGGCAGCTGCGAACCACCCTGCTCTCCAGCCAGAGCCAGACCAACCACACCAAAGCTCTAATACTTAAGAACCACAAGCCCACCAAGTCTTCAGCCATTTCTTCTTGAACTTTAAGAAGAAGGAAACCGTGCGTGTGTGTCCTGCGGGGTCAGTATTTAGCGAAATACCGAGCGTCTTTTTTAAAACCCTCTCAGGGCAGGAGGTGTGCAGACTGTGTTTGATTTAGGTCAGTCAAGCACAACACGACCATTTAGGAACGTCCTCCTCTGCCTCTGCCTTTGAAGCACCGTGATTCGTTTTTGAAGGTAATATTCTGAAGAGGACGTTTTCAGTCTCTTTCCACTAAATGCTGTATGCCTGACTCTGCATGAAGGGATGTTCAGCAGCGTATCTCTTTCTTCGGGAAGCAAATTCGTTCACCTCTTTCAACAGGAAAGGTTTTTAGAGGAGCGTAACACGCGTCGTCCTTTAGGGTTCCCCCCTCGTAACCCAATTCGGGGTCCACGTAACGCATGTGGAGATGGGTGTAGATTTAGCCGAAAAGCGAACGGGTTGTAACGTCGCTGCTGCGTGAGGAACTTCCGGTCGTCTCGAGCTCAACCTCCCGAACGGCACAGAACCAGAACCGAACCCTCGGTCGCCTCGGTTGCTTCTTGATCACGGGAGCAGAGCCACGATACAGCCGGCTTCGTCTGTCGCCGTGACGATACGGCGGCCTGTTCCCAGGTTAATGAATAATGCCGTGTCAGAGATTTGCTTGCATTTCCCAGGTCTCATTTAGGACCTGCCCACAACGCTTTGCATCTCAATGAGCTCTAAGAATTGACAAGTGCCGACCCCAGCCAAGATGCCCACGGGCCCATACTTGCACTCGCTGTTGCGAGCGGCGTGTTGATAAGGGATATTACTCTGTCGCAGACAGAAGCAACCAGTTAATCCAAAAGAATCACTGCCCCCTTTTTTCCAATTTCCATGCTAATGGAGTTCTTGATTTCCTCTGGTATAGAGACTGCAGTTTTATAACTTAAAGGTGAAGGGGCCCAAAGGGTGTTCCAAAATAGTTTTTCCTTTAAAAAAAAGAGGGGGAGATGGAGAAGAAAAAAAACATGTAGTCATTTTTATAAGATGCCTGGGCACACTTACACACATACACAGACCCCCCCCCCTACACACACACACACACACAGAACCGTTTATCGCCTTCAACACAGAGCCGGAAAGCGGTGGGGACATTTTCACTGACCGACACTGAGTGGGCAAAAGGGTCCAGAGCAAAAACTGCATGTGAAATTCTGTAAAACTGCAAATTAAATATCAGCTGGACGACATTCCTGCCGTTCACCAAGGTGAGACGTCTCCGCGGCACCAAGCGGCAGACGCAGAACCTGGACGAGGTGCTGGCTGCGGACCAGGAGACAGCCCGGGTCTTCAGTCCTGGTCTTGGGAACCCGCTACGTGTTGGGTTCTATCGGAACCGAGCCATCCGGGGAATGAACTTCAGAACTGAAAACACAGCAGTTCCATGCGTCCATTGTCAGTAGCTGCTGTATCTCGGTCAGGACCGCGGTGCTCTGGACTCTGTCCTTAAATCACAGGGGGCCAGACTACAAAACTCCATGCCTGAAGGGGGTGACAGTCCGTTGCAGGGTGACCACCCAATGCGGGCAGTTTAGAGTGACCGGTTAACCTGAAACACGTGTGTTTGGACTGTGGGAGGAAACCCGCACAGACACGGGGAGATCGTGCAAACTCCACACAGATGGGGCCGGATTCAAACTCCCGCCTAACCGGCCCGGCCGCCGTGAGCCGCCCCACGTAATTTGTCAGGGAAAAAACCGTTAAACTGATGCGGAACCATCTAAAATACTTCGACCGTTTTTACCTGAAGCAAAGTTCTTCTGATCAGACTGCAGGGATTCGCCAAAATCCAGTCGGCTCCCCTTATTCCAGCAGGCCGCTTATTCCAACGGTCTGAGATTTGTGGACGTAAGGATGCTGAACCGCTCCGCCCATTATGAGTGTTACAGCCCAAAACCCGTCACGTCGAAGGCCCTGTTGGCAAATACGACACAGCAACTGCTCAATGTGGAACCGCAACAACTGTGAGATGCTGCCTGAAAGTCGAGGATAAACGGCTCCGTCAAAGCGAATTAACTGGAAGTAGAAGTGTAACCGAAAGCAGCGGCGGAAACCCTTGACCTGCAGCAGAACTGCAGGCTGAAACGGCCGTTTTTACACAGTATGAATAAACACAGCGCGTCCTTCCAGTTCCTCAGTGTCTGAAGGAATTAAAAAGCAAAAGCAAGACTAAATCTCAGCTCTTTAATGTACCCGTTGTCTTCATGTTGAGGACGTTTCAGATGTGAATGTGTGACACGTTTCTGCTCAACATTATCCTGATAGCTGTTCACCTTTACCGCGCTATTCAAGCTACTGGTTCCCGGGTCCCGATACCAGCAGCGCTGTACTTCTATCCGCGCAAATCTGAGCTGCTCGGCGAGTGAGTGTGTGTGTGTGTGTGTGTGATTGTGGCAGCGCTGCGTTCTCGGTCTGGGCCTCGTGTGGCCCACAGTCAACCGCAGTTTCCGCGTCTGTGATTTCAGCCACTTCTGTTGAGTGGGTAAGTCGCCCAGTAACGGTTCCTCACAGTCAGTTCGTTTTATCGTTCTTTTCTATTTTATACCGTTTTCATTTCCGCACATTAGTTTCTAAAACCGTAACTGCATGTAAGCGCAGGAATGTATATTAATGACATCATCCGCTGTTTGCCAATGAGGTCACTGGCGGCCGAAATCTTCTTCGCCACGGAAATCGGGGTTTTAGGGGGTCAGGGACGTTGTGCAGAAGTTAACCGGGTTTAGGGAGGAACTCGGAACAAGGAAACTGCTCCCTCACATTGGAGCTCGAGTGATTTCTAGGAACCGGTGACACTCACGTATACGCCGGTGTCCATCGCGTGCGGTATCTTCCGAGGTAGTTGGGAAACTTGATCGTCAGAATGTCTGTTTAACTTAGGTAGTTTTTTCACAGAAGAAAAGGAAAACGTGACCTGGTCGGTATTAAAGGCACCTTCCCTAGTACTGGGCTGCACAACCGTTGGCCACGATGACGCCTCCAAACATTTCTTGTAGCATCTAGAAGCTTCCTGCACCTTTTCTGCTGGCAGCTTGTTGAGCTCCAGAACGTCTGCAGGATTGCAGCAGATTTCATTGTTTTCCAGACGTCTTCAATCTGACCGAGGCAGGACTCGCCGTGGCCGGTTGAACAGTCCGTGTTTTCCTTTCTAGTCATTCCTCTGTGCTTTTGGGCGCGTTTTGGGTCACTGACCTGCTGGAGGACAAAGGCGAAGGTGACCTAGAGGGGACGTTTGATGTCACTGAGCTTTTTTATTGTGACTTCAGTGATTTCTGAACAACCTGAGTTATTAACAGACTTCTCACATCTCATTTGTCTTTGAGGAGCAGTAAGTTAAACATCAACTTAAACTCTAACCCTGAAAAACGGCCGTTCATTTGGCTTGAAGTCTGCAAACGGGCAGCGGCAGAAAGCGGAGGAACTGCAGCTTTTTTCACCCTCTTTCAGATCAGTTCCGTTCTCTCACCGAACTTGAAGCGAATGAAGTCGAGCGCAGCCGAAGGTGCGAGAACTTTCTTTCCAGCGGAGGTCTTCTTCTGCGGGGTCTCGCCCCACAGCGTCTGAAAGTACATCTGTGCAGTCAGTCCGGACGATGCCCGTCTGCAGGCCTTTGCTGCGCGTCTCTGTATTACCTGGCAGCGTGGTAAAGGAGACGCCGGTATTTACAGTCTCTCCATCTTAGTCCTTATTTGTTTGTCCGTTTTCATGGAACCTGCAGAAAACGTTGGGCTGCGTGGAGTGGATGTCGAGAGTCTTGTTGAAATACAAACTGTTGCGGATGGAAGCGCTGAAATCGGGCCGGAGATTTTCGCTGTTCGCAGTAATTGAGTTAAAACACGAAATTGTGGCTTTTAGGAAAAATAAAAGCCTTCAGTGTTGCATCACCCCCTTTCGGTGGGGGCTGTGAGTCTTTTGTGATTGAACTTCGCACCTAAATAACTTAAACGGGTGGAGGAAAATGACCCGACTTTTATACCCAACTACAGCGATTCTGATTCCACCTCGGAGAAAATCAGCCGGAGGATTTTCCTGCAGGGACGTCATGGATTCCGTTTCCTCACACTGTCAAAAGATGCATGTAAACTGTCTGAGTGTGTGTGTGTGTGTGTGTGTGTGTGTGAGAGAGAGCGAGAGAGATCCCTGTGAGGGAATGGTGTCCAGCCACAGTGGGCTTCGTTCTTCTGGGAAGTGGACGGAGTGACTGGTCTCCTGCAGGAGCAGCTGAATGAACAAATGATGAAAAACTGAACGAGACGAAAAACACGTGATGAACCACAGCTGCGCTTTAACAATTTGCCGCAGCAACAAATGGGCAGAAAAGCTGCGTCGGACGTGACGCCGTGCTGGGTTTGGGGGGGGTCCGGCGTTCACCTTTGACACGTGGAATGAAAGTTGCTCTCAGGTATGACTGATGTCGCCGGAGTTTCTCGCAGAGAAAATCTTGTCCAGTTTCTCGGTACAGTTTCAATTTCGGCACAAATGTCTTTTTACGCACAGTAGCAAAACAATGTGGTATTTAATCGCAACGTCACGTCTTTAACGGTACTAAAAATCACCTGGAACAGGTTCTCCTAATTTCTTCCCGCAAATTCAAATGAGATTTTACCTGTTTAAATACACACCGGGACACTTGTGAGGATCTGTCTTACGCCGGAACCTACGTTTCCAGCCGAGTGGCTGCCCAGCTCTGCTCCTCCACATCTGCCCAGGGCTGAAACACCTCGTGAAGGTCTGTGGCTGTTCTCGCGCTCGGCTGACATTCGCTTCCAAAGACGCATCTCTGCGAGACTCTTAAAGACAAACATTCCATCAAAAAGCCATCAGATTTGCTCAAAGAATGTCTGTATGGTGAAAGGCCTCGAGCGTGTCTTCGGACAGCAACGAAAGCCAGATGTGGGGATGTTTACCGAGATGCGGCTCTGCGGGCCCCGCTGTACACAACCCGACTCGTGGATGCTGTGCGATTTTTCCGTCGTCTTTTTTCCATTAAACCTGAGCGATTGGCGCAGTTCGGCGGGTTTCGCCGCCAGCGAGAGGTCGACGCGGCCGAAGCAGAAACGAGGAGCCCCTCGTGTCTCTGGCGGCCCTGCTGGGGTTCGGCAGCCTGGTCTCCTGGAGGAGGTCGTGGTGCTCGGGGGGAGGTCTGCTCCTTCAGACGATGCCGTGGTCTCGTCTCCCGAGTCGTAACGTCGCCGAAGGAGCCGCCGCCTCTGCGCCGTACCCGAGTCTCTGGCCCTTGCCGGTTTATTAGGTACACCCCCGCCTTCGCGCAGACCGCACGTTCCAACCAAGCGGGCGACTCACGGCGCAAATTGGGCCGATCGGTGTTTCTAACATCAGTTGGTGTTCCGCCGAGCTGCTGCGCAGCCGAACCTGAGTAGCCGTTGCGTTTCGCTTTTTTAAATACACCTCTCTGTTTAGACGCCGGCGGTGGTATTAACACGCGAGATGCGCTGCGCTGGACGCGCCGCACCGCGGTAAAACCGCCACGTTCACAACCACGTCAGGCGTCTTCTACCGAGGTGCCTGCTCAGGGCTTCAGGGTTACGCAGGTGTTTCCGACAGACCGTCTTCACCTTGTTTATTTACTTATTTCCCGCAGCGCGAAATGGACACCCGGGAGCCGAACAATTGGGAACCCGATGTGTTTTCAGGGGCAAGTGGATTAGATACTGAGGGATCAGTGTGTTCTGAAGGCTGTGCGTCCATCAATTCCTGCTCCGTTGTTCCTTGAAAAGGCTCTAGGTGCAGCTTCCACTTCTTCTCTCACCACCAACCGTTCCTGGTTGACCTGGCATTCTCCTGCCATTTTTTTTCATCTTCTCTGCATTGTTATGTATGAATTCTTGAGTCTTCTATTCCAAATCAAGGCTTGAACTTTCTCTAGTTTTGGGAAAAGCCCGTCTTGTTCTTGCCCTAATATCTCCACGTTCCAATTTCTTGCGCACGTGGTTGTACTTCTCCTCTGTCTCTCCTTGTAGTGCGTTGGAACCTTTGCCTTAGTTCCAACTTCTGCTTCCCAGTTCCCTGTGACAATTAATGAAAGTTATTTACACATTTTGTCAATTTTTGTCTGCACCTCTTCATCAGTCAACGTTGTTCTTTTCCGAATCTGTTGTTGGTGCGAATATCTGATGGACTGAGGTGTTGATGGGTTTTCCTCACAGATGAATAGAAGTCAAAAGGTCTCTGACTGCATCGTGTTCCAACACAGTCCTCCTTCTTGC
Source organism: Arapaima gigas (assembly GCA_900497675.1). Lineage (NCBI taxonomy): Eukaryota > Metazoa > Chordata > Actinopteri > Osteoglossiformes > Osteoglossidae > Arapaima > Arapaima gigas. Next base: position 413,971 of record UFQX01000463.1, on the reverse strand, counting down.
TTCTGAATGCAACTTTATTTCTTTGTTGCGTTTTCATTACCAGGACATCATGCCGGCTGTTCATCAGATTCAAGATGTCTGACGCCCGTCCGTCTCAGACTTTCCAGATTCTTTGTTGGCCAAAACCAGCTCTTTGGTTCACGCTTCTGCAGCGTCCTGTTTGTGAGGCGTCTTTGGGCGGCACCAGAGCCTCGCAAGAGCCCGGTCTGTGAGTGGTGGATTCCCCTAGGAGGAGCTCCTCACACCCCCCGAGCAACAAGTTCTGGCAGACAGAGCCGTCGTGCAGAAAACTTTTACCACCGAATCTCGTGGCAGTCGACCCGCCGACCTCCGAGAGTTTGCGTCACGCCGCGTCACCTCTGTAAGGTCCGCGTGCGGAACGCAGGACTCCATCGTCCTGTATACGCACCGGGGCTTTAGCTGACATGGAAACTTGTGTTCAGCAAGCACGACCGGGCTATTTGTGGACATCCGGCCTTGAGCCTTTCAAAAGCGATGAGCTGCCGCACCTTTCAGGAGTTAACTCTCATTATTTCCTTTTTTAGAACTTACCTACAGAATGACTACGTGTTGAGATGAAGCTGTTAGCTCAAAAAGCACCTTATAAACACGAGGCTCAGAAAGTGTGCTGCTAACTTTCATTGCGGTTTATTTGCACCCTTCTGCCAGTAGATGTTCGGTAAGGTAAGCGGTTAGTGAAACTGCTCAAATTAGAAACGGACGTCTGAGTTTCTTTCTGCCGAGAAGGGCGTCTGATCTCGCCTTAAATTCAGCGTAACGCGGAACACATGAGCATCAGTGTCAGCACCTCCTCTGTTTGTGTTTAATTACACTTCCTCGCCGGATAATTCCTGCTCTCGTCCTTTGAAGGTATATTTATCAGCGCTATACTTGACACGACTGAACAAATTTCAGCCGCGAACGTCACAAGGCAGTCGTTTCAACAGGTGCCGCGATCCCTCTTCAGCACACTTTCCATACGCCCCACCTCACCCCCCCCACGCCGCCGTCACCCTGCCCTCCTTCCTCACACTAACTGGCCATCGCTGTGATGTTCCATGTGATGTGGAGAACACTGGATTTTGTCACTTATAGTTGGTCACCGGTTGCTATAGAGGACGTTGTTGAACCTAAATATTAGACGGTTCTGAAGATCGAAGCATGAGGCACAAGACGGTAAAACGCTTAGTTATTGGATTTTGCTCACAGAAATGAGTGCAGTAAATCCTGACCCAGCGGTGATGATGGAGATGTGGAAGTAAATGTGTAAGTTATGTTTGGCTGAGTCCGGTCGCAGGATTCTGCCCGCTGCACGCCAGGCCGCTCCCGCGGCGTCGCAGGCGAACTTCAGCCCCGCCGTCCTCTAAATCGTCCACACGGTGGGAAACGCAGCCGTGAAGATGAAATAATTTCAAGTCGATTCGATTTATCTTCACAGAGGTTCCTTCTCACACAGCGACTCGGAGCTAAACAGTGGACCAGGACGATGGACCAGAGTGAAGTATGTAGTGAAGCTGTCGATGGAGGTAAAATGTTAATACGAGCAGCTATAGGAGGTATAAGTGTAATACGGTAAACATGTAATATGGTGACAACAGCTGAGGAGAGGAAAACAAAAAAGTCCCAACCAGAAGGTGAGGGGGAAGCATAATCCCCTGGGGGTCCAAGAGCCAGCAGATGCCCCCCATGCTGGGTTTCTCCATGTAGAAAATAGCAGAGACAGGTTACGCCGATAAGGACAGAGAAGCCGAGTCAAGTGATGCTGAGGAGCAGGTGAGCTGATGACATCATCAAGGCAGGGGGTCCTCAGCTCCTGGTGGCGTAGAGTGTTGGTCTCACTGCTGGACTCGTGTGGGCTCAGTGGTGGGGGGTTGATAATCTGTGCTCGTGGTTCAAAGGAACTCAGACAGAAGGGGGGGTTGAATAAATGAAGGAGTTGGTTTCTGCGACGCTGATGAGTGTAAAATGATTTCTGGTTTATTCATCCTGACTTCTTCTTCTCAGGTGAAGAAAAAGTGGCTGATGGGCACGTCTGAGCCGCCTCCTCGCTGCGGATTCCTGCACCCGCAGGCTGAAGTACAACCTGGAGGAATGGAAAATATCCGCCAGCAGGTGTGTGTCAGTTTATACTCGTAAAACAGGAGGTTTGCTCTTAGCTGGGTTTGGCTTTGCTTCTTTCTGTCCCCGAGGACGACAGGAATGTGGGACACGTTGGGTGCGGAGAAGCGATCTCTGGCCCCTCTTAAAGGCCACCAGGCGCTCGGATGTTATGGAAGTTTCGCTCGGGAATTTAGCTGGAGCCACATTGTGTAAAACGCTAAAATGCAGAACACTCTGAGGGAAGTTTGTAGAAAACAGGACACGTTACTGTGTTGCAGCGGCGTTGATCACACTGATCCGCTTCTGGCGTCCTGGAGGTTTTCTAAAGAGACATCAAACTTTCACACAGGTCTGACGCTGCATGAGAAGCTGCCGGAGAGAATCCACACACAGCCCTGAAGGGAGACCTCGCTTTTCTCAAGGTTTCTGCAGCTTTGTTTACAGTTGCATGCAGTGTATTTATTTAGCAGGAGCTGCTGCTGGTCACGAACACGGCGAGGAGCTTTGTTTCATGCAGCCTGTCAAAGTGCAACCCGGGCGAAAACAGCAGAGAACAACAAGAGGAAGGACTGAGAAGAGTGCCGTGGAGCCTCAGCCAGAAGACGTGACTGTGAACGAGGTTCCGTCCTTCTGACACGACTGACAACCCGAGATCACGGTGACGTTTGGGTCTGGTTAGGGCTCCTGTGTCGGTTCAGCCTCTATTGGCAACACCGGGAAAAGAAGACGGAGGGATGTGACGTGGAAGCGCCACAGCAGGCTGAAGATGAGCGAACGTTTGTGGACGGGCGACCCTGAAGGTTGTCCTGCTGCGACCGACGCTGTTCCTCTCTGACCGTTTCTGCTAAGCAGCGTTTCTTCAGCGGCACAAGAGACTCGGGTGTAGTTGCCGTGTTTCCGAAGCGCGGCACCTTCTCAGGTCCACTTTCCCCTTAGAAGCAAACGGCCTTCGTGCTGCAGAAGAAGTGCATCCAGGCCCGGTGGTTCTTTAGTTTCATACTGTTTCTCTGCACCTTGTGGCCTTGAGCTCCCTGGTTTGAGCTGTGCCCATAATAAAGGCGCTGAGACATAGACTTGAGAGCCGCGTTTGTTCAGTCGTCCCATAAGCAAGACGACACCACACTGTGCGACCGTGCGGTGAGAGACAGTTAGATGGTCCCGTTGGCAAAATAAAAGCCGAGACTCGGGTTGCTTAGCGGTCGGTGTCTTCTCGAGCGGCCCGGAATCTTAAACACCGTGAAAGAGTGGCTGCAGCGGGAACCCACAGAAGGGCTTAAGAAGATATAAAACTGATTCCTGCCCTCAGTGTTTTACAGCTGCTCGCAGTTGCCTGTTGTGAGAGCAGAACATCGAGCTTCTCGCACTTCAACGCCGCCGCTGCCAGGCGTGGGTCTCAACCGTGTGGCGGGCCACAGACACATACGTTCAGGGGCTAAAATGTTAGCTCACGCTGGCAGCTTTGGGACAACCTGGAGGAACGTTGCTTCTCAAAAAACGTACCAGCAAGTCTNCCTCAGTGTTTTACAGCTGCTCGCAGTTGCCTGTTGTGAGAGCAGAACATCGAGCTTCTCGCACTTCAACGCCGCCGCTGCCAGGCGTGGGTCTCAACCGTGTGGCGGGCCACAGACGCCTACGTTCAGGGGCTAAAATGTTAGCTCACGCTGGCAGCTTTGGGACAACCTGGGGGAACGTTGCTTCTCAAAAAACGTACCAGCAAGTCTGCGGAATTTTCAGACCCATTTTCCAGCCCACCAAGGGACCCGACGTAAGATCTGCTCCCCCCCCCCCGCTGTGCATCGTGTTGCTGTTTCTGCCGGATTTCTTCAGTCCTGGTGACAAAAACAGATCCCAGAAAACAGGTGACACTCAAATTCGACTTCCCTCGTTCCTGCAGTCGATGGACAGTAAACGCCCGCAAGGTGCATTGACACCTGTTCACAGCACGACCTGTGGTGGCCCCTTGCTGAACGTCCTCGTAGTCTCTGTCCTTGTCCTTGTGCTCTTCTTGTCTCAAAGCAGCCTTTCTCCTTGACGTGTACTTCAGAGCCAGGAAGAATCCTATCAGTTCCAAGTATTATTCCTTTATGTTGTGCAAAGAAAGCCTTCGAGAAGGTTGTCTTTCAGGGCCGTGTGGACAATGACCCCTTTCACAGCTCATCTGTCTGCTACTGCTCCCCTGCCCACTCGCACGTCGAACCCTTTTAAGCGCCCCCACGTCCATCGCGCCTCCCTTTGCGGACCGTTGCTAAGAAGGGACGGTTGGCCGCGTTGCGGGAAACTTGATGCGTGCGACTCGGCGCGTTCAGAAACGTCATCGCTAGTGACTGTGACATGACCCCCACACTGGTTCTGTCACAGTCCCCTGGGGAGCAGAGCACCTCATTCACATCTCCGAGTGTCTCCGTGGCTCCTCCACTTTACGATTCCTTCATATTCCACCATCAGACGAAGACATGTTCTGGGCACCAGGTTGCAGGCAGTTGTTCCCCGAGTCTTGGGGACCCCCCCCCCCCCCCCCCCCCCCCCC
>UFQX01000463.1:364513-409303 GCA_900497675.1 Arapaima gigas | reverse complement strand
CCCGGGTTTTTGGGGCCCCCCCCCCCCCCCCGGCTCTCCGAATGCACGGACCTCTGTTGGACGGACCGTTTCGCTTGCAGGTCCAATTATCCGCCAAACGTCGGAAAAGGTTTCAGTCTCAGTTCTCAGTCTGCGTGAAGTTTGCACCCCCCCAGTGTCTAAGCGGGGGGTTTTCTCTCACGGTCCGAACGCGTGTGTTTCACGTCAATGTGTGACTCGACCTTGTGTGCAGCGTGTCTCCGCTCTAGACAGGTTCGTGTCCCGTCCGCAGTGACCCCCCCCCCCCACCACCCCACAAAGACACGCAGTTTCCAAACCGGGCAGGTGAGAAGTTACCTACTGGCTTCACCAGCTCCTTATTGGAAAGACGTTACAGGGCAGCGTTTCTCATCACCCTTCCTCTTCCATCTGTTTATTTTGTAGACACTGTCAGTTGTGATGTGACGAGAGAGACGCGTGAAGTGATAAAATGAGATAAAAGGTGGGCGTTGATCCGCGGAGGCCGTTTCAGGACGCGGAGCTTTCCGGGCGGCTGCTGCCGAGACGGTTCGGGCGGCGGGAGTAACTTCCCGCTTTATTTTAACTTGTGGTTGTGTTAATACCGCAGGAGTCGGCGATGCCCTTCACGTTCCCGTCAGAACCGGCGGCGTCGTGTACACCGGAGGACGTAAATGGAAATGAAACACAGGAATGAAAGCGGGACTTATCTGGGACAAACTCTCCAGTCACGTTGTTGAAGGTAATTTCCCAGGATCGGTCATGAAAACCACTTCATCCAGCTCTTGAATCAGGAAAGTACCAGCAGCCCGTGCAGAACAAGCGGCTTTGGTTTTATTCTGCCCTGGTTTTTGAATGGAGGAGGGTCTCCGAATGAGAGGAGACCTCTTCCGAGGACCCTCTGGAGAGAGAAACAAATCCTTCTGTTGGCCTGGAACGGATGTCTGTAGAACACAACACACGAGTGTAAATATTGTTTCTTATAAATAGTGTGAAAGAAATATGTCAAAGGCAACAGCAACGACATAGAAGTTTCTGCCCTGCCCCAGTTTCCCAGAAACCAACCAAAAAGATAGAAGATGAGGAGGTAATTCCAGGACCACCTTCAGAGGTCAACAGCTCATATCCATGTTCACGTGTCCATAAGAAGGAGAGGAGAGTCAAAAGGACAGAATAGCTGAAGACTGCAAAGACCACAGGATCATCCTAGAAAACTCCGGTTTTAATCGGTTAACTTAGCACCCGGTTTCTTACTGACGTCTTGATAATCCCCCCAGGCACATATTCCTCGGGGGCTCACTTATCTTATACAGACACTGATTCACACTTGTTCTCATCCCATTACATGCCAACGCTCCTCCAAGCCACACCGAGCGCCTTGGGAACATTTTCTTAGGAAGTTAAGCACAGCTTTTAAGTGAACGGTAACTTGATGGAACGAAAGTGACTTTAACAGAACCGCATTAGCGGCTCGTGTGTCTCCGAGCGGCACTTTGAACGTCGTGTAAATAAGTCGGATGCTGAGTCACACTCAGTCACGCTGAGTCAGTGGCACCGTCAGACGCCGTCGTACAACACAACTCGGTCTTCATAGCTGACTTGTTGCTTGCAAAAGAACAGGGTTTCCATGTGCTGAAGGTCCATTGACCACCTGCACGTCACCGACCGCCTGCCTGTAACCGACCACCAGCCTGTCACCGACCACAGTGCTGAGTGCAGCAGCTCTAGCTGTGGAAAGCGGTGTCTGTACAGCTGCAGGTGGTCCAGGGGGGTCGTCCAGGGCCACGCCTCGTCACCCTTCCTCTTGACTGTGTCATTTCCAGCTCCCTGCGTCGGGTCCCCTGTCGCCGCTCACTTTGTCCGTTTTTCTGTCAACTGTGCAAACAAAACTTCCTCAGAAAACAAACCCTTTTCCTCTCTCCCCTCCCTGTTGGGTCTGGATATTAGATGCTAAGTGGGAATGATCTCTGGGAAGTCGGTGGCACCTGAGATCTGAGAAACAGACGGTGAACAAATGGTGACCATATTTTCAGATGAACTTTTTAAAATGTTATTTTCCCGTTTCGCTCATCTCTCCAGGTAAAGAGGGACGGAAGGAGGAGCTCAGTGGGGCTGCAGGGTGACACGCTTGTGTCATGTTTTCCACAAGATGCAGGGGATGAAAATGAGGCAACTTCAGGCTTGTCAATAGAACAATCCAAACGTTGGTCAACGTTCTTCTCATCCAGTCCTCTGAGTCTCCGTCAGTTCAGCGAGGCAGAGATGGCATCGCAGGAGCTCTTCTGCTTCATCCACAAATCTCCCTTCCATTTCCAAAGCCACCATGTTGGATAAACCTTTGATGTTTCGTTTCTGCAGGTCAGAGAAAGCAATCGATGACATTTCGTTTGATCTGCAATGAGGCGTCGGTCAAAATAAACCTTCATCACCAGGTTTCGCAGTCAGTCAGGTAGGAGTGTTGGACATTCAGAAAGGTGGACTGTAGAGAATTTCATAGATGTTGTCCTGATACCTCCTTTCTGGAGCTCTATGATCTAACATGTCGGGACAAGCGCTGTGGAGACAACGTTACTAAAGCCAGGCGATTCCTGTGGTCGTAGCTGCAGGAAGCGCAAACACAGAAACAAGGAGATAGTTATGATCTTCTCGTAAGCATTGCTGGCAGCCCTCGCCCACAGTTCCCGGACGGGCCGTGACATCTGCCCCCCCCGTGAGCGTTGTCCGCCAGCTGTTCTGCTCAGGTGCTTGTGGCTTCTCGCCACGTTCAAGTTCTGCCCCCTGGCAGCTTCTGATCAAGAGCAGCAGCTGTATCCACACCTGTCCTCCTTTCTTTGCTCACTTTCCTTCACGGGCGTCATGACACAGGTGCAGTTAAACTACTGCATGTTGTTCCAATAACGTTATACCACGAACATCTTGATTCTTCTGGAATGTAACGGCCACTTCTGGTTGTGGCCGACTTGGGGTTTGCTGGGGTTGCCACACCTGTCTCTTTGAACGCTGCTGCTCAACCCCAGTGGGGACATGAAAGTGTGCAGATGGGAGAGAGAAGGTCCTTGCCTGGAATCTCTGAGGGTAGCTCCACTTGACCACCTAAACGCTTCACGTTGAACTTTAATGTAATAAAAATTAATGCCAAGTACCAATATAGAAAACTGATTTTTTCAATGTAAGTCTGAGGATGGTTGAGGTTATGCTCACCCTGCTTTCTGAGGAGCATCATGTCAGTTCAGGAGGTTCAGCCTGGATCAGGAGGATCAGTAGTATCTTCACGTGAGCACTGGTTCTGACTGGTTTGGGAGAATCAACCCCCCCCGACTGCTTTAAGGTCGATCTGCTCAGCTTCCTGGACACTTGAGGCTCTGATGTTTCTCTGAGGGTCAGTTGCTGTCTGCATGTGTTTTTGTGTCCGTTAGAGTTATGAATGAAGCCGCGTTTTCGCTGCTGAATACACACCTCACTTCACGTGATACGATAATCATTCTGAAATCGGCTGCCTGAGCTTCTCCTGGCAGCTTTTCCCTGAAAAGGACGTTGAACAGACGGTGTCCTCATCTCCAACCCCAGTGTTTCCACACCCGCTGCCTGGTTGGCCTCACTGCCACGAATATCGGACCGGAGCCGATAACGTGTCGTCTGTGAAGCGAACGTCTCGCAAGGAGAGCAGGGAAGCCCACAGCTCCCTGGAGGAGCTTTTCTCCATCTGTTGCCCTTGACCCACACAAGAAGCACAGACTGGTTTAAGCGCCGAGTCTAGTACACGGTCACGGGAGGGTTAACCCAGGTCAAGGTCGTGCCCTTTAAAGGTTCTCCCGCATCCCGTCACCCTGTCCCATCACGTCATCCTGTCCCGTACAGGGCTGTACGGCAGAAGAAGGCTCACTTTTGGTTTTTCCGTCCTTCTGGGACAACATTTCCCTGCATTTCCCCGCTTTGAATAATCGAACTTTTTCGGCTCCGTTTCTGACCTCGGCGACAACTTCAGGCCGTCGGCTGAGCCGCCGAACCTCACGTAGTTGCTGGCCACTCGTGAGGTTCGTTCTCCCGCCGGGCGTCTTGCGTTCTGTCGTAAATAAAGCTCAAGTGAAGATGCTTTATTTGTTCTGGATCAGCGGGCGAAAATGAAAAGTGAGCCCTGGGTTTCAAGGCAAACGCTTATCGTCTCGTTCCTCACAGGTGATATTCGGCGCCCGGCGCATTCTTTCGTTTTACTACCAGGCAGGCGGCTGAATTATCTGCCAATATCTCCGTGCCATTTGCAGTTAAACCGCTGGCGGTTTCTGGGTCTCGGCCGTAAAGCAGAAACTTTATTTAAACGACGCCGCCTTGTCAACAGCCTAGAAGGAGCGGAGAGCTCAGAACCTCAAATCACCGCCTCGCTGCCGCTGGCTTTTAACGCCGCGTTTGTTTTTATTAAACACCACGTCGCTCAGGATGGCGCTGCTGGGATTTTATGTGGAAAAAGCGAGGTGAGCTGTCAGCACTGGCGGGGTTCTTAACAGGAGGACACGTTGGGAGGACTGAAGGTTTCCGTGACGGGAGCCGTTAGCCTGTGAGGGTGGGGGGGCTGCGGCGGCCTGGGTGGATGACAGCGCTCTTCTCTGGCGGAAACGGCGTTCTCTTCGCTCACGTCGTCCCTCAGTCCAAACTGCTTCTTTCAGTGACTCTGCTGACCTGCTACGGCCTTACCAGCCGTGACGATACCGTCCGTCACCCTTCAGGTCACCTCTCCCTCCCCGCGAGGGAACAGTGTCCGGCATGTCAGAAGATAACATTAACTGGCAGGTGTTTCCCACAGCGTGATCTGCAGCTTCGCCTTTACACAGCTGACTGTGCATCTCCAGCACATCCAGACAGTCGGTGTCCTTTACCAAAAAGCTCTAATTTTGCTTTGGCGGTTGTCAACCTGCATGTCAGACTCCACTTGGGCTCTTGTGTGTTTCGAGGTCTTCCTGGATCTCCGACCATTTTCGCTCAGGCAGTGGCAGATGGTGCCTGTTGCGCCTTGAGCTTGAAGGCCGGCTTGGATGTGTTGTGACGTTTTCCTTGGTTCTTCTTCACTGTTCAAACGATCTTTCTCTTCAACCTTGGGTCAGTTTTGCTTTTGTTTTCCACGTCTGGGGATGTTGGCTGCAATCTCGTGGGCCTTAATCTTCTTGATAATATTGGCAACAGGGATCACAGGAACGTGAAGCTGCTTTGAGATGTTCTTGTCGTCTTTACGTTGACCGGGCTTGGCTGTTACCTCCTTTCTAACCTCCTCACACATCTCTCTGCTCACACAGTGCCACAGAACAGCAGCGAGGACTTTTCTCCATTTAACCTGCCTGAATGAGGGACTGTAAGATTGAAGACCTCTGTGGTGCTCAGTGAAGGAGAGAAGTTGCTACTAATAATATTCTGCGGGAGATTTTCAAAAGTGTCCTTGTAGAATAAGCAAGGATTCAGTTCTTTTCACTGCTTTTTTTTGTTTTCTTCCACTGCGAACCAAAGAAACGCAGGTATGGAGGACAAAAGATCTTTTATTTCCCACACTTTTCAGGAAAGAAACATCTGCGCGGCGCCGCGTGCCACCGGTGCCGAGGAGGAAAAGGGACGCACTGAGACCACAGACTCCTCCGCCGAGACGCGATGACAGCAGGTCGACTCACCGAGCCGCCCGGCGCTTTGAAGGACCACCTTTCAACAGCCAGTCTTTATGGTTCCAGCGGCTTTGAGTCATTCTGGAAAAACTCTTCACAAAGTCTGCTGGTATTTACTAGTTTTTGGTGCAGTTTTTGATTCTTCTGTTCATTTTTATAGCTCCTCTTCACATCTTTGTACCTCCCCTGCTTTGCCTTGTTATGCAGTTTTGCTCAGCACTCGCTTCCCTGAGGTTTTTCGGTACTTCTGTCGTGCCGGAGGCTGAAAGGGGGGTCGCGCACGAGTGCTGAGATGTGAAACTCACCGTTTACGGGACGTTAGTCAGGTGAGTCCCTGAGAAACTTACTGTGAAGTCCTGCTGAGGGTGACCGAGCACGTTTGTTTTAGCCGATACCTTCCTGGCTCGGTACTTATAGACTTAAAACTACAACGATTTTTAAAGCCGTTTTGCAACGTTTGGCTTTTTCCCGACGTTTACGGCCGTGTCACTAATCTCACCTCTCGCGAATCGTCCCTTGTGTTCTGGGCAAATCGAACGGCGTAACGCAACATTTTCTTGTGCCCGCGCTGCTCTCAGGGGGGCCAAGGCAGCCGGTGGCCACAAGTTGCAAGAAGAGGGTTTTTTTAATGATCAGGAGGCAACGGAAGGGCTTAGAAGTTCAGTGCTGCGCCCTGTTTTGCAGCCGTTCAGAGTAAAACAAATCGGTTCTGGAGGGTCTGCTGCTACAGTCCTGCTTTTCAGATGTCACTTTGACACGTTTTTGGCTTTTGCCCATCCTGTCCCACGTAGTCAGACAGCGTCAGGAGACCCTCCACACCCCACTGCTGCCCTTCTGCTCTGCCGGGGTCATCGGGTCCACTGCCGGCTGCCTGTAAAATCGCCCCCTCAAAGGATCCTGGTGTTGAGAAGTTCTTGTCATTCTATGTCTTATTTAGAACTCGACTGGTCTGCTGGACGACGGAAATGGGAAATGCGACGGTTTGGTAGTATTTCAAGTTTTTTCTTGTTTAATTTACTTTGTTCTACACCAAAACAAATCTTGTGATGTGCAGGATGAGCAGAAAGCTTTGAGCTTGGCATTAGATTTTATCTCTATTTTCCCTCCGTTTTCTGCACAAATTTGAATTCTTCCCTTCTTCTTCTGGACACCCTGTGGAGTGTCTGCTTCATTAGACTCCATGTTTGTTATGCCGTAATTTCTGTTTCTTTGGAGTCTGAAATAGGAATGACTAGCAAACTGTGGTCAAAGTGCACCTACAGTATTTTGTTATACATACATCTCAGTGTCACCATGATGTTCACATGATCTGCAACTTTTAGCATTTTTACTTAGAAAAAGTAACTTAACGGTAAGGGTTAGAGGTGTGTGAAAGATAGTTGTGTGAAGGTCTGAGGAAGATGGGTTGTGTGGAAGATGGTTGTGTGAAGGTGTGAGGGAGATGGTTGTGTGGAAGATGGTTGTGTGAAGGTGTGAGGAAGATGGCTGTGTGAAGGTGTGTGGAAGATGAGGTGTGAGGAAGATAGTTGTGTGAAAGTGTGAGGGAGATGGTTGTGTGGAAGATGGTTGTGTGAAGGTGTGAGGAAGATGGCTGTGTGAAGGTGTGTGGAAGATGAGGTGTGAGGAAGATGGGTTGTGCAGAAGATAGTTGCGTGAAGGTGTGAGGGAGATGGTTGTGTGAAGGTGTGTGGAAGATGGTTGTGTGGAAGAAAGAGGCTCATTTCTCCACCTTCGCTCCTGCAGTCTGTCTGGGGCTGCAGTCGCTGCCTGTGTGAATCACATGGCCGAAACCCAGAATCCTCAGTCAATATTTATCCAGGGAGGCTAATTGAAGGGAAGCGGCCGTGTGAACAGCTGGCCTGGGGGCCGTGAGCAGAAGCGCCATCAATCTCCCGCAGCCCCGGTCAGGAAAGCGGCGCACTTCCGATTCACTTGACTCCACTTCCCCAGTGCGCCGCTGCCCTCGCATTGTTTCCCCCAAACTTGTTTCTTCCGCCCTTTGCTTGTTTTCTGTTCACACGCACGTTTGTCCAGGTCTGGAGGCAGCCGCGCTCCCCGGCGGGACGCTCGACAACGCCACTTTTCTCGGCTCCCGGCTTTCGCCGCCCTCGCTCCGGCGTTTCGCTCTTTCCCCCCTTTGTGCCCAATTAACTGGACCAGAAGCTCCTACGTGTCCCCAAGACGCCTCACTTCTCACTTGCTCATATACACCCCCATCAGACAGAGGAGCAGCTGCTCACCTTTCGACCGGCTGGAAACAGTATCCTACCACGGATAGATAGCAGCAAATTTAGCTCCTGTTAGCGTGGCGGTGAAAGCCGGGTTATTATTTAAAGAGCAGAAGGCTGGAATATTTCACGCTGACGCTATTCCTGGCACTGGAGCCTTCGGGGATTCCTGTGAGCTGGAGATACTCCCACACTGAGCTGGTAGAACAGGGTAAAGCAGTAAAGCAGCGACGTGCTGGACTGGTTCGCTAACGCGGACCTGGATCTTCTGTTCAGAGGAACGTTCGCTTTCGGCCACGTTCGTCACCCCGCCGAACAAACCGCCGAACGTCACGAGAAGTCACTTTCGTTCCTTTTTAATCGACGCCTAAACCTGCTTGTGCTCCACGTCTGGACTCGTGTGAAAGAACATCTTTGTCCTCCGTCCAGAACCCCGCGTCGCATCAAAGCCGAGCGCGAGAATTTCGCCCCTTTCGCTCCGCCGGTCCTTCCTTCTCGCACGCAGCCGCCAGGCCTGTTTCTCACACGCCGCCCGAGTGCCGCGCAACAGCGGAAGCCTTTATCTCTCAGGAAACACGACTTCCTGCTGAATATGATGAGTAATTTGTGAACGGGAACAAAGCCAGCGCTGTGGTGTCCCCCCCCCCCCACACCCCCAGGCGTCGGGAAACGCCGGGCCGGTTCAGAAGGAAGGTGCGGCCGTGGCGACTTGCGCGGTGTTGCGCTTCACGCGGCAGCAGAACGGCGACTGTGTCACACACACGTTCCAGTAAACGCTCACACACACGCTCCCAGTTCGTCCGGTCCGGGTTCACGGCGGTCCGGAGCTTCTTCCGGACACGCGGGGGGTGCAGGGCACCGTACACACCGGACAAGTCGCAACACACCCTCCCTCACGCACCGCAGTCCGTTAAAGCCGCCAGTTGACGGAAAGGACCAGTGCAGAAATGAGTGATATCTGACTTTGGTTTATTTCCACAGAGCGCTTCTTCCTGAGGACTCTGCGCTCCGGGGGGGGTCGGCGGAGATACGGAAGGTCAGACCTGCTCACACCCAGCTGGTCCGAATCTGCATTTCAATACATGGCAAAATGACACATTTTCAGCTGGGCAAGAAGCACTTTTCCTGTTACCGTGGTACCGTCTGCGTGCGGTTTCTGCCGTGGTTTCGCGGAAGGTGTGTGACGCATTCGCAACCAGGAAGCGAACCGTGAACCTGCGACGGAACGGCTGACCGCGCGGCTTCTGCGGGAGCCTGAAAACGGCCGCGGTGCAGGGAGATGCCCCGACCGACTCACCGCTTCCACTGTTTCCTCAGCTGCAGCAAGGTGACACTGCGCACACACACACACACACACACACACACACACACACACACACACGTGCATTTTTTCTGCTCAATCCAGAGCTGCTCTCCCATGTTCATGTCCAGTTTGGGACGAGTGAAAACATGAGCAGTTTGTACAGAAAGGCTTGTTTGATTCTGCAGGCAACACGGGGATTGACCACCTTCTCGTGTGTCCCTTGAAGGCCTCACGTTATTTTTTTCCCAGAAAAGATGCTCTGGAGAAAAACAGTTAATTTGTGTATCCCCCCCCCCCCCCCCGACCACATAGTTCAGGCCGAGATACCAAATATTCCTGTCATGTCTTAAATTCCCCCGACGTGTCTTTAATCTTCCTGCAGCTGCTGGATCTCCGTCGTTCGGCGTGAAACCGTCTCCTCCTCCGGATCCAGTTCTGCGGTCCGCCGGACAGCCGGGGCCCGAGCAGCGGGAACGGAGGGTTTGTGGCCCAAGTTAAGAACTTTCCTCCCGCTGTCCCCCCCAAACCAGCCCTGGTCTCTCCCTCCTCCCTCAATTCTGTTTTGCAACTTGGTTCTTCTGCTCCGTCTTCTTCACGTGTTTCACAACACAGAGTCACGGTCCTCCCCCGCCACATTGTTCAGGCACCATTCAAAAACACAAACACAGTTCAAAGCCCATTAATAATTTCGAGCGTCCCTCCCCCCGTGGGAGTTTGCCACTCACGCCCAGGATGATGTCTTTTGACAGTTTTCTTTCATCGTCATTTGACTGATGACCCACTTGTCACCTGTTTAAATTTCCCAGCTGCGCCCTGAAAGCAATTCTCCTTCTCTTTGCGACGGCTCCAGTGTCATTGTTAACGTGGAAAATGGGCCCGTCACAAAGGGCTCACTATTATCCACACACTCGTATTATTCACACGTGGCTCAGGTGTTGCACTCGCCGAAGGTAGAGCCCTCGGGGGACGGGGCAGAGGAGGCCGTCTCCAGCCGGGGATGCTCTTGCTCGACTTTGGAGGCGGCAGAGCAGTTTGAGCGCTTGGGAGGAGGCTCGGGGTCCTCCTGAGGACTCCCACCTGCCACTCGAGGTTGTCGAGCCCCCCCATGCACGCAGGGGTCCAAAGTTGAGGTTGGGGAGTTGGAGAGAAGCCAGGAGACCAGAGCACATTCTGAGGACCGTCGCGAGGTCGGCTGCAGAAGGGGGCAGGAGGGACGGCAGTGAACGCGGTCAGAGGTTGTAAGGCCATAAACGAACAGAACCCCCCGCCGCCGGCTCCGTCCGGGGCTGAACGCGACGAACGGCCGAGTCTGCAGGATGCCGGAGCCATCGAGTTGGCGGTGCAGAGCCCGATGGGGGATTCCTGGTTGATGGAACAGTGGAGAACTTCATAGATCAAACCTGCATCACGGCAGGCAGAAAACCACCAATGAAATCGATTGAATCGAGGTCCGGGGGGGGCAGACTGTCCTGACTACAGTAAAACTGCAGGTGCTGTGCGGTAATTTTCATGACTAAGGTGCACGTTCTTGTCTTGGTCATCTAGCCATTTGAGGAAACCAAAGATTTTGGCAGAGTGTAATTTTTCCAGGGGTCAGAGTGACTTCAATGGCTCCTTGTGAAAAGGTCACATCTACTTAAACAGAGGAGGTTGTGAGAAAAACACAGGTAGAGCTTTAATTTAAGCTCATGAGCGTCTTGGTCGAGCCGGCTGGAGCACCAAGGTTTTCAGATGGGGTCAGAGGTTAGGGGGTTGGTTGTCACATCATCGTGTCCC
The DNA here is from genome assembly GCA_900497675.1 of Arapaima gigas. Lineage (NCBI taxonomy): Eukaryota > Metazoa > Chordata > Actinopteri > Osteoglossiformes > Osteoglossidae > Arapaima > Arapaima gigas. Next base: position 398,357 of record UFQX01000463.1, on the reverse strand, counting down.
GTCATTTTAATGTGGCAACTTTTAACTTTTGTTCCTGCGTTTCCCGTAAACGTGACGTTTGTTGTTCGGAAAATGAGTGAAAAGGCGGGAAAATCTCACTTGTCCAGCGTTACCACTGCTGACCTTTTCTTCACGACTCTACAGCTTCATTGAGCTTAAAAGCCAAAAATTGGGCCAGAATGCTTCATTCACGCAGGAGAGACGGTCTATGTCCTCATTTTAAAACATGGCTGGTGTCCTCAGCTTGAAAAACAAAGCTGCAAATGTTTATTTTTTTTTAATTCCACATTTTTGGGACAGCCAAATCCCCAGTGGAGCTGCTTTTCACAAACTGTCCTGGTGTCAGTTTTTGTCCGAGTTCTCCAGTCTTCCTCTGCTGCTGGGCTGAAGGTCTACGATGGACTTGAGTTGAGAGAACCTGGACGGTTGAGAAAAGCCACTTTCAGGAATGGGGAGGAAGGCAGAAGGACGGAAGTGGGTTCTGCGGAGCAGGTTCTTCTGTGTGGTGGCCAGGATGGAGGTGCAGGAGGAAGGAACGGCAGACACCAGGAGAGCTGTAGCCACCCCGGCTCGGGGGTCCGACTGAACTCCTACTGAGCAGCCCTGTCGCGTGGCACGTTTCTGCTCGCTTGAAGACCAAAGTGTTTGGCTGTGCTGCTGCTAAAAACAGGACAAATCACAGCCAAGTTCCCCCCAGGTGCCATTTTCTCCATCCTCAAAGGCCTGCTTATCAGTAACAGTTAAACAACCTCGACTCGCGCAGCTCGAACCCACGTCAGCCGACGTGAGACCTTACAGCCTCAAGGTCAGCAGGGAAAGGCAGCAGACGTGTGAACCTGCGGCTGAACGCACATCCCCACACACATCCCCACACAGTCCTACCCAGCCGCCACTCAGGTATGTGACCACAGCTTGAGCCTGATGTCTGTCACAGTTCGCTGCTCTGGAACAGACAGTTGTCTCTTTTTTTTATCTTCGATTACCTCCTTTGTGGTCCACCCTTCGGCACAGGATCCCCCCTCCCCCCGTGTCGGAAGCGGCGCCGCGATCCTGTCCTGTGTGCGTGCGTCCGGGGTCTTTGTGTGTGGCCTTTTCCCCAGCTTTGCTTCGTCCTACAGGCCTGTTTTAAATCCCGGACGTGCAGCGGGCGATAAAGCGGAGATTGCAGGTGCCTGCAGGAAAGGTGGCATGACACACGACCTTTAGCCTTTGGAAGAGGAAGTTTGTAGCTGCGGAGAAGGAGGGGGACCGAGGTGGAAAGACTCGTTGCGGAGGACCAGGGTGCGGGTCGGCGTACGAAAGAGACGGGTTACGGGTGGGGCTGTTTTGGGGAGGGCGTGACTTGTGCGTACGACCCCCCGTGGCCCCCGAGGGGTTCCCACCCTCCCTTCTGTGATTCGCCCCTGATGTGAAGAGCCTCGGCTCGCTCAGCTTTGTTGACCTTCCTAACAAAAGGCCCTGACATGCTCAGACTCACATAAGACCTGGCTCTTGCGTTCCAGGCCACGCGAGAGGAAAAAGCCGCAGCGTCACCTTGGCTCGCGCTTCTTTTAATCACAGCAAACAGCCGCCTGTGGCAAAAGCTTCTTCTTTCTGACGGGGGCTTTAGAGAAGGAGCGCCGTCTGACCCGGGTCTAAATCCCGTCGACCTTCTCCTGCTGCCGGGTCTCTTCTGGTCTCACCTATTGTCTGGTAGCGATGTAACCCCCCTCGATGGGGGGCCGCGCCCTTTGCTCAGCTTCTCTGAGGGGCCTGAAAGCAGGTAACACTTATCTGGCAGGTTACACGGGACGGCGGTCCTCCTCCGGGCTCCACGCTGCCTTCCGCGTGTTCTCCGGCGTCCCGCCGTGTTTCCTACAGGGAAGGGCCTTCCTGGTCCTTCCTGGCAGCGCCGCTCCGTGATGGAGCCACATTCTTTCTGGCGTGAAGCTGAACAGGTCTTCCTACGAACGCTTGACTTCGTCGAGAAGAACATTGTTTGACGAGCGTTGCTCCGATACGGCATCTGGCAGCGGAGCCGCGCGGCGCGATGGAGGCCTGACGAGAACAAAGGGAGCGAAGCGGCAGCAGGCGGGCCGCTTCACACGGCAGGGAGGCCTTTCCTTTCGCTAATTCCAGAGCCTGCTGGGCTTCGGGGACAGGATGCAACCGCTACGGGACACATTTCGTGCGTCCATGGCAACGGATGCTGTTTACCACCGAGGCTGACAGGACCGAGGAAGAGCCGTGTTTGTCTTGGCCCCTGGCTTTTCTAATGTTGTAAGCGCAGCAAGTGAGTCACGGATGTGTCAAAAGACCCCTGTCTGCACCGTTCACTGTCTTCCTCTCTTCTCCCTCGGCTGCCACCCGTGGCCTCCGGCCCCGTTCTCACCGGCCGTGTGGGACGCGTGTTTTGCAATTAAGATCTTAATCATCCGGTGCTTCGGGTAGTTGATCATGGAACCCCGGTCGTCTCCTACACGTACGCTTTTCCTCTTTCATTTGAATGTTTCGCCTCCGAGGTGCTGCGGGGAGCATACCGGGCGCAGTGAAAACCCACAGGGAGGTCCCCTCGGTGGCACGTTTTTCAGACTGAGGAACTGGACCGACTATCTGTTGCGGTTTGTGGCCTAAATTTCCATGACTGACATCCACAAATCATCACGGTCTTATCTGGCTTTGGCTCGCTGCTGGGATGGGAAGGTGCCAGGAACAGACAGGTCAAGGTGGAGATGCACGCACACCCCCGTACGGGCCGCCGTGCTGCAGCTCTCCACCCAGCCCACGGTTGCTCCAGGAAGCAGGGCTGTGTGTGTGTGTGTGTGTGTGTGTGTCTGTGTGTGTGGGAGCGGGAAGAGGTAAGCGGACGGCGATCCGATAAGTGCTGGATCTCCTCGGCCCACATTGTGCATTGTGATCCGTATCGCTGTGCCGACTGAGATAAGTTGAACTGGAAGCCCATCCTGGGATGGCCGAGGCGCCGCGCGCTCAGGGGCGCCGTCCGCGCCGGTCCGGTCCGCGGTCCCCCTCGGAAAAACGCAGCAGCTCCACCAGGGCCGTTTTCCCGGAGGTGTTTCACGTGCAGCTGCCCTGGTGTAAGAAGCAGCGCGTCCCACCTTGCGATGCCCTCCCCTCCCCTGCGCAGCGAGGTCACCGAGACAAAAAGGATTCGTTCCGTTTACGTACGTATTTCACAAACGTCTGTAAACGGGGCGCAACGGGGTGCCGCTGTCGCCTTACGGCTCAGTCTGCGTGGGGTGTGCAGGTTCTCCCTCTCGCCGTTCCCACCGAGGGCTCCGGCTTCCTCCCACGGTCCAAACCTATGTGTTTCAGGTTCACCGGCGGCTCTAAATTGCCCGTAGCGTGTAACCGTGAGTGTCCCGGGGGCTCCGAGATGCCGCGCCTGTGGACCACAGCGGCCCTCCGCAATGAGAATGTGAAAATATGAATAAGGAGGCGAGTGAGAGTTAGTGATTCATCTTGTAAGTAGTGACAAAGACGTGAACCACGTTTGTGTTTAAATTCCACTTTTAAATTTCCTACAGCAATAAACACAGCTACAGCTCTGTCTTACTGCCAGCTATCTTTGTTTTCTGTATGTTTGTTATAAAATAGGTGTCTAATGATACATTTGAACTTTTACCTGCCTTGAGGTGGTTAGCTGGGCTAATTCTGTCAAATAGTCCCTCCTCACCGCGGTAAATCTCTGCTTGTAGTAGAATCCTGTTAAAAGCATGGCTTCCCCGTGGGCACGGAGAGTGTGTGTGAGAGTGTGTGTGTGTGTGTGTGTGCAAGGCCTCGGACATTTAACGTGTTGCGGTTCCCTCTTATGGAGCCGCGAGGTACTGCAGCGCGGCGCCGAATCACCTGCATGGGGGGCGGGGGGGCGGCCTTTGAGTGCCGCTCAGATTGTGGTGAGTTTGGAGGAAATGCGATGAACAGTGTTTTCTACTTAACATTTCTCAGCTGCTTCCATAAACAGCAGCCCCCCCCCCCCCCCCCCCCCCCCCCCCCCCCCCCCCCCCCCCCCCCCCCNCACCCCCCCCCCCCCCCCTCAGATCTGGAAGCGTTGGGATGGTGACCAGATGGTGTCCAGGAATCAGGCTGTTTGGTATGTTTGGAATTGGCTTCAGTTAGGCAAACAGAATATTTCCCCCTTGTTGTAATTTAGAATAAATGAAAATATTAGCGGTCAAATTATGTGCAAATCACTGGGTTACGGTTCAGATTATGGTCCGGACTGAGGCTGGACACACAGCATTAGTTTAAAACTGTCCCATCGCTTCAGCTCACGTTCCTCCTGCAGGGAAAGTGTCCGCGTGCAGAACGGCTTCCGCGTTTTCACTCAAAGTGTTTTTCATTTCAACTATTTATATCGCAGTTAAATGTCACATCTGGCTCGTGGCTCAATCCACATCACGGGTCACGTGGCCCGCAGGTTGCGGCTCAGGGACGGGGGTCCAGTTTGGAGGGTGACGGGCGGGCCTCCCGGGTCCGGTTCCTCACTGTTTTGAGGAAGCTCGTAATGCTGGACCCACCGGTGCCCCTCTCTTCCAGGGCGGCGGGGGCCTTGGCCAGGGCGGCCCCCTCGGCACGCGGCCCCAGGCCTCGCAGCTGGCGGGCGCGAGCCGCTGGAGCCGTGATGAAGCGGCTCACCACGATGAGGTGAGAGTCACGCAGGGCCAGCAGCTGGGACACGCAGCGTCCGTAGGCCTCGGTCAGCGAGGCGGTCGCCTGCTCCTGGACGAAGGCCTGCAGCGGGGGGCTCCCAGAAATGTCCTCGATGAGCTGCTTGTGGGCCGGTGGCATGTAGTCTCTCATTCGGGACAGAAAGGCACCTGTCAGTACAGACATCGCTGTCAGTTGTTTTTGCACCAAGCATCTTTACTGCTACCATCATCATCATCACCATTATTGCAGCGATCCCTCGGTATCTGAACCTGAAGTTTTTCCGATACCGTTTCGAGCGAGGGGAAATCGAGGTGCCCCCAGGCCGTCGGAAAAGACCTGTATGACGAGGAAGCCGTGAGTTGAGCGCAGTTAGAAAGGACCGAAGGTGGTCGTGAACGTGGTGTTTGTACCGCGTTGAACGCGTGTTTAGGCGTCTGCACAAATAGGTTTATTTAAATGATGAAATTGAAGTAAAAACTTCAAGACTGAACCTTTACTCACCAAACGGACTGAAGCAGAGCAGCCTGAGAGGTTTGCGGCGCGTCGGGGGGGGAGACGTCTCCTCGGAGGAGCTAGAGGACGGTTTTCTTTTCATGGGAAATTTGTGTCCTGAAGTTCAGGGCTGTGATGGATCTGGGGGGGGGGATTCTAAGTGGGAGTTTGTTTGTTCTCTTGTAGTTTCCTTTCGTAAATCTCCTCATAAGTGCATTTTCAATTGTGTTTTTGAACGCAGAGCCCCTGTTCACGTCAGCGTCGGGCTCCATGATTACCCAGATCGTTTTGTTTGCTGCTCCGAAGCGTCTTTTAAACGGGAAGGATTTTTGGCTCTCGCGCTTCCTCCTCTTCCTCCGGGGGCCGAAGGGCATCTAGCTGAATGAGCTCCTCTGTTGTTAATTCTTCTGCGTGTGACTAACAGCTTTTCCACATTTTCCCCATCAACCTCTGTGACACCAGCCTCCTCGGCAAGAGCCGCAATCTCCGCCTTCGCATCCACCACTTCCACCACTTCCTCGAAACCTTTTCGAGTTGGCAACCAGCTCGGGCAAAGGCTTCTTCCGAAAGCCGTTAGTTGTTTGTGGAGAAATTTTTTTCCACGTCGACTCGGCAAGTTCCAGGGTCTTTTTGGCATTGAACTTTCTCCACGGCTCTTTGACTGAAGCCTCGTGACAGTTGTCTGCACCCTCCGCATAGAAAGCAGCGATGACTCCCTGGTCCCACCGTGTTTGGAGGAGGACAAACAACAGTCGACCATGTGCTGGGGCTGCAGGGCCTCACTTGCAAGATGCTCCCCCCAAGCGTGTCCTCCTTCGTGAACGGTGGCAGGTGATTCTTCACGTAGTCGGCACACGCCTCCTCGATTACCGAGCTTTTCTGCTGGATCTCCAAACGACTGGAAAGAAACTCTTTGGGGGCTTCGGTTTCACGTCACCCCCAAGCAGCAATGTGAGCTTTACGTTGAAACTTTTGTCCTGCCACTTTTTCCCTCATCTTCTGCAGTACGACTAGGCATTTACTGCCAAAATAAGCCCATCTCATTCTCGGTAAAGATTTGCTTGGCAGTGCAGCCGTCCTCTTCGATTCGCTTCTGCAGCTCAGATGGGAAGAACGCTGCCGCTTCGGTCTCTGCCGACGCTGCTTCACCCGTGATTTCGGACCACGGAGCGCCCGGAACCGTCCAGAACTGGGCTTTGAAGGTCAGGTCGGCCCTCCATCGTCTCCCTCCTCCGCAGACCTTCCCTGAACATCTCCAAACATGGCGACCGCCCCTGTGTCGAATGAGCATCGTGTGGAGAGCGACGCGAGACAGTCTGGCTCTGCGTCCGTCGAACTTTGAGTTCTCAAACACGTCGTGACAACTTTCCCGAACCGACCGCCGCCTCGCGTTTTTCCCACATTTTGGTAAACGGAGTAGACGGTGACATACAGACAGCAAAACCTCTCGCCTTCTCCACTCTTCCCCTTCTCTTCTGCCCTGTGGGCTCTTCTTAGCCTCTTGGCGTTACTGGGCCCCATTTCCACTATTAAGCACTTAAATGGCGGTAAACGCCACGTGTGCACAGTACTTATTTACTGATTTCTTTAAAAATTTATTTACATTTTTATTTGTGTTTCAGTTTTTTATTTTTGAAAAGCTGTACATCAAATTCATTGGCGCAACGTGCTTTTACAGATACCGGTATTTACACATTAATTTTCAAGAGCCATTATAGTGAAAATTCACACGTACTGAGGTCAGATACCGAGGAACTGCTGTTTATTATTATTATTATTATTTCTACTACTGCACTAAGGTAAATCCTTCACTGAACAGACACCAATCTACCAGATTTTGGGGTTAACACAGAAAGTTCTGCTGCTCTTTTCATACTTCCCTGCAATAGTCTGGCTGTTGTTGACAACGTGCTTCAAAGTGTGTCGTTTGTTATTTACATTCATATTTTTCACTTTCACACAGACGTTATTACTGCAGGCAGGCGGGTTGGACGGACGTTCGGCGCCAGCGGATATCGGACGCCGTGTGCTGCTCACTTACCTTAACGCAGCTGGAAGTTTTGTGAAATAAAGACGTGTTTTAGAGGAACCGAGGAGGCCTGGCCGGGTCCCCCCGGTCCCCGCCTTACCGCTGCTCCCCTCGTGTCGGATTCCCAGCAGCTCGTCGAAGCAGTGGAGCAGGCTGCTCTGGGCGGCGCTCCCTCCGGAGAACTGCAGCGGCTCGTCTCGAACCCCCTCGTACAGCAGCCCCTCTGCCATCGACGGGTTGTCCTTCCACCTGCGCCGCACAAACACCCGTCACAACCCCGCATGCCGTGAAGGAGACCCCCCCCCCCCCGGAGCCCGCCCGCCTGCCTACCCAGACAGGTATATCCGCATGACGCTGTAGAAGACGGCCGGGTCGACGTAAACTGGANCATGCCGTGAAGGGGACCCCCCCCCCCCCGGAGCCCGCCCGCCTGCCTACCCAGACAGGTATATCCGCATGACGCTGTAGAAGACGGCCGGGTCGACGTAAACTGGAACGACACGAGACGGACACACTGAGTTCACGACTCTGCAGACACAACGTTAGGGCCCCCCGCAGAGGCCGTTTGTCCCAGCAGCCGCCCCGGGGTACCGTGCATCAACTTGAGGGCCTCTGTCATGCTGGCCAGCGCCTGCGTGATGTCCTCCAGAGCGTTGGTCACCCCCGCTGTGCTCCTGTGACGCATCTCATTTATTACGCGCGGGATCGCCTGCAAAATGGCACCGTCACAGGTGTCCAAAGCTCCTGCAGACACTGCGCTTTACACACCGTCTCTGACAACGTCGCCTCTTCCTCGTCGCCGTTTGCCAGCGCACGCGTCACACCGAACGTTTTTCCCCGCCATGTTTGACGCCTCGACGCGAGGCTGCAACTCGAAGGTGGTGCTCCACTCACCTGGAGGCCTGGCGCTGCCGCCAGCTCCACCAGCAGGGTGACCATGAAGAAGCCGCGGGCGCTTTCCCCTCCCGGGATGGTGGCGATCAGCTCGAGGTTCCTGGGACGGGGAAGAACGACGCCAGGTTGGTTTTGAAGGAATATTCTCAGCAAGAGCGGATTTATCTGCTTTGAAAAAGTCACCAATGGGGTTAAGTGGTCATTATAGGTTGTCTAAAGCGTTAGGCTTTCAACTCCAGTGTTCGATGTGCAGTTTATCCAGAAGAAGACTGGCGTCAGTTTTGGATACTCACTCCATGTCAAAGGGGCTGGTGTAAGGATCCAGAGGTGACATGAAAGGAGAAGAAATGGACAGAAATAAGTTCCTCTGAATGAGTTCCTAGGCTCCTCAGATACACGGCCCCCCAGCGTTTAGACTTTGAACAAAAGTAGAAAAGTTGCACACAGTGTTCAGCAGCTAAGCAAACGCTGCTGCCCGAAGACTAAAGTGCACAAAAAGCATAACTATTTCTCCAGCTTTGCTGAACATTGTCAGGGGTTTAGCTGAATATTTTGAATTAGTGACTCATGCTTTGCGTGTGCGTGTGTGTGTGTGTGTGTGTGTGTGTGTGTGTGTGTGTGTGTGTGTGTGTGTGTGTGAGAGAGATCCCCACCCCTCTGGGTTCTTCTTTCTCCAATTGGCCAGCACCCCGTCAGCATGGGTGAGGATTGGAGGAAGTCCTAGTCGCTGAGATACGTCCCAGTACGGCACGGCGAGGTTCCGGGGCAGCACCTGCAGACCAGGACAGAACTTTATTAATCCCTGTGCGGAAATTGACCCGTGCAGGAGCTGGACACAGAGGACACGAAACATCAGACCCTGAAGACACTTAAAAGACAAGATAAATAAATTGTGGATACAGTGGTGCTTGAAAGTTTGTGAACCCTTCAGAATGTTCTATATTTCTGCATAAATTTGACCTAAAGCTACATCAGATTTTCACACAAATCCTAAAAGTAGATAAAGAACCAAATCAAACAAATGAGTCAAAAAGATTAGACGTGGATATTTATTTGTTGAGGAAAATGATCCAGTAACACATATCTGTGAGTGGCAAAAGTATGTGAACCTTTAGGATGAGCAGATAATTTGAAGGTGACATTAGAGTCGGGTGTTTTCAGTCAGTGGGATGACAGTCAGGTGTGAATGGTTGACCTGTTTTGTTTAAAGAACAGGGATCTATCAAAGTCTGATCTTCACAACACGTTTGTGGAAGTGTATCATGGCACGAACAAAGGAGATTTCTGAGGACCTCAGAAGAAGAAGAGTTGTTGATGCACATCAGGCTGAAAAATGTTACAAATCCATCTCTAAAGAGTTTGAACTTCACCCATCCACAGTCAGACAGATTGTGTACTAATGGAGGAAATTCAAGACCATTATTACCCTCCCCAGGAGTGGTCGACCAACAAAGATCACACCAAGAGCGAGGCGTATAATAGTCCACAAGGTCACAAAGAAACACAAGGTCACCTCTAAGCAACTAAAGGCCTTTCTCACATTAGCTGATGTTAATGTTCATGTCCACCACCAGGAGGACACTGAACAACAATTGTGTGCATGGCAGGATTTACAAGGAGACAAAGAACATTGCTGCCCGTCTGCAGTTTGCTAAAGATCACCTGGACAAGCCAGAAGGCTATTGGAACAATGTTTTGTGGACAGATGAGACCAAAATAGAGCTTTTTGGTCTAAATGAGAAGCGTTATGTTTGGACAAAGGAAAACGCTGTATTCCAGCATAGAAACCTCATACCATCTGTGAAACACGGCGGTGGTAGTATCACGGTTTGGGCCTGTTTTGCTGCATCTGGGCCAGGACAGCTTACCATCATTGATGGAACAATGAATTCTGAATTATACCAGCAAATTCTAAAGGAAACTGTCAGGACATCTGTCCATGAGCTGAATCTCAAGAGAACGTGGGTCACGCAGCAAGACAACAATCCTGAGCACACAAGTCGTTCTACCAAAGAATGGTTAAAGAAGGACAAAGTTAAGGTTTTGGAATGTCCAAGTCCTGACCTTAATCCAATGGAAATGTTGTGGAAGGACCTGAAGCGAGCAGTTCATGGGAGAAAACCCACCGACATAAGAGTTGAAGCTGTTTCATAAGGAGGAATGGTCTGAAATTCCTCCAAGCAGGACCGGAAATGTTTAGTTGCAGTTATTGCTGCACAAGGGGGTCACACCAGATACTGAAAGCAAAGGTTCACATACTTTTGCCACTCACAGATATGTGTTATTGGATCATTTTCCTCAATAAATAAATGTCTGTGTCTAATTTTTGGACTCATTTGCTTAAATTGGTTCTCTTTATCTGCTTTTAGGACTTGTGTGAAAATCTGATGTAGTTTTAGGTCAAATGTATGCAGAAATATAGAAAGTTCTGAAGGGATTACAAACTTTCAAGCACTACTGTAAATAGCAGTAATAAATGATAGGGGGCAACTCCCACAAATGAGATAACAGCTTATTGTTCACAGGGCCTTGTGTGGCATTATGGAGAGACGGACCCCCAGAGGCACATCTAAGTTGAATGAGCTGGTGGCTGAATGGTAGTCACTTCATTTAGGACATGTGAGACTTTGTCCACGTTGGACTGTAGCTTCTCCCTCGTCCCGACCTCAGCCACTTATTTCTCCACCAAATCGGTGTTCCGATCCAGGACCAAACCCACTTTCCCCAGCACACCTCAGCGTGGAAAACAAGGCTGGCGACTGCGGCCGTGTAGAACATTACAACACATGTAGGGTGCTGTTAAAGGACCTCAGTTGTCAAAGAAACTACAGCCTCCTCTGGGCTTACAGATACAGGGCATCAGTGTTGTGACACCGGTCCCAGTTGCTGTTGACAGGGAGCACCAAGTATTACAGGAGCGGACCCCCCTGGTTACTGGGCTCAATGGCGAAGGTCAACCAGCAGCTCCTTTGTTTTGTTGATACTACGCCGGAGGTGGATATATACAAACAAAAAACCAGGCAGAACTGTAACCAGCTCCATGTGTGTGTTAGTTTATTGCCAGGCAATAAAATCGCAGACTAAATGTCATCACCTGCATGGCAAAGTCACCCTGATGGTTTCCCAGCTCAGAGCGACTGGTCTGGGCGACCACGTGAGCGACGGCAGGTCGGTCAGTACCTTCACGGTGCTGCTTTCGCCCTCCTGCCACACGTAGCCCATGGTCATCATGCTGAGGGCCAAATGTGCAAGTCGCAGCTCTCTGTGGCCCCCCAGGAGGTGGGTGTCCAGCAGGGGCATCTGGGAACACAATCAGGTCAACTAGGTCCCATTACAGAGAAATGATAGCTGGCAGATTCCTGCAGGTCTAATATCTACTTGTGTCTCTCTTCCAGCTGCCTTCTTCTGGCAGGGATTTTGACACCTCTGCCCTGGGGTTGGATGCTAAAGTAAAACACCGGCCTGTGGTCCAGTTCTGCTCCGTCTGCCGCACATCAGAGTTGATGTGTAAAATCAGAAGAGCTTCGCACGCTTCTCCGCTTCCGGGAGCAGGGAAGGAAACCGCAACGTTTGAGTCCTCAGTTGTATCTACGATCGTGTAGCCGATTCAGCGAAGATGGAGATTATTTCAGGGCAACCGAACATACGTGACGGTTCGTCTTCCGGAGGCCAGCGGTAGTTCAGCTTTGGGCACTCAGATTTACTTCACTTTACACTGTGATTTTTTTAAAATCATTTGGCGTGTGAAGTCTAACCTTAAGAACAAACAATGGACCGCAGGACTGGACAGGTCTTACCGCGCGGACCCGGGAGCGCAGCACGCCGGCCTGGATGAGGTCAGGGAGGTTCTGGGCGATGTCCATCCACGGCTTGTAGTAGGATGGCAGCTCTGTCTGTAAACAGGCACACATGGTGGGGCTGAGCAAACGAACGACATCCTCCCCTCCGTTCGCACGCCCTTGCTGGTATAAGTGTGTTTCGCTCGCTGTCGTGGGGAAGAGATGCACTGCCGGCCTCTTCAACTGCTAACACACACCTTGTCGAATCGGTCCTGTACTCTGCTGCGAAGCTGTAACAGCTACAGACGGAAAGACCTGGCGCTCGGTCACAGACGCAGCCGGAGAGCAGCCAGCCTGACTTGGGCTGTCGAATACGTCGGGAGGGATAAAGTTCACACGCGCAGAGCAAACACAGAGGCTCCTACAAGTGTTATCTTTGTTTGTTTTGTGCTGTTCTGTCGGCCAGCGCTGCAGACGGACGGCAGCGCGACGTTTTCCCGGCTGTCGCGTTAAGTCATTTTTAATGTCACCCCGTGTCATTTTTAACCGGCAGTTTTTTAACTAGCGAAATAAAAAAGTGGCACTTGTTAAACGATGATACTCAATCTATTCAGACATACCAGCACCCCCCCCCCCCCCAAAGCGCACCGTGGGGGCAAACTGTCCACGAAACGTTAAATTAAATAAACTACCGCAGTTTGAGTAATTTATTTAATGTCATTTTTTGATGCCAAGAAATATTCACATCATTAAAACAGTCGTTTTGCAAAATCCCTCCAGTTACTCAAAGTTTCTACATATGACTATAAAAGAGAAAAAAATTTTAATGAGTTGACTGATGTTTTATAAGGAGTTAAAATAAGCGAGGGCTGTTCTGCTCCGACGGACCCCGGTTTCTGCAGTCGAAGAGCCGAGTCAGCAGAACAGCATATCTATAACACGCAGATTTATAGACGCTCGTCTTGTTACGCGTCTTTCTGCAGGTTGAAATTCATTTACTCTCCACTGGTTCCAGGTTTTGCCGTCCGACGTGAGTTTTTATAAACACCGACAGCAGATACACAGGGGCTGAGGTTGGTACAGGACTGTAGGAGCGCTAAGTTCAAAATGAGAAGCCTGAACTGAGTATCGGCAGTTAAAGCCTAACTGGACAGCAGCGGGAAACTGGAAGGAAAGGCACCTTCAGGCAGCACGAGTGACTTCTCAGAGCGCAAAGTGAATTTCTCCTCCTTACCAGCGGATCTGGCAGAACGAAGCCGTACTCCTCAGAGACGTGGTACCGGTCCAGAGAGAAGGGCCGCCGGGGGTCCGACATGCTGTTGGCCGGCGGGCTGGAGGAGAAGCGCTGCGTGAAGGCGGTGGCTGCCCGTGTGAGGAGTCAAAGGCCGACTGTGATCCCGCCGTCCAGACCTTCCGCACAACAGTCCCTCTCCTTCCTCGCACGACACCAAGTTACCTTTAGCCGCTGCAGTTGCGCAAACTTGGCCCAGTGTGAGGACAGGGTTTGCACTCAGTTCAGTGGCGAGTGGGACAGTCACCTGGGGAGGTAGTGATAACCCTAACCCAGCGGGACAAAATAATGCTGGGTCTAAATAAATATTTACCTATATAACCCAGCTTTTCTCGTGTCCTCGAGTCCTCAAATCGAGTCCTTCAATCAATCTAACTATCATTAATAAGTTAATTTAGGATTAGAACCAATTCAGCATTTGAAAGAAATGTCAATGATTTGCTCAACATATGTGGGCCTCGAGGGAAACTCCACAGTGCCGGTTTCTGTCCTTCTGTTTCCTTGCTGCAGGTGACCAGCAACTGATGAAGCACCTGAACCAACACGCGGCAGGTGTCTATACCTGATCGCCGCTCGGAAGGGAGGGCTGACCACGCTCAGAAACGTTCTTCGGCGTGTTCAGAGTGGCTGGGAACACTGTCAAAACAGGCGCCACGGAGAACACGTGAGTGAGATGGTCTCGGTTTCTGCCTCCGCGACTCTGGGTGGTGACGGGTCAAACTTCACAAGCAACAAAGATGGCAGACTTTGCTGCCAAACGACTTTTGAAATCTGAAACAGAGTGGTCACGTGACCCCCCTTTACTTTTGGAACTATTGAGTTGAAGTCAAGATGGTCACACGTTAGTGCGGCATGTTCTGGAATGAATAAGGGGCATCAGGAGAGGTTGAACTGAACAGGGGATTTGGCTGTGTTAAATATGGCATATTTCTAAAATGAAATGGTTAGAACGGCAGGGTACACATTCAAAGAAAAAACCGTACGAGCCGCATAACTGAAGTAGTGACCACCGTGTTATTTGTTCAGGGAAGGAGGTAATGTGGATCTTTTTACACGCAGATGTTCTTCACATAAAGCCTCAGTTCATACTGTTTATAATGAAATATTTCCTTGGTTAATTTGCTCTGTTGAACATTTCTTGAACGTGTTCAGTAAACCTTTTAATCGGTTTATCGGGTAAAGGCCGAGCTGCAACAAAACACAAGGCCCCAGTACACCTGTGACGCTTGGCCGTCTTGTCAAACCGCTGTTCCACGCTGACATCTACGCGTTGAAGCCACACACTCGATAAATACGAGTTGGAAACGCGAAGAAAGGAGAGCCTGACTAAAAACCTAAGTGTTAACACTGCAGACTGACCCAGAAGAGGAGAGTCAGACGGGACAGGGTTGCACTGCCGCCTTCTGGTGTGTGTAACGCCTCACAGTGTGTGTGTGTGTGTGTGTGTGTGTGTGTGTGTGTTCAACTGGGCAAGGAGAGAAATACTGGCTCAGCCTTCCAAGCCAAGATCCCCTGAGCGCTCAGCGAAACCCTCGGCCTGGCAGTGCAGTGTCTGGCTTTTGCGGGTGACTTGTGACGGACACTGGATTACCGCCTCGTGCGACGAGAACAAACTAACGTCCGTTACACTTTAGTGATGGCAGAAATAAGAACAAACTTTCCTTCTAGAATGCATTAGTAGTGTGAGAGTGTGAGAAATAACAATCACTGCAACGCGTTGTTCTTCACACTATGTTATTCAGAGGAGTTCCTTCGCAGTGGGAAGAGTCCTTGAGCCGCCTTGAGTTTGCGAGTGTAAACGTGCGTTGCTTTTTACTGCAGGTGAGTTTTGAGAAAGTCAGACAATTTATACCCTGTTAACCCAAACGGGTAAAGACTGTACTTTGGCGGTGCGGAAAAAGTGAATTTGGAGAGAGAGAGAGAGAGAGAGAGAGAGAGAGAGAGAGAGAGAGAGAGCACACACACGGGTCTGATCATGTGATCTGAAATTTAAGCAAACAAATGAAAATACCTGCATGTGCGGAATCAGCTCAGCGTTCAGGTCATTGGAAGGAAGCTGAAGGATCCTGTTAACAAATAACCAAACAGTTTTTTTCCCCCCAAACTGACGAGTGACTCAACATCGGAGACACAGGACTCCGGACACCCAGCTGTACCTGAGAGACGGGAACAGAGGTAAGTAACCTTGAACGACCTTCTCAAGTTCCACTGAGATTAGGTCCATTAAACCGGCCCTTTGAGCTGCTGCTCACTCTCTCTAAGTTTGTGTCCCTTCATGTTATTTTGCACAGAAATGAGCGGATTTTTGAGCCGGGGAAGCACTTGCCTGAGCTGCTGCCAAGTTATTTTTACTATCTGCACAAGGGGAACATTTTTGCTTCTGTAAGTAGATTTTTTCTGACAGTCTGAAATCTGAGCCGCGTCACTCACAATTTTTGCATTACTGACCATTTTGTTATCTAAATGTGCCACCTGAGTGGGGGGAGGAAACAGGGGGACTGAGAGATCATTTGCCCCCCGTTTGTCCGCGATATTTTCCCGTATTTACTCATCGGCAAAATAAATGGAAAAAAGTATTTGTGCCCCTTTGCAGTAAACATAACCGTGTGTTTTCTGTGCCACCGTCAGGCTGTCTGTTGAAAATACGAGGATTTAAACACCTGTAACCATATGAACAGTTAACATTTTCTCTCATTTACCCAGCAGAATACAAAAGGCACAACTCTGACAGCGGAATGGAAGAACCACATTACCATGAGTAAGTTTTACATTTCAATACAGCGAAGAGATCAGTAAATAACAGGAATTCAGTGGGAAGAAATATAAGGTGTAACCTAAACCGTTTCAGCGTTTGCACAAAAACGAATCCCGAATTATTTTTGACAGGAAGATGGTTAGTAAAAACAATACATTGCTGTACCATGTGAGGTGGGTAGAGATGTCAGGAATAATACTCAAATAAAAGTTCTCTTTCTTTGAAAAAATAACTCAAGTGAAAGTACGCGGCCAAAACGTGGTCAGAGTGGCGGATTCACTGGGTGCTCAGCTAGAAAACCCCACTCTGAAGGAGACGTGAATCCATCGCATGGTAGCCACACACGCACACACACACACACACACACACACCTTTGAAGAGGCCAATCCACCTGAGACACATGTCTTTGGACTGTGGGAGGAAACCCCCACCCAAACAGCCCAGGCCCTGGGAGGCCCCGCTGACCCCACCCCCCGAAAACAAAAGTAACAGTAACAAATGTGAGCTTAAAAGGTCCAGTTTACTTTGATTCAGAAGAGGTTTTAATGCTCTGAACCACTGGCAGTATAACACCTTTATATATGAACATTAAAACAGAGCAATCTCAACGCGGTCGGAGGTAACGCAGCATCGCATCTTAGCGACAACAGCGAGAACTAGTCTGAAAATAGTTGTTATTTGCACGTGAAACTTGGGCCACAGTGTGTTTGTATGGGGATGAGAACCTGCCCCCGCTGGTGTGGGCCTGGTTTGAGGGGTCTCTCTACTGGACTGAAAGAGCAGTTTATCCATGTAGAATTGCTGCTGCCTTGTGTCTGAACAAATGCTGGGATATGAAAATCCTCCTGTTGTCTTAAAGCAAAACCACAGCTGCTCTTGCTGCACTATTAAACTGTTAAAGCAATTTGTCATCACGCCGCAAAAAATGTCACCGACTAACACTTGAACTCGACATACAGCTGGACCGCTGTCACAGCTCGGACTCGGGGTGTGTTCCTCATCTGGAAGAGGAGGATTGTGGGAGATGTATTTCACAGGACAGACATTTACAGCCTGTTTTTTCTGCCTTTCCCAGCTCCTAACATGCAGTGCCTTGTCTTCTAGTCTCTCCAGAACTAATTCTCATTTCTCTTAATAAACATATTCAACACTTTTTCCCCTCTCGGTTCCCTTCCCTGGTCAGTCCAGGTGGGACAGAACTCAACACTAACCTCCGATTGGTCAGCAGAAATGTTAACCCTTTAGGGAAGTAACGTGCTGCTCGTGTATAATGATATTTTTAAAGTTTCGCTGTAAAAGTGACCCTGACTGACAGCTAGCAGCGACGACGTGTCACTAATAATATCCCAGGAGAAGCAACTCAAATGGTTGTGAGGAGATAAAGTAAAACATTAAATGCCAGAAATTCTAAAGTGATCAGAAGAACGGAAATACAGCCGAGTGTTTTTGCTCTTGCAGAGAACCTTCGTTTGGCACGTATACATGTTCGCCGGTGGATCTGGTGAAACACGCAGACAAAGAAGTTCTTGTTCACTGTTGGTAGTCACTTGTCCTACATGCTAGGAACTGCTATTGGACAAGACAAGAAATGGGCAAAGATCTGCTTACGGCAGGTGGGGAATTTGGAGCTTTAAGCAGTGGGTTTATAGAAGGTAATTACTTTTGCAATGGGCCCTGGTGGCCCTGGGAGTAATGGAGGTAATGGGGGTCAGTGGAGGTAGAAAGGGGGTCAATGGGGGTAATGTAGGGACCGTGTCCCCACAATGTTCACACTGGTATACCGTTTCCCTAATGTCTGTGTATAACTTCACCGAGAATTATTGCCCCCCCCACAACATTAATATGTGTATTAATTGTATTAAACGCACATTGTTGTGTGTGTCTGTATTGAACACGGAGATCTGTGACTGTGTGTGTGTTTCTGTATTGAGCAGGGAGATCTGTGACTGTGTGTGTGTGTGTGTGTCTCTGTACTGAGCAGGGAGATCTCTGGCGTGTGTCTGTACTGAGCAGGGAGATCTGTGACTCTGTGTGTGTGTGTGTGTCTGTACTGAGCAGGGAGATCTCTGGCGTGTGTCTGTATTGAACACGGAGATCTGTGACTGTGTGTGTGTGTGTGTCTGTACTGAGCAGGGAGATCTGTGACTGTGTGTGTGTCTGTATTGAGCAGGGAGATCTGTGACTGTGTGTGTGTGTGTGTCTGTACTGAGCAGGGAGATCTGTGACTGTGTGTGTGTCTGTATTGAGCAGGGAGATCTGTGACTGTGTGTGTGTCTGTATTGAGCAGGGAGATCTGTGACTGTGTGTGTGTGTGTCTGTACTGAGCAGGGAGATCTGTGACTGTGTGCGTGTGTCTGTACTGTACACACACCCACCGTGCTGCTCCACAGGAAGCTGTCTGCACGCCACAGTCCACAGCTTCCACCTCATCCGCCTGAAGGGGCTTCTGGGCCCGCGGTGCGCAGGTCACTGAACGGGGAGGGAAGCGGCGCCGTATGAAAGTGCTGACCGATGACGGCTCGCTGCTGACTGCGGACGTTCACTTCTCCTGCCGGGAAGATGAAGCTAAGCCCCGGCTTCCTCCAGGTGCTCACCGCCTCCGATGGCCGTCGCGTTTTCCTCTCGCCCTGCAGCATCGGCCAGCCCAATGCACCACTTCGCTCGGCTGCGGTAAGAAATGACGCCGTTTTCGGAACCGGGGTGGCGGCGCGGCCGCCGTTACACAACCGCCAGGGCGCAACGCGGGAGCGGGCAGGAGACGGCTGTTATCGCGCTGAGGCGTTTTACCTCAGGCGGCCGAACAGCCATGTCGCCCTGCGTCAAACTGCATGTACACGGCGACACCGGAAATGGAACTCGGCGACACACACGGTATCTCGTCAGTGTGCGTGTGTGTGGAGTGTCTGCACACGCGTGTTCTACATGTTACATACAGTAAACAGTCTCGTGGTTTCCGTAGCTTTTGACGAGCAGAAATGACACGATCCTTTCAAGTGGAAGAACGAAGGGCGGGTGTTTCGTGGCCAACGACACATTATTCGGAATCGGATATTCAGCTGTGGTTTTTAGCCGCTCGCCGGGTGGTCTTGGGTGGGCTGCGCCTGTGGGGAGCATGACGGCTGTCAACGTTCTGACTCACGGTTGACGGACAACCGGCCACTGACGACGGTGACGTGAACTACGCGCTCGCACCGGCGACCGCAGCTCTGCGCCACGTGACCTGGTCCCTTACGTGAGCGTGCAAGCCCGCAACCAGGCTGAAGGAAAGTTTGTTCCCTCCCGGTGTGGGCGCTGCGGGGGTTGGTGACACAGTTATCGATTAGTTGACATCGGTCTTGTGGCTTCCACCGTTTTACTGTACGGGCAGAAAAGGCGGCGGGTTTGTTAGCTCAGCAGCGGCCCGTTGGTGGGTCTGAGACTGAAGATCGCGCTCCGCCGGCCAGTGACATCCGGCGGTCGCCCAGCAGTGTGACAGCACCCGCGTGACTCAGAGGTGCCGAGCCAATGTCACCTTAAGCGTGAGACGCGGTGACAAACGGTGAAAAATGCAATTGTGGGCGAGAACCACCCCCCGCCCCCACGACACCCCTATCCCAAAAGTGACACTTGGCAAACCGAGTGCAGCACCAAGTGGCCCTGCGCTCTGGGAGGTCGTCGTTCGCCCCCCCCCCCCCCCCCCCCCATTCCCCCAGCCTTCGTGCAACTTCTGCCCTGTCGACCCAGAGCATNCCCCCCCCCCCCCCCCCCCACTATTCACCCTGCCCTAATTTTATACTGTACGTATTTTCATGTCATTTATGCACATTTTGACCCGATAGCGTAACCACTTGTGCTGTTTTATAGGGGAGGGGGGCACGTTTCCAGTCGCGCCCACAGCAGGCGCGATTGAGCGGTGGGGGGGTCACGCCCCGCCCCTTTATTACGGAGATGTTTGAATGTCGGACTTGTTCATACAGTCGCGAGACCGTTACACGAGCCGCGGCTTCCTGTTTCTCCCGCCCGTTTCCGCGGCGTTTTCGCACAATGAGCTGCGCGAGGACAGTCACCCGCGTGCGTGTGTGGATTCACCGTCATTTGTTTCTTTCCCCGCGTCGCGGTTCGACGTCAGTCGACGGTGGCGTGAAAGGCGGGGATGTTCGGTGCTCGAGGTGGACCTGAGCCGTGCAGGTGACGGTCCCACCAGCATCACTTTAACACATGGACGTGTGTACAGAGAGGCGCGGTTCTGGAGAAAGTGGGGGCAGCACGCGCTCTCAGACCGGCCGCACCGTGGGGGAATACAGTCCGTTTCCTTGGAAACCGGAGCCCTGATAACGAAACCAACAACCTCCATTTTCCACACGAGAGGTGAGCAAAGTGTGTGTTTCCTCTCATTATCCCTGCCATCTTACTACACGGTGGAGGCCGGTACTGACCCACAGCGCGGACAAAGGTAACCCCCCCGACCTGCACACTGAAACGCAGTTTTAAACGTGGCCGTGTGGTGCAAATAGCTGATTAATATTAAACACAGATCTTCCGTGTACGTGCAGCACAGTGAATGGAACGGTAGCTGTTAGTCACCTGTCGTGTAAACTAGCGCGCGCGCGCGAGACCGATTTATTTAAATTTTCACCGAAACACGTGTTTTTGAACATTGATTTCTTGTAATAAATGCATGTGTGTAGTTGTAAATCAGATCTCGCCAGGTGTTGAGGGGAACCACAATTACACCACAAGTAGCAGCCAGGTGAGTTGTAGGGAAACGTTGGGCGGTGGGGGGTCCCCTGTGGATGCGGTGTGTTTGATGTGTGACGGTCCCGCGGTGTTTTTTTTTACTGTAGTTTCTCCGTGGGTCATGCTGTGTGTGATCGTTTGGATAAGTGTGTGGGGTGATTCGCTCGATCGGCTTTAAACCGTCTGTCGGATAGATCGATATAATGTCGACTGTGACGCAACTGGAAAAGTGTCCGATTTGTTGGTTTTACACACAGACACACAAGGGTTGAAGGTGTAACTTGTGAGACAGAGTTCTTCCTCGGGAAGGTAGTTATAAATACACAAACTGTTTAGCTGCAAAATGTTAAATCCACATGGTCACGGCTGTTGTCTTGCAGCCTGAAGGTTATAGGTTCAAATCCCGCACATGCCGGTTCCGTTAGTCATCTCCCTACCTGAAGCGGTACAGTTAAGAAAGCCCGGCTGGAAAAAACGGGTAAATCATTGTACAGGTGATTATCTAACATTGCGTGTCACCTTGGATAAAGGATTCTGTTAAATACATGCTTGTATTGTGCTAAACTGGTTTCTAAGCTCCTTCTCAGACTTTTTTTTTTATATTATATTAATATTCCTGACATTTTCATCCTGACTGCTGACGTAGAGAAGTTGGGCTTCCATGGTGGTTTGGGTCCTCCTGCCAGTCAGGCCTGTTGACAGCCACTGTGCCCAGCAAACTAGTTCATTTCAGGCTATCGTTAAATTCATGAAAAGCAACGTTTTGATTTGTTTTCTGATTTCCTAAAATTCAATTGTAAAAAAAACCCAAGAACCTATAAACAAATAAAACTCAGGAAAGTTTTCTCCAGTGGCTGAAAACTGCTGCTTGGAGGAATGAATGATCAGTGTCTTAATGATAAATCAAGTTTAAGGACATGCTTTGCATGCATAACACAAGTGTACATTTCAGTTATTCATAGAAATTGAATTTAGTTTTCCTCTGGTGTCACTCATGTCTCCCAACACACCACAGCAGAAACTGCAGGAGAAATTGGAAATAAACCCTCACTTTGACCTTTCCATTTTCTCTTGTGTTAGTGAGATGGCATCAAATCAGTGTCTCATTGTCCTTTCTAGTCTACATCTGGAGGGTTTTTGGTTGCTGTCATTATTTTTGTTGAGTCATACATGGCCCTTATGCTGTGACTGACAGCAGGACTAGAACCTATGACCTTCAGGGTTCCTTTGCAACAGCTAAATGGTACGAATTGAATATGACTGCGTGCCTGTTGGTGCAGTTTTATAACGCTGAGTATAAAGTGAATACCGTTAAGATCTGACTCAAATTGCTCACCACCTGGCTCATCACCTGATGACATTATGGCCTACAAGTGTGTACAATTAATGGTATTAAGAAAGTGAATTGAAAAATCTGTTTTTTTTATTCATTTGTATTTTCTAGTCTGTATCAAGTGTAAAATATTTGCGTTGGGTGATCTGGAATCTTGGCTGTAATACAGCAAGTACAGTCATCTCTCGATTTACACACCACCTAAGTGGTTCCTGAAAAGCCCACGTTGTGTGAAAACAAGTGAATCGGGGCAGTTATTTCCTTTATTTCTTATGGGGAAAATTGTAATGCGTTCCAGTCCAACCCAAGAACCCCAAATTTCACGAGAACACCAAAAAAACTTTATTTATGTGAAACATAAACAACACTTTGTTTATGATGTTCTGGTAGCAACGTAATTAAAACAAATAAATCAGTTTTATTAACAACACACACACACACACACACACACACACACACACACAGCTTTCTTAGACAACGAGAACCCAGGAACTCCATTGTCCAGGTCAGTCAGTCTTACATCCTTACCATATTCCCCAATGTAGAAGAGCACTAAATAGACACCACAACATACATGAGGCAAGTGGGGAATGTTTTTTTTTTTTTTTTTTTTGTCCAGAGCGTGTTGTTTCGTCTAGATACACGTTGTGCGAGTGCCTGGGATGCCTGTGTATGGTCTTCTGTTTCCTATGTTTTTAAATGACATTTTATGCATTTAATTGTTATTATTTTAATAGTCACACTAAGTACCCAACAGCAAGGTGTTGTGCAGAAATTTACTTTGTGTAGAACTGAGAAACAGAACACAGCAGATGTTTGACGAATGCAATGACAGTCGATTTGTTGTACCTGCGGAGGGCCAAGGTGGAAATGGGATGAGCTCTGCAGAAATGCTGAGTGAGGAGCTTTTTGTAGGATCTATTGGCAGACGGCATCCTGGGAATATCTTGTTGTTGAGCTGCAGTTTTTTGTCGCTACAAAGACCAACACCAGGGGTGGTAAACTTGATATGAGCTGTGGCTCCCAGCCACTGGAGGATGAGCTTGCTGAAAATTGTCTGTTGGAGCAAGTTAAAAGCTGGCCTGACAGCTACAGTCTGGACGACGGAGAGGGATCTGCTTACAGCCGTCAGGAACCCATCTGTAAATCAGGTCATAGGTAGTCTGCTCTTTTTTTATTTTCAGTTTTTCATACAAACACAATAACCACGACAACAACTACTGGTTGCCTGGTCCTGAGCCCAGAGCTGAGTTGGGGGTCTCTGGCGTCACGTTTGGGTCAAGGCCACTGTGTGCTCCTAGTGACATAATCCACGAAGCAGTTTACGAAGTGGCACATACTGCACATTCTGGACACTGTGAGCTTTGCAAGTATGAATGTTCCAGCGCAAAGTCCGTCAAAGTCGTAACGGCTTAATATTCGGAATTTTCAGCATTGACTTCTGAGCTCGAGCCGCGTTCTGTTTCGACGAGGCTGCGTCAAGTGTGTTCAGGCTTTTCCCTCTGAAATGCTGTGATTTGCAGTGGGGATTTGAAATGGAATTTCTGAGGTCAAAGTAATTAGTAACCAGTGGGCAGCATAAGAGACCTTGTGTAACAGGACACACAAGCGCATATTTTTGGAAAGTTTCACTCAACTGGTCACAAAACCTGAAAACTACAGTATATATCCAACGCCGCTTCTGAGTTCTGAGTTGTCTAAACTTACATTCTCTGTTTTCACCCTCATGTTGTGTTCCAGTCGGTTTTGGCCCATTTGTGACTTTTCTCCATCACAAATGCACCTTCTTTCGTCTGATTCAAAAAGGTTTCAGGAAAACCTCCACAGGAGACATCTGAACGCATGAAGTAACCTGACAGCCAGTTTCAGTGAACTGTGTTTTATTCCCGCTTTGCATTTCTGATCAGATCTGGCCAGAATCAGGAGAAGAAGAGGTGAGACTCATAAAGTGCAAAGAATATCAAACATGAGACTCAGGGATTCAAATGAGGTCCATGTATCACAAATACCAAACGTGGGGGGTGTAGAACTTGTGATCATGACTAAATCTGAGTTTGGTTAAAAGGTTTAGCACATAATTTTGTGATCATCTGTGTTAATAAACAAATTACTTTGAGCAAATTCTGGGCGGGAGAATAGAAAGCTGTCTAACGTGACCAAAGGGTTAAAAAAACTTTCCGAAGGACAATTACAAATCATTACCTGTTCTAGCTCTGTTTCTGCACAGTGTTAACGTTATATTTGTTTTGGGAAGTCAGCTACGAGTGTCCTGGTCAACCATGACCAGCGTTTCAATTCGGTGTGCAGGTCAACTGCAAATTCCTCTTGCAGCTTCTCTAGGAACAGAGCTGAGGTTGACCTGTAAGACCTCAGTGGAGAGAACAGCCTCTGTGTTTGGAAGTCCAGCTCTTTGTCCCAACTTTAGTAGCTGTGCAGTGTTGCACCAAGTGGGACAATTGGACTGTTGACCGTTTGCTGCTGTCCCAATGCTGGTCCTCCGTGTGAGGCGGCCATGCAAAGTGTCACTGTGGTGCTTCTCTGAACGTTAACTGCCCCCGATTTTTTTTTTTTTTTTTTAAATTTTTTTTTGACCAGGTCCCAGTTGATGGATTCTGACATGGACTATGAGAGGCCAAACGTTGAAACCATCAAGTGCGTCGTGGTGGGCGACAACGCAGTGGGCAAGACCCGGCTGATCTGTGCCCGAGCCTGCAATGCAACCCTCACGCAGTACCAGCTGCTGGCTACCCACGTGCCCACTGTGTGGGCCATCGACCAGTACCGCGTGTGCCAGGAGGTGAGTGGGCTCTCAGTGTTGAGGAGCGTGCGAACTGGGCAAATTGCGAAAGCTGTTTAACTGGGCGGCACGGTGGTGCAGCAGGTAGCGTGGGGACCTCCTAATGGCTGTAGGTTTGAGCCCCGATCAGTCTGTGTGGCGTCTGCATGGTTCCCCTCCAGTCTCTTCAGTTTCAGTTTCCCAACACAGTCCAGAGACATGTTTCCTGTGGACTGGCGACTAAATTTCCTGCAGTGTGTGACGGACTTTGTGTGGCTTTACTGCGATGGCCTTGGACCTACAGTGACTGTCCTTCTGCCCTCTGCTCCCAGGACAGGCTGCAGACAACCCCGCCCAGTGGGAGAAGCAGTTATCGAGGGTGACGGGCTTCGGGAGCTTCATTCAATCGTCAGCTAACGAAAAATATATTTAAAAAAAAATCCAATTAATTTTGTTGCATATTGCAAATAAATGTTAGTAAAATAAGTTCCTGACCTTTGTAATCCATTCATTGTTTAAACGATGAATATGTTTTGTTGAGATTAGCCGGAACTGGGAAGTGGCTTCACGGTTAAATGTTATACCTGACTTAATTGCTAAACTGTTCTAGCCATATTTTAGTATAAAACCGTCCCGAGATTCGAGGCCTGCTTGTTCGTTCAGGTGAAAAACGAGCCTCATTAAGGAGGAACACGCTGTTAGAGATGGAACTCTCCAGAACCGGCAAACGTTAGAGTTGAAAGAGCCCGTTCGCTTGACTGCGTCACGGCGGTCAGTCAGTGCTGGCTGATTATTGACGTAAACCGAGGCTTGAGGTTCTCCTTGATCACTCGTGGTGAACAAACAAACACGCTTTACAGAACTGATTCGTGCTTCCAGGCATGAGTTGATCTAAACAAACTAGGACTGACTTGGCCAGTTTAGGGACCCCTATCTCTACTCTTCAGTTCTCTTTCCAGTTGGACTCTTTGATTTGTACAAATGTTTATTTCTATCACATTGGTTTAGCCTGAGAACTGAAGTTGCCGTCAGTGTAAAGAGAGCCTGAGCTCCACAAACACCGAGGCCCGGCATCACCAGAACCGGGCCTCCTTGTTGGGATTTTTGCATCATATCTAACCAACTGTGTGACTACAGCTTCTGGATGTACAATGTTAGTAGTGCTGTACTTTTTCATTCACAAAAACCTGTGATGATTCGAGATGTATTGCGGCTGATTTGCTCTTCGTTCGTCATTAGCGGCTGTCGGTACATTGAGTGGCTGTGTGTGGTCAGGTTCTGGAACGATCTCGGGACGTGGTGGACGATGTCAGCGTCTCCCTTCGCCTCTGGGACACCTTTGGGGATCACCACAAAGACCGCCGCTTTGCTTATGGCAGGTGTGTTGATATGTGCTTAGACTTGTGCCGGAGACCGAGTTCATTTAAATGCCAGAACGCGTGACATGGAGCAGACGCTTCTACGGCACTGTGCTGCAGGTCAGATGTTGTGGTGCTGTGCTTTTCCATCGCCAACCCCAACTCCTTGCACCACGTGAGGACCATGTGGTACCCGGAGATCAAACACTTCTGCCCACGTGCCCCTGTCATCCTAGTGGGCTGCCAGCTGGACCTGCGCTACGCCGATCTGGAGGCTGTAAACCGGGCCCGGCGTCCATTAGCCAGGTCAGCTAATTTAACACTATCTCTTCTCCCCCGTACAGCTCAGCAGGTTTGCAAAGATGTTTCATCAGCTGCTTTTTTGCTCTTATATGCGTTCTCGGTTAATGATTGAATAAAATCAGCACAAAATTGTCGCAAGGTAAGTTACCGCACGGGGACTGCGCTTCGGTGGTTTTGTCTTATTTCTCAGAGTAGCTGTGAATAAGAAGCGCTGATGACGTGCGCACACGAAGAGAGATGGTTAACTCTGGATGAAAACTGTCATTCACAGACATCCCGCAGGGTGACGACAGGGTGACCCCCCCCGTCCCAAGCGCAGCGCAGCGCAGCACAGCACAGCACAGCACAGCATCGGTTTTCTAA
Source organism: Arapaima gigas (assembly GCA_900497675.1). Classification (NCBI taxonomy): domain Eukaryota; kingdom Metazoa; phylum Chordata; class Actinopteri; order Osteoglossiformes; family Osteoglossidae; genus Arapaima; species Arapaima gigas. Next base: position 371,618 of record UFQX01000463.1, on the reverse strand, counting down.
TTGGCAGAAAAATACACCTCAAATAAAGTTGAACGTTTTCAATGTTATCAGTTAAGACCTCGATGCATTTTTATTTTGCAGACAATTTAATCAATAATTTAGCATGAAAATAAAATTCAATGTAAAGTATGGTGGGTGTAAAAATACTTATTTTTACGAGTTATAATTTATTCTCTGTCAAATATTTCCGTTTATCTGATCTATTTTTTATGATCTATTTGCAATATCCCTAGTCCCCCGTCAGTTTGTCCATGCTCTGCTGTGCTTATTTTTAATTCTGTTACAAATTACAATCCAAATCCCACATGTTGCCACACAGAAAAATACGTCACGGTATAATAGGGACACACAAACCAATTGGTTAAATGAGCACCAGTAGCATTTTAAAGAGAAGGTAACAGGTTTAGTCGAGTATAAGGAACTTAACTTTGGGAATTTAAGTTAAAATTAAAATTTAAACTTCTCTTTCCTTCTCTTATTTTACTCAGCTCTTCTAATGTAAGTAAACCTTACTTGTTGACTGAGCAAATTAAAAAGAAACAAAAGCAAAAGAGAAGTAACTTAGTCATAGAGAAATATCTCACTTATTGTACATTTCCATAAAGGCTACCTGGGTGAAACAAGAACATGGGCACAAGAACATAACGTGTCCAGTATAAATGTAAATGGTGACCAATTTTGTAATGTGAGCTTCACTCAACTCTAGTCGGTTAGGTGAAGGTCACTTTCACTGCCTTCATGTGAATAAGTTCTGATGTTGCTTGATGAAAATCCAGTTTAAGCACAGTATAAATTACAGCCGAGGAAGGTTGTCGTCTGTCAGCCGCTGGAGGTCACGGGTAGGTATTTATCGACTTAGTGCCCTGATGTGACGGCACAGCTGACTCCCGCCTGCAGTGGCGGGGGGGTTAATCTCTATTGTCTGCCAGTTATCGCTGTGCTTTGATGCAAATATATTACATTTAAAATGTCCTTACAGTTAAGTGAACAAATGAATTGTGTTGCACAAATGGCGTTTTCGCATGAAGCAGCCCCATCATCAGCCGGTTCTCTGCTGCTTCCCTCCCGTACCGCAGGCCAATTAAGTCCAACGAGATCCTGGCACCAGAGAAGGGCCGTGAGATGGCTAAGGAGCTGGGAGTTCCGTACTATGAGACCAGTGTTGTGGCACAGTTTGGGATAAAGGACGTTTTTGACAACGCCATCCGTGCTGCGCTTATCTCAAGACGCCACCTCCAGTTCTGGAAGTCCCACCTGCGCAACGTGCAACGGCCCCTCCTGCAGGCTCCCTTCTTGCCCCCCAAACCCCCCCCTCCGATAATCACTGTGCCCGCCCCTCCCTCGACAGTCGAGGAGCATCCCGGCCGCCTGCTGGAGGACCCCCTGTGTGCCGATGTGATCCTGGTCCTAGAGGAGCACCAGCGCCTCTTTGCCCACAAGATCTTCCTGGCCACCGCCTCCTCCAAATTCTATGACCTCTTCCTCATGGACCTCGGGCTGGAGGAGCGAGAAGAAGAAGAGGAGGTGCCACCTCGGGCCCATTCTCTTCACAGCCGGGACCTGCCAGTGCGAGCGGCCAGCTTTGACGTGCGTGACAGCAGCGATGAAGCCGCCCGTGCCGGACCCCGGGCCTGCACCAGCGAAGGTGCGCTGAAAGCAGGTGGCTCGGCCAGGAGCCGGAGAGGTAGACTGCTCTCTACCTGGAGTCGGGCTTTTGTCAGCATCCAAGAGGAGATGGTAGAGGACCCAACCACGTACATCCCACGGCTAATGACGGTGGTGCAGATGGACGCTTCGGTGCAGCTGGGGCCCTTTCGGGCAGTGCTGCGCTACTTGTACACAGGCGAGCTGGACGTTCACGAGAAGGACCTGATGCACATTGCACACATTGCCGAACTTCTGGAAGTTTTTGACCTGCGGATGATGGTTGCCAACATCCTCAACAATGAGGCCTTCATGAACCAGGAGATCACCAAAGCCTTCCACGTGCGCCGCACCAACAGGATTAGAGAGTGCCTGGCCAAGGGAACCTTCTCAGGTAAAATGACCGTGTGCTTTCTGTGGTCAGAATGTCTCAGGTTGGTGTGTTAAAGCTGAAATTGTTACCAGGGTCATTTAACATAAGTATCCCACTGTCTGTATGTTGCTCTCGTTGAGATGTGGTATTCATACTGGATGATGGAAAAATCCTGGCCCATAAACCACTGCTCATCTCCAGCTGTGACTGGATGGCAGCCATGTTCGGAGGGCCCTTTGTGGAGAGCTGCACAAAAGAGGTGGGTAAATCACCAGCCGCAGGAAACGTCTCATCCGGATCATTTCCCCCTACAGGGATCGTTTTACACACGAGAGATCAGAGGAACTGGTTCAAAAATCACGATCAAAGCGTCCGGAGAGCAATGCAGATTCAGGGTCTGTTCTGAGGGGCACTTGTGGCAATTCCCCCCAGGTGCTGTTCCCCAACACCACGCGCAGCTGCATGCGAGCGGTCATGGAATACCTATACACCGGGCGGTTCTGTTCGCGGCCTGACTTGGACGCCATGGAGCTCATCGTTCTTGCCAATCGTCTCTGCTTACCACACCTTGTCGCCCTGACAGGTATGGCCACCAATTCTGCTGTTACTTTTTCTTTTTTTTTTAGAAACTGTTTTGGAAGTTCAGGGGAGGGGACAAATCCCATGGAATTCATCTACTTTTATTATTTTGCATTTTTTCTTAGAAAAATAGGATCTAGGTAGCCCGTTTGACCCACTGACTGCGGTAATATTGGTTGCTAAAGGAAAGTCTCCCCTGTCAGCTTAAAACTCGAAGTGGTGAAATGAATAGGATTCTCTTCAAAGGCAATATTGTAATTTTGTGCAATTTTATTTACTGCACATCTAACACAAATGATGTCAGTAACTTTATTATAAAAGAAGCATAACTGTAGTGTTGGAACAACAATCATAACAATAAAAATAGGAAAAGTTTGATTTTACCGGAGTCCCTGTAAAAGCAGCTTCTCAAAGTGCTTTTCAGTAAAGAGGAAACATGTATGGTTCACAACAGTAAAACAAAAAAAATAATATCAGAGCTGGAAAACTGCAATTAAAAAAAAATTGAACAACAAGATTTCAAAAACTACAACAAAAATAACAACAAAATCACCCATCCGGCACTGATAGCCAAAGGTCATCCGAGAAACGGAAGACTTTCGGTATATTCCAGGATACACACACACACACACACACACACACACACTCTCACTCACAGGGCACCAGGTCACCTGAAACACATCAGTGTAAAACGGTAAGATAATGATAAGGTAAGTGGTGAAATGGAAAGGAAAGAGGGTAGAAAAATTCTGAACGTTTGTGTTGAGGCTGCTTGGAACTGTCACCCCTGAATGTCTGTACATGCTGAAGGAGAATGAGAACTACAGTCACTGAGTTGTGGGAGCTGTGTGGTGAAGCTGACCGTGTTCCGCTCACGTGGTCGATGGCACAGCCTGCAGCAGCAAACAGACGGGTCACTTTTCTGTCGTTCCAGAGCTCTACACGGTGACGGTCCTGATGGAGGCAGCGATGATGGGCGCCGACGTCGACGGGGACGTGCTGCTGTACCTGGAGATGGCTCAGGTAGCTGACGCCAAAGCACTTCTTTAAAGTATTTTTTTTTTTTAGTTTGACCTCTCTTTTTCCAGGGTAGTCAGACTCCTCCATCTCTCATTCCACTGACGCTTGACCAGGGTGGCCGCTGGCGTGTATAAATGTGCAGAAACAGAACTGAATTAAACACGACGTCCCAATACTGTTCGGTGGCTTTAAAAGTAAACAGTTTAACGAATAAATTGAATATTTAACAACATGTTCATTTATTATATACAGATCGACTACTTTCAGTGAAAAATAACTCACTGTGCCAAGTTTAAACGCTTCTGTAAAATTTTGCAGCAGATTAAAGCGTTAGATTTAAAAGCAGCCGTCCAATACTCTAACTGAGCGTTAAGTGCACCGTATAAATAAGAGATCGTTTAATCTGTCTGGGAGAAAAGGCGAATATGAGAGTCGCTGGCCAGTAATGGCCGTGAACGCAGAAGTGTGTATAGAATATAATCTCATACTGCTCTACATACCCGATTCTCCGAAGGCCGACTGACCGCCTGCGCCACGGTCGCCACTGTCTGTTTTGCTCGTGGGCTTTGACTAGTGTTTAAATATACATATATTTACATACCAGATATATTTCAGAAGGTATTATTTATAGGCCACTGTACTGGTCTCCGGCAGGAAGTTTGCGTGAACGGTGGAGGACAGTCTGCCTTTTAGTGGGAGTCGGCACCAGGCCAGAGGTCTTGTGATGGGTCATGTGGAATCATTTTTCACGCTTGGCTGGCATTGCTGACTCACTTCGCCCACCAGGCTAGGATTGTACAACTGCAGGGTTGTGGGTAAAAGCAGAGACATTTCCTGGCTGCTCACTGCCACCACTTTGCCAGGGCATGTGGTAACGCTGATATACCTGAAATACTAAAGTAAAGCCAGCCAGAGCTGCTCTGCAGAGCATGGTCTTTGACTGTGTTACGTAAACGCCTCTGTTTGCACTGACCCTAAGTTCTTTACACTATTATTCTTCTGTCATGGGCATATGTTCTTCTCACCAGTTTGGTTAATTTTTCTCCCACAATTTGATTTCTGTATGACAGTTTCTCTCTGTTACCATTTTAAACAGTTCCATTGTGCCCATCAGCTCACTGACTGGTGTCTTCATCACATCTGCACCAACTACAACAGCGTGTGCCGCAAGTTTCCCAGAGACATGAAGGCCAAATCGGCAGGTAGGGTTTTTTCGAAAGGGACAATTCCGTCTTATGCTTGTGGAAGATCTTTGTGTCTTTCTTCTGTTGCATTTTTTTTTTTTGCCTTTGAGTGACATCACTGGGCATCTTTCAGAGAATCAGGAATACTTCGAGAAGCACCGCTGGCCGCCGGTTTGGTACCTGAAGGAAGACGACCATTACCAGAGGGCGCGTAAAGAACGAGAGAAGGAAGATTTCCTGTATCAGAAGCGCCAATGCAAGCGCAAGTGGCTCTTCTGGAACCTTCCGCCTTCTCCGTCCTCCAGCTCCTCGTCCGGTCCCTCGGCTGTTGTCTGATCGGTTAGTCTGAGAGAGGCGCCGCCCCATCGTGGGTTCTGACTAAATTATGGACCGTGGGGCTTCGGCAAGGCCGGTCAGATGAACCATTTCCTTCGGGCCACGCCGTCCGCTGTTAGCGTCACCTGTCTGCAGCAGAGCTCTGCTCACAGAGATCACGAAAAGGTCTCGCAGACTCTGCCGAATACAGCTGTGGGGTGAGGGAAAGGGCCGAGTGAGAATATTTTGCCGCGTTTTTACCGCTTCATTAATTTCTGCTGCACTTGTAGAGCAGATGCAAATTTCGGAATCCTGGGATTCTGGCTTCATTGTCTGAGTTCAGAAGCAAACGGCTGTATAGACAGGGAGCAGTTGATGCTGCTGCTGCTGCTGTTAACGTATTTCCGTTGCAGTTCCAGCATGTGCCACCAAAGGGACTAAAGAGCCCTGGACCGATTGCGAGGGATTTCTGTCACGACGTGTTTTAGACTAACAAACTGCTGACTTGAACAACAAAACAGTGTGTGTAACACCTGCAGGAGTGAATGAAATGACCAGCAATCATGTGAAAACAGGCCTCAGTTAATCAAAAAAGTGTCACAGCTCCCCAGAGGCAGCATTTCATATCTCGCGGGCTAAAAATGCTGATTCTGAGGACTCTCGCGGATCTCCAGTCCTGTGGCTGCAGTGTTGTGGTTGTGGTCTGAGTGTTCCTGTCCAACTGGTGGCTCTGCACGTGTCCTGTTCCCATCGTGGTGTGTGTTCACCTTGCCAGAAGAGGGCTTCCTTCAGCAACACACGTAGTGAAAGTCGTAGTTTGAAAGAAAAAAGTCTACCTTTGTGCAGGAGCAGTGGAGTATATTTCTTCAAATATGCACAATCAGATCAGTCAGGTCTTTACAGCTGCTTGTGTGCCTGGTTAAAGCTGCTGGATATGTGGCCAAAGTAGCTTGACCTGCAGAGCTTTAATCAAAACGCCTGGTAGACGACCCTTTCTTGGTGGGATCGTCTTACTCTCCCGTCTACTGTCAGGTAGGGGCTGTGAGCTCAGACTTTCTTTTTTTCAAAACGTGGGCCCAGATCGCAAAGTCAGAAAGACTCCAGCTTTGCCTCTGTCCACTGTGAAAAAGACCAGGTCTGCAATGCCCCTGCCCTGCTCCACGTAAGCGTGTAAGAAGGCTTTTCCGTCGCTCTTCTGCTTCTTCTCCCCTTTTCCTCACCCACCGTCTCCACGAACGCCTCTAACAAGACTCAGTCCACCAGCCAGCCATCTCCATGCATCATCCACCAGATGCAATGCCTGGATGGAGGGAAACAACAGGCCAGGCGCTCAGGCTCTCAGATGTAAAGATCCAGAGAAGACTTCAGCAGTATGTTGACCACCTCAAATACTTCTTAGTTGGCACTAGGTTTAATCATACACCTTTTTTCACGACTACGTTCTGAGTTTTCAACTTTTTTTGCCGGGAAATGGGTCGAGCGTTTCACGCAGGTTCACAAGTGTTTCATATCTCAGATGCCCCAAGCGTTGCTGAAGTAGAATCTTTTGATTCTTCTGTTGTCGTCTGTTTAGTTTGTTTACAGCAAAAGCTTGGGTTAACTGTGAAAGGGTTTTTACATGGGTAGAGTCCTCTTGTGTTTTACTTATTTAAAATGGTGGCTTCATGCACTCAGCATATTTAAAGAAGAAAGGAAAAACATGGCCTGTAACCTTATTTTTATAAATGTAAAAGAACAGAGATCAGCTTCGCACTGTGTTTGCATACAAAATGAAAGTACAGCGATCTGCACGTAGTGACGATACTTCAAACGGTGGGTGTCTTATTAAATTCCCCTAATAGCAACAGAATGAACATACTAACCGGTCACGTTTCTGCTCGTACCCTCAGAGAAGAGAAGTAGGATGCATGTGCAGGAAAGGACTTGTGTAAATATAATATTCAAAAATGCATCTGCAAAAAGGACATTTCCCGGGGGGGGGGGGGGGGGG
>UFQX01000463.1:337998-350453 GCA_900497675.1 Arapaima gigas | reverse complement strand
TTTTTTTTTTTTTTTTTTTTTTTTTTTTTTTTTTTAGGTCGCGTACAGGAATTTCCGTGAGCGCGGAGTCGTCCGAGACGGGCTTTTAAAACGATTATAACCGTGAAGACGCAGTGAGACTTCCGATGATCTTATCGGCCTTTGTTCCCCAAAGAGAACGCTCTGCGTGATAAAACACGGCAGCCGTCGTTTCCTTGTCATCCCTCTGATCCCACGGTTTGGAAGCAATGGAAATGGGATGCAAATCATCTGCTAATCCCTCGCGTTATTTTGTTCCGTCTCTCCCTTTCATTGCAGCACAGAAATTTTTGGAGCGCGGCTCGTGCGTTTCGTCGCTCGCGGCTCCTCCGGTCTCGCTCTCCTCCAAAAGGAGACCGGTTGCCTGTCCCGTCAGCCCCGCTTTAGGAAAACAACTAAGGAAGTAAATCTACACAGCGTGTTGAGATCACGTGAGGCGTACATGCAAGAGACGAATTCCAAATAGCCACCAGCTTCACGGTCACAGAAAGCTTACTGAAGACAAATAAAAAAATTATTTTTGCCGTGATGGTAAGATTCCATCACCACGGCGACCGAAAATATAAGGGCTTTAACACGGCCACAAAATCTATATCTTGGTTGCTTATCGTGTTTTTCTTTTTTCCCCCCGCAGAATTAATTCGCTATAAGCAGCAGTACTTTGTAAGTATGCCATTTATCGCTGCAAAACACCGTAATCTCTTTTCTCAGTTTTCAAACACTTTCACTTTAGCCAATAAATCAGTAAAGTGTAACGCGAGCTTGTCAAGTAGTTGGGAGCTGTACCCGTATTAAGACAACTTATTTGACAAAAGCAGGAAGAGACAACCAAGCCTAATTCGGGAGTGGCGGAGTGTAGATACAGGATTGTGACCCGTGTCGCTGTACAGTCTTTGTTGTCCTAAGGGTTGGTGTTAAAAATAATAAGAAGGTGGTGGGATGGTCTTACATCCAAGAAGCTTAAAAAGCAAAANTTTTATTCTCAGTGTACCGAGTACTTTTCTCAAAGGTACAACAAGCGGCCTTCTTGCGGGAACTGAACCTCTGAACTCTGTGGTTTGAGAAGACGGTTTGTTCTTGATTCGGGGGGGGGGGGGGGGGGGGTTTGTTGTTGATCGTTTCAACTGACTCACATAACCCCCCACCCCAAAATAAAAACACTAGCGGTTTATATGGCTTTACAAAAAATGTATCTAGACATTTATCCAGTTTAATCTCCTTAACATATTAAAATGATTTGCATTACCCTGCAGTGACTGAAGCTGAATCGTGCTCCTCCCCCACAATGCACCGGGACTTGGAAAGAGATGTGGACACTCGTGTTTGCCGTCGAGGGCGGCGTACGTCGTAGGTGCGGCGCTCTCGCCGCGGCCGCGAAGTCCCTCGCTCCGTGTCATCTCGGCCCCTCGCCGTCCGTCTGCCGTGAGATCGCGCGATCCTCAACCGGTTTGATCCCCCTGTCTACGCTCGTTTCCCGGCACCTTCCGCCGTGTCAAGTCGTTCACGCAAGGAAATTTGGGGGGAAAAAAAAAAAAAACGAGCAACGGCTTCAAAAAGCATTCAAGTTGGTGACGTGGAAGTGAGTGAAGAAAGATGTCATAGTGACAGAACTTTCACAAATTAACCTGCTTCATTTAATCGACGCGTTTGGGCGTCCTATCGCAGCAAGACGTTTTTAACCTTTTCTAAGAGACAGGGGGGGACCCTGCGCGCCTATCGGCAGTGACAGCCACAGTGTGGTCCCTGCTCTCTGATCTCCTCCATCCAGGCAGCCAAAATGTCAGCGTCAAAACGCGTAACTGATCCCCAGCGTGAGGGCTGATGGGCTCTGATCCGTCTCCCTGCCTTTAGCCCCCGGGCCTCCAATTAGCCGTGTTACGGCGCGGCGAGCCGCGTGGCGCCTAGCAGACCGTCCTGCCGCACGGACCCGGGGTTCGTTCGTTCATTCGGCATCTTCTCCGTGACTCGCCTCCGCGTCCGTCACCTTTCGTTGTTTGCTTTTAAAGCGGATTCCGCACATGCCGCTACTGATCTCGCCACATCTCCGGAACCTCATGCTAAAACCGAAATCCTTCCAGTAGCAGGTGCATTTTTTAAATCCCTTATAGGTTCTGTGTAATTCAGATGTTCCTTTTAAACGTGTAAGTTTCACAGTTCACAGATCTCTGTGGGAGGGATATGATTAGGAAATGTAGCGCGTTTGTGTCTGCCACTTGCTCACTAAATTTGTTTTCATTTCTGAGAGATCTCACTTCAGGGGCTTGAAGGAAATTATTGATGATGATAATGATATTAATTTGCTTTGCGGTTGGGAAGGGGGGCTCTTTCTAACTCGGAATATCAGATGAAGGTAAATTACACCAGAATTCCGCTAGATGCACCGCTGTACCTGCTGGAGAGTTAAGTTACTTGAAGCAGAAAAACTGCTGCTGTAACGACTCTGTGTGAATTAAATTTCCGCTTTTTTCTTTAATTGTTTTCGCTCTTTGTAAACCGGCAGCGGACAGACGTCATTTGACTGTCTTTCCTGGCTTGAAAAGATTTCAGTACCGTGTATATGCCTGTGTCGCATCGTTGCTCAATTTTTCCTGCCGTTTCACAGTCCCAGTCCGTCGTTCGATTGCTGTCCCTCTAAACACTGGCGACCTGTAGGACTTTGAGAAGTGCTCGTAGTTGAGATGAGCTGAAGACGTTTTCATGGCTTTTAAACGGTGCGCTGGGGCAAAATCCCCACCGCGACGCACTGACACTTCAAACAAACTCCCTCACCAGCTAGCCCTTCGCTTTCTTTAAGGAAAAAAATTGACTGAAACTGAAGGGGTGTGAAATACCTCAGCTTTTAGCTGAACCACACATCTTGTGCCAAAAAGAGGCTCACAGTTTTTTTTTTTTTTTTTCCCTGTTTTTTCCTTCCCAAATCCTACAGAATGGTGCTCCAGGTTCTTCCTAGAGAAAAAAAAGTTGCGATTGAGGGAATGGAAGAAAGAGGTTTTATGTGTGCGGGAATGTGGATTTCTCCCTCCCGTGAAATCCTAATTGTGCCTGGGAGGGCTGGTGGCGTGTAGGGTATCTCTGTTCAGCTCGGCTCAACAGGATTTGTGGCTCTCTGTGCGCGTTGAAGAACGCTGCGCAGCCTCGCTGCGTTGCGGGTAACCCTTTCGGTGCTCGGTCGCGAGCGGCGGGCCTCTGCCGCACTCTGGGGTCGTGCGGTTCGCACGGTCTGCAGCCGTGGCCACGCGCTGGGCAGCCGAGCTCTGGAGAGGAGCTGAAACAAGCGTCCCCCAAAACACCGAACCGGGCTGTTGTCGAACCGGGCTCGGTGCCTGCGTCCGCTTGAGGCGGGAACCTTACTCTGAAGAACTGAGTCCCTATGTCTAAATCCCGCGTTAAAATCAATGTCCTACCAAACTGTCTAGAAGAATGGTGATGTTCTCTGAAACCTGCTCATGTCCGTCTGTCCCTCCATCCGTCCTGCTGAGAGAACCAGGGCGTTGCACAGCAGCAACGCTGGAGAAGGGCTTCTGCTTCAACTTGGTGTCTTGAAGCAACTTTCTCTTATAATTCAGCTTCGACTCCCCTGTGAATGTTTTATGTACTTTCTTTACTGGTGTTTTCAGGGTCAGCAGGTGAATATGGAGCTGATGTGACAGTTCTGGCGAGTGGGTCTGAGCTTCGTTGCTGTCGTTTTCTCACCTCGAGCCCTGTTGGCAGCAGGTGAGGCAGACGGCTGGGTCTTTGCTGTTGTCGCACCAGACTCCTGCGCGGGTCCTTGCGCCGCTCGCAAGGCCCTCTGTTCCAGCCTGTATGATGACTTGCTTGGCGTGACCCCGAAGTAGCCTCATCTGCATCCGGTGTCCACAGCGACGACTAGTCAAAGTTGACCCGGGACGGTAAGATGCTCGCGGTCTTGGCGGCCGGGTAAAGTGAACCCTTCCCAAAAGAAATGGATTGCTCGAAATAAGAGCAGAGAGTAAAGTGATGTTCAAAAAGCGGCGCCAAGTTTGAATAGAAAAGTTTCAGAGGGGAAACTAACGATCCTCCGCAAGATATTTTTCACAATGACTACAGTAAGTAGAGTAAAACGATCCAGATCCAGAAGTGGGCACGTTGGGTTCAGTGTGTTGAGCCGTGAGGGATCAGGGCAGAGTTACAGTAGATGAGGTGCAGCTTATTGGTCTTCGTCGCGATTTCAGCCAAAGGATCCGTCAGACATGGATCGTGAAGTTGACTGTTGTGTTGGTAGTAAAAACGGGGCCTCGCGCGTGCGAATGGCGCTGACACGCTTGTGATTTTTGGCAAATGGGGATTGTAGTGAGCTCGCAGCTTTGCAGACAGAACGAATCCTGGTATTAGAGGAGCGTTGAGCGTTCGAGGGGGCCGAGTGCGAGCGCTGAGCGCACGTGCTGCGGAGCGACGCTGTGAAAACGGGCTCCGGACAACCGGAATTCAGACCGCACGTCTTCAGAGAAGGTCTACCGTTCAGCTGGAGTCGTTGTGTAAATATATGTAGGTAAACTGCTCAAGACAATGTACCATTCTACTCCCCCTCCCCCTCCTTATAACAAACAAAAAGGGGTTGCCATGGAAACCATATAGCTGCCTGAAGTCAAACTAAAATCCTATTTCCAATATCTGTTTATATTTAGAATATCCTTCTCAACGGGTTGAATATCAGATGGCTCTTGGAGACCTTGTTTAATTGTCTTCAGGCGGTTATAGCTTTGAAATATAATCTTTTGCGATATTATATGACTTTTGGAAAGAAGAGGAGAACAGCTTGCTGCCTTTGAATAGACTTGTCTTTCCAGTTTGATTGGCGCAAAAGCTGGCACTGCGAGTGTCCTGAGTTTTAGCAGAAGCTCCGGGTTTCCGTTTTAATAAGAGCGGCCGAGGCTCGCGCTCGGCGTTCGTCTTAATTGCCGCACCGAGGAGCGACCGAAACGGAGCCGTGGTAAAAGTTTACCCGGTTGATGCCGCCTCATAGGCATGAGATACTATGAACTCAATGTTGTCTACTCGCTTTATCGAGCCTCTTCTGCTCTTTTTTTTTTTTCCTCAGCAAGGCTCAATAGGGCGGAAGAAAGGTCTTTTCTGCAGTGTGCTGTGAGCCGTATCACGCTGTACAAACAAATAAGACTTTGGATCTGTTCTTGCAGAGATTGCCTGTGTGTTTCCTTATGTAATTTTTCTTTCTGGGTGTGACTGTGTGTGTGTGTGTGTGTGTGTGTGTGTGTGTGTGTGTGTGTGTACCTGTGGTGCTAGTGCTTGTGCCAGTGTGTGCACTCCTGGTGTTTGCGAGCGCTCTGCATCAGCGGAGCTGCTTGTCGTGGTCGTGAGTAGGTGTATGTGTGTAAAAGCCAACACTAGAAAGTGTTGAAAGGCGCAGCTAACAAGATCGCATCCAGGGTGACTAACAAGCTTAACATGAGCGCGGCTGTGTTCACAAGCACGCTGTGCCGAAAAGAGTCCTTTTACGTCGAGAGGAACACGGGGATCTCACTCTGGGCTTCTACCAGCCCCACGGCACTTTACCAAGAAACACGCACCCGTACGCAGTTAACCCCTGTGAAACCTACCCGACGCTTGTGGCTGGTGTTCGAGCCACGTTGTCTGGTGCCGCACGAACGTATAGACAGAAGCTCACGGGTGGTACAGTCCCGACGAAGCACGGGTGACATCTGTGGCTGCAACTGTTTTAGTGGCTGGTAGCTCGAAGGGGAACGTTGATAAGTAGGAGACGAATGACACCTGGGTGCGCTCGGCGCCGTCTCGCACCGCTGACGTATTTACAGCAGCTTCACAAGAAACTCTTGTCGTACCTGCAGTTTGGTCAGCGTAAAGGACGTGTCGCGCAGCTGATCGAGCTGCAGGCTAGTAGGAGACCGCCAGATCTTGGAGATCGCTGCGGGAAAAGCTTGGCTTTTCAAATAATCTGTAGTCGTACGTACAGTAAACTGTGCAGTAATGAACTCGGTGAAGTGCAGTGTTAGCGTTTAATAAGCAGGAGCTGTGTGGTTCTGGTGCCGAAATTGGCTGCCGAATGCGGTTTAATTAGTAGCTGTGCGTCCTTCTCTAACCTCTGAATGGCTTGTTCTTGGCTGCAGCCTCTGGATCTCGGCTGCCTGGTTTGGAGATGGCACTGTTATTCCCCCGTTTATTCTGCTTAGTTGTACGTGCAGCTGTTTTTATTTTTTGAACGTACATCTTAATGGGCTGAGTACTGTAGAGCTTTTGGAAGCCTTGTTTAATTGTCTTCGGGCGTTTATATCTCGACGACAGTTGAAGTCAATAGCTCGAAGAGACCTGTGTGGGCCTTGCAAATTCTTAACGTGAGTCATGCCATCAAAGCCTCTGAGCTGAAACCACCACCCCCCCCAGTGCCGGTCTTGGCGATGGCTGTTTTTTGAGTGCTGCTTCCAGGTTTGGAGCATTTGAGAAGGATCATCTCGCATCCTTAGCCCACTGAAAAGGAGGTGCAGATGGTAAGTGGACAGCATCGGAGGTTCACGGGTGGCCCTGGATATTGTTGGAGTGGATAGGTATGGGGGCTGCGATGGGATGGGGTGCTGCAGTTGAAGTCCGTAATGCAGGAATCGATCCAACTTTGTCTTTTTTGTTGTTTTTTTTTTTTTTTTTTTTTTTTTGCACTTTCCACCTAGATGGACACAACCCTCCACTAGTCAAGCTGATTCTTGTGCTCTTTTTTCTTTTTTTCCCCCCCTTTCTGGGTGCTTCTGTTTAGCGACGTGGGCTTGCAGGTCGTCGGGCAGCGCTGCTTACCCAGCTTTCCCGGTAGTGGCGCGGTTACCCATGATGTTCTCTCAATGAGGCCATTCGGGTCTCGTTGCTAACAAGCCAAACGAGCGGCTAACTGCAGCGGGGGACGACTGTCAGGGCACCAAAGTCCACAGACGGCCGGAAGCACGAGGGGCCTGTGGTTTGTGCCGATTCCGAGCAGCTGTAAGAGTGGCGCACATCAAATGCACTCATGGGTTTTCACAGCTTTTCTTACAGTTCAATGGCGGGTAGCAGGTTTCAGCAACACGAGATGCTCAGATCAGGTGATGAAACACCTTATTAGACACCGTTTTTAAGTTTCAGGCCTAACAACAGAGGGGAACCCTGTGCTGATCTGGATAGATGACACTGTGATTGAGGCGCAGTTTGGATGATTTGATGCCAGAATGAATTCCTGCACCCAATTCCACTTAGACCGATTACTGTGCTGCCCTTTGTGACTGGCAGCAGTGGAGGGTTGCTGTTCATTGGTGGTTAAGGAGGGGGTTGGGTGAAGTGAGGTAAGGAGGTCTATGTGGTATTACTAATGACAGTAGTATTGCCCCCCACCCCCGGCCATTTCCTCTCGTCAGGCAGGCGACCTCCAGGTCAATGTCGGCCAGCGGCAGCGGGCGGACGACTCTGACGGTGTCAGGACCGCGTAGCCTGTCCCCCTCCTTCCGTCTATAATCTCTTGGCCTGCCATTCCCAGGACAGGATTCAATTACGAGTGCCACGCCGACCCCTGACCCCTTCTCCCCTCATCCTGAGCCTCGTTACGGACGCTGCTTGGGTCACAGTTAACCCGTTCCTCTGGGGGATCGTCCCTACGAAGATGCCGGTAACTCACGGCAGGACTAGTCGTAACTCCTCGATTCTTCCAAAGGTGCCCAGAGGCGGATAAGTGGGTTAAAATCACGATCGCGCAGGTACGCAGTAACGCCGGAGACTGGAAGTGTGCACGATTTGTTTGGCCGCTGATGGTGCTGGTGGACATGATGGGATATTGGACTTTTAAAGAGTGTCATCTGTCTTATTAACTAAAAGCTCAAATTAAAGGGTGGAAACGAGTCCTGTTAATAGGCACTCAAGGGTGTGATCAGAACATGTGAGGGGAAAAACTGAAATAAACCTCCGATCGGTATGGAAATCTTCTCGGGGATCGGAATTATTTTTCCTCACTGATCTCTCCCTTAAGTTATCGATCAGCCAACCTTGTTCTAAGCTTCGGTCGATGTTTGTTAAGCCGCAGTCGTCTCTTAATCACAACACAGATACCTGTTAATTACCAAATGAGTTCAACTGTTTTTTGCTACTTAAGGGGGATTCTGCATCGATGTTATTGCTGGGCTTCTGCTGAAGCCGACTCCTTCGCAAGGAAGCGCTCAATCCTGCCGGGCTCTGTCCGACGGGGTGGAGGGACAATTAACCGGTAGTTGCGCAAACAGCCTGGTTTGGTTTCTGGTCAGGGATAAACCGTGAACTTCTAAACTCGCAGAGGGGCCCCTCTGTGCAGCTGTCGTAAGAGCGCAACATCCGGGCTCTTTGAGGGTCCCGAGGCCCAGCCAGCTCTACGAGCTCAGCGATTAGGCAGCTCCGGCCGGGTTCACCTAGAGGTAAACTGGCAGTCTGCGCCGTCTCTACCTCTTCTCCCAAGCTTCCTCGCTTCCTATGACTGTTCACCGAGGCGTTTCACCTGCCTTCAGGTAGTTTTGTTTCTGTACATCCACAAAGTATGTGCAGAAATGATTAGACCAGATGGAACATCTCTGGTAGTTGAGCCTCCAGACTTGCCAAGGCAGAGGTCTTACTCCAGCTCTTACAGTTCAGTTCAGTTCAGGTCTTGTATGGAATTTTTTGAATGTATTGCCATTCATGAATTCAGATATGCAGTTTGTCTCTCCTTACAATTATATTCAAACACAGTCAACAGTTTTTAAGTGACTGTTATGTCACCTTTTTTGGACATTTTTGGAATTATCCACCTCAAGGAAGACTTGTGGAGACACCATAATGTTGTAGTAGAGTACAGTGTTTTTACATGTTCCGCTCAACAGGTCTTCAAAGGGAAATATCTCCACGAGACCAGACTTCACGTGACGCTGGAGGGTCTCGACCCTGGTGTACCTTGTCGGCTCGGTGCCTCGGTTTGGTGACGGGCTGCCGGGTCAGAGCGCGGGACCCAGCTGGATATACGGGGGTGGCTGTCATTTGAGGGCTTCCGTTGACGTAGCTTGCAGGCTCATTGTCCAAGCGCGCTATCTCTGACCACCACATGCTTTCTGCATTTTCTAGGAAAGGAGGTGTCAGAATTTACTGCCCCCCCCACCCACCCCCCATCAGAGGCCTCTATTGAAATCTTGTGTTTACAGGGGTAGACCCCACTAAAAACTGTCATCTGTCTTATGGCAGGTCGACAAAGTGGCTCATAAATTTGTCCTCTCTAACTCATCACTTTTACCTGTAAGGATCCTCGCTTGCCTGCTGTGCGTTTTTAGCATAATACCTTGAAATAAAAGCTTTAAGTCGGAAACAGTATGGAACCCTGTTTCTGTGCGCTTTGTTGGCTCGGCTCTTGTCATTCCTGTGGCTCGTATGATGCACTGCAGCGAAGCGTGGGACGATTTTTTTTTTTTTTTTTGGTTTAACTTTGCAGTGATCAAAGACGTTAACCGTGAAATGAGGCTGATGTCTTGTTGAAATGGGCTGACTGTAGGTATGATCAGCATGGCTCGTTTGCCTCTTTCGCTCTCAAACCCCATGTTGGGAAGATGTCTGCTGGCTCTATGACCATCTATGGAGCAGCACCCTCAGGAGAGCCCATCTGCCCTGGTGTTGATGACCGGCTGCCCCAGCCAGACTTCGTACAAATGCTAAGTAGCGATGGCAGCGTAATTGCCCCAGTTTCGGCAGGGGCAGTCATCCTCCCCCAGGGCCTGGTGAGTCTTCCCCTCGTTGCACTGGTCTTAAATACAGCCAGGCTGTGAGAGGTCTCCTCCCACAGGTTTCAAAACTGGTCTCTCCGCCTCCAAGTGGACCCTGAGCCCCTGTAATGGCCCACTGGAGCAGCAGGGTCCTAGGCTGATGGGTTGCCTTCTCCCTCAGACCTTATCCTGGCCTGTTCATCTACATGTAGCTGTTTGTGGATCAGCTACCATGGAGAGCAGCAGAACATTTGCCAGTTTCTCCTGGCGTCTGGGAGAGCTCCTTTCTGCAGTCTGACCGTTCACACCTGGCATCCGCATGTGTGCAGCGGTCCAGCACAGAAAGCAATGAAGCACAGAAAGGGATATTGTAATAAAACACACAGTAGTAAGTGATGGCAATCATCTTTAGAAGAACACTAAAAACCGCCATCAGGAATGGCAGCCCATTCCTGTTTGCTTTTGTTACGATGACAAACCCTGTGGAGCCTCAAAGTCTGACGGTTCATGAATGTGCAGTATAAGTTGGGGGGGGGGGAGTTGAAAGTTGATGAGAAACAACTGAATGGTCACAGCACGGCAGGTAGGACCTCCTGTCCTGGAGCACGACTGTTCGCTTGCAAGGGACCGCTGGGTGATGCAGGATATAGAAAACCTCCCGCCCCTGATCCTCATCCCTCCCCCAGTCCTGTAATTGATGCCCTTGGGGATCTCCGTCAAAGCAGAAGATCAGGAACGTTTGAAGTCATGGATTGGAGCTGGGTTTGAGCGTCTCTGCAACTTGAGTAAATCGGAGAGCAGCAGCGTGTGTGTGTGTGTGTGTGTGTGTGAGTGAGAGAGAGAGTCCTCTGCGTTGTAATGAGCCACAGGTCTAGCCCTCGCTCTACAGAAAGCATTGGAGCTGCGTTATGGTGAATTTCCCAGTGAATTCCTTGGGGCCACCATGAGATGGCTTTGCGGGAAGAGGTTTAGCCAGCGGTCAGTGCTGTTGGGTGCCAGTGGCACTGGGAGGCTGTTTGCTGCCTGTAGACATTCCTACAGCACAAGTTGTCTGTTCCAGACAAAGTTTTGGCTGCCGGTGAAGCGGCGTGTGCAGCCTTACCGCTCCCTTTGGTGCTTCCTCACATCCAACGCTATTATCCGGTGTCATTATCACAGTGTCACCAGATAGTTGCAGAGAATTTCACTTAGAAACGCGTTTCTGTACATCGCTGCCGTACCGAGAGCAGGTCCGCCAGCATTACTCAAACACACTCTTGCAAAGATGGATGTTTTCTTCGTTCTCAACGCGAGGAAGAAAAATTCTGAATTTTAATTAAAAAAAAAAAGATCCAGAAATTGAACTGTTGAAAGATCAGAGTGTTGTACATAAACACAACTCTTAATGAGTTTTCGTTATCCAGTCTTTCTAAAAGGCGGATGTGATGTTAAATAATATTTTAAAATGTTTTTTTTTTTAGGTTTAATAGTATTTTTTTGTGTGCATTTTTCTGCCGCTGCCGTTTCCATGTTGACCAAATGAACAGTTCTGAGAAACATGAATGTGATTATGACAGATATCAATATGCGTGTGACATCTCCCCAGAGCTGCTTCCACGCATATCTGTCTGCAATTAATGTGCACCCTGACAGATGGAAGTAAAAAGTGTGCCTGTAACAAAGAGGGAGCGGGAGAGCAGGAGAAAGACGGGGGGAGACGGCACCGTGGCACCATGTGTGAAGTGAAGGCATATAAGGAGTCTCTCTCCTCCTTGCTCGTCACGGGGTACCAGCTGGGCCAGGCAGGTAGTGTTGATGACACACACATGCACGCGCGCGCACACCGCAGCACCACCCTGCCACGCATACGATCCTCATACCTTGACAGCCCATTGGTGAGCCCGGCTTTCTCTCGTTTCCCTTTGTGTGGAGCTGAGCTGGGTTTAAACAGACCCGTTGTCGAGTTTCTAAAATAAGAGCCTGGCTGTGAAAGTGCCCGACCCCGTCTTGCAGTACGTGCTGACCGGTCGCTGCCTTACACACGAGTGCAGTGTCGGTGTGTAAAACGGTGCACCCCACCACCTTGTTTTGTTTGTTTGCTTGTTTGTCAATGCTTGGTGAGCAAACGTGGACTCACGTACACCTTTGGTGGCACTGGTGACTTCTGCGGTGTCATCAAGCCGGCGTAGCCCCTGTGTTGGCTGTCAGAGCAGCAGGAATGTTGGAAACCGCTGCTTCAAACCACGACTGCAGCCTTCGGGCCCAAGCCTGGCTTCGCATGAGAGAAAGTCTGTCTCTTTCACGTGGGGATGAGGGAACTCGAGCCGACAGGTTGACGTCTGGCGTGTAAGCTGCCCAGGGGGGTCAGCGAGGGACAGACCCCTCCCCCCACCCCCTACTCCATCCTTCTTCTGACAGGCAGTGGGCAGATGCGGTTGTCGTTCGTGTGTGTTGATTGTGACTCGGAGGCACAGGCGAGGATCTTCTGGAATGATCCAATTATTAGGCTTATTGCAGAGCGTCAGGTAGGATGAATCTCCCACCAAGGAAATGAATATTCCCATGGAAATGTAAACCACGCACTCTGTTCTTATCTAGCCGCAGCGTAAAATTGATAATGTACAACACTGTCAAGAGCCCAGTGTGCGAGTGTAGACAGGATCTGTGCTGCTGCATGTGGGGCACATCTGATCACAAGGTCTCTGTTGCCGACTTCCATTCCGTTTTTTTTTTTTTCTTTTCTTGTGTTGGTAACAA
>UFQX01000463.1:290392-337948 GCA_900497675.1 Arapaima gigas | reverse complement strand
TTTTTTTTTTTTTTTTTCTTGTGTTGGGAACAACCCCCCCCCCCCCCCATTCACCAATGCAAAATTTAAAGAGCTTTACTGAAGTGAGCAATTTCTGCGCTGCATCAAAATGCTGTTCGATTCCTCAGCATTCTTATTTTCCAAAGCGTCATCACCATGGAAATGATAATCCATATGAACTGCGATCATAGAGCACGAACATCTAAATGTATGTCTTGCAGCAACTGTAAGGTCTGCGGTCCGTTCCGGGGGCAGAGAGCTGTAAAAGTGCTGAAGGTGACATCAGTGTTGAAATTGTTTGTGGAACTCGGGGTTCGGTGTTGAGTTTTTTTTTTTTTTTTTTTTTTTTTTTTAATTTAACTTATTTTTTCTCATCCTTTTCTCCTTGCCATTTTGGTCCGTGCCCATTATGATCCCAGCTCATCTGAAGTGTCTGGTTTCTAGCTGCACTGAAACCTTGTTGGATCGAAGTGACTGTGATTGACATCTTCGTTAGTTTGGAAAGTGTGCAAAATATAAAAGCCATCATATGGTCTGGCAGATTTTGGGCAGAGGACCAGGGATGGCAAATGTGCTCATCGCAACAATTCAATCTGCTCTCATAATTCTACAACTTTAAGAGACAGACAGAGAGGAATATTTTATGCAATTAAGCTGGCAAGTTAAAATGTGGAGTCCAATGACTGTGATGGAATCTTTATTGAGGAATGTTTTGCAGAGAGAAAAACTCGCTGACAGATTGAAGGAGGAAAGTATGCGAAAGTGATAGAGCGCAAGCGTGTGAAAATATCTGATACTGCCAGTAGCGATGCTGGAGATAATCAATGTGCTTATCCTGAAATGCATGTAGTTATTTGTTGCCCGCACTGCTGAGGTAAAATATGAAAATTGTAGACATTCGTGGCAAAGTCGACGCTGCAGCGAAACGCTTTTCGATTCAGTGTCACGGTTCATGTCACCCCTGCTACCAGGAGAAGAAGTACACGCTGATGATGGTGGACCCAGACGCCCCGAGTCGCCGCAGTCCGACCAGATCCCACTGGAGGCACTGGCTCGTGGTGGACATCTTGGTAAGTGCCTGTCTGGAGAGACCCACAGACCCCCGGTGAGGTCCAGGCCGCAGCCTCGCGTGAAGAATTCGGACACCTCGGTGAAAGAGGCGGCGGGGCTGCAGCTCGCTCGCTCACTCACGCTGTTATTCCTTCGCAACCCGGTTGTTTTACTGAAATCACGTTGTGTATAACATGGTTCCTGACCTGATTCTTTTGGTATAAATCAGGAGTTGACTGAAACCTATTCTAAAACCTGCTAGACTTTACCCCTCAAGGGCTGGAGTTGCCCACTGCTGCTGTGGCTGCTCCTCGCTGGGCGTTTAATTGAAGACCTTCAAGCTTACTGAACACAGATGTATTTAAGATGAGTGACTTGGCAGAGAAAGCCCTTCGCATAATGTTCTAGGGAGGGGAAAAAAAAACTGCCGTTAAAAACACTTTGGGGAAAAAATTGTGAATTTCCCCACTCCCTGTGCGCTTCACACTTGTGTTTCCGATTTGTTACATAATTACAGAATAAAAATATCGAATTAGTCATCATCCCTACCGCATTGGAAATATCTCAGATCACTTCTCCCTCTGTATCAGGCGAGCTGTGTTTAAACACCCTAGTTAGAATATCACTTTATTGGCTATTTGATGACCTTGTGGATCATCCACTCCCTGGCCAAAGAGTCTGGTCAAAATGGCAGTGAATGGCAGACGGTGGCGGCTAAAGCCCCGTCTTCGGAAAGCACGCTTGAGCGTGGGGGGTGCGCCCTTTTTTTGATTCTGGCGAGACGGCGCTCGTCTGCCCCGGCCATCGGAGGCGCAGCCTGCGAGACGGACGCTGTGCCACAGGGCTCCAGGCCACCATCAGCACCAGCACCCCCTTTTCCCACCT
This sequence comes from Arapaima gigas, assembly GCA_900497675.1. Classification (NCBI taxonomy): domain Eukaryota; kingdom Metazoa; phylum Chordata; class Actinopteri; order Osteoglossiformes; family Osteoglossidae; genus Arapaima; species Arapaima gigas. Next base: position 336,013 of record UFQX01000463.1, on the reverse strand, counting down.
GCCCGGGAGGCCTTGGCAGCGCGTGCGGCCCTCATCTGCTCCCTGGGCCCCGGCACCCGTTCCTCGCGCTCCCCCGTGCTCTCACACCCTCCACACCCCTCCGTTTCTTTTCATGTGGCACTTCCCGTTCGGGTGCTGAGAGCTGTTAGCGCCTTTTGAAGCTCGCCTGTGTTTTCACGCCAGTACGTGTTTAGTTGTTGATTGCCTCTAATATTCCAGCCCCAGTCGAGACGTCGTGGAGCAGCAGAGCAGAGCCGCGGTCCGACGGCGCTGTCTGGAGGTGGCCCAGTCACGTGTGGCCATTGTGGGGAGGAGACAAAAGACAGTTACAGGCAACGTTTGTCGCAGTTTCACAGCTCCGAGCTCAATTTCTGATAAACGGCCCGGACGTCGGAACTTCTCCCGTGTACCGCCGTGGATTGCCGCGCGTGTCCAAAAGCGGGAACGCCGCTCGCAGGCGAACCTGAAAACCTGGGTCTCTTGGTTTAAGTCGAGATCGGACCCCAAACGTGACTGAATTTATCGTCTAGACTGACCGCAGCGTGTAAACGAATTGCTGGCTTAATTGACTCATGCCTCCTTGTTTCCCGATCCGTAAATCACAGTCCTCCGCCTAATTTCAGATTGCGTGACCCACCTGTCCTTTGTCAGGATTATAGGTTTTTGTTTGAAACGGGCGTTCGAGGTCCGCCGCCGTCTCTGCTGCCACGAGAGAGCAGGAGACGGTGGGTTTGGAGGTGCTCGGCCAGAAAGCCTCTCTGCTGCCGTTCGGTGTTCTGCCGCTGTGTGGGTGTCGACAAGGAAGCTTCGCGCTCCAACGAGATGCTGCCGTGCTTTGTTTATCGTTTCTGGTGCGGCAGTTGGTCAGGGGGGTTCAATGAGGGATCTGAGTGACGCCCATCCCTTGCGGGAGGCGTTTAATTCCTGGGAATGGCCAATTGTCCCCCATCGAGTTTTTACAGTTGCTCTTGAGAGAGTGTTGAATTATCCCTCAGTTCCTTTGGGAGCACATCTTGACGTCCACCGAATTGCCCCTTTCCCTGCACGCCTTTGACAGAGCTGCTGCTGTCCTGTAAGCCATTTACACTCTTCTGTTGGTTCATGTGAACACAAGACAGAAAAGTGCCAGGCGGTAAAGTGGGGAAGCGACTTGGTTGAGGGATCTAAACATTGAGTCCTGGCATCGTGACAATCTGTGTGGAACAGAGATTTGCATGTTCAGGTGAACTATGTCTCTGGTATAATTCCTGTCAGGCGTAGTTCTGTCTTAATTTTTCCTTTGTGTGGATATTGACAACTCGCAGCCCAGATAATGATTTATCGCTTGGTATTACTGTGCTGCAATAAGCAGAATTTGTTTATTTAGGTTCCCCGAAGGGGGTCATGCATCTCCCCGGTTTTTTCACACCGCGAGTCGTTCGGCACGCAGAGCCAAGCGCCCAGTGCAGTCGAGCTGATTATAACCACCCATCCAAGTGTAACATCGTGGACTGTTCCAGAATTCCCAGTCGGTCGACAACTGACGAAGCTCAAGCTTTAAGCTGGTATGTGAACTGAAGGAGAAGGGATACGTGCCATTATTCACCGAGCGACTCTGCAAGCTGTCAGTTTGCCGGATTACAGAATAAAATAGATCAACCACACAGTCTTATTCTCGTTGGGTTTTCCAGTTCTATACAGCTGTATTCTATTCATAAACACAAGGGTGTGTGTGTGTGTGCGTGTGCGCGCGCTGTGGTGCAGGTCAGGTACCCACGCCTTTTTGGTTGACAACATAATCTCAGTTCCAGTGCCAAGTGGATATAATAAAGGGAATCTTTCACGACAGCACCTGTCAAATTTTGAAAGCCATTCATAATTTACCTGGTAGGAAACGGTGTCATGAAGCTGCCTGCGTGTTGGTTTGTACCAAAGTCTCTTCTGAACGAGTGTGTGTAAATCTAGACCGCACAAGACGGTTGCGGCAGAAACGACAGGCTTCGCGAGTCCAAGGGCAGCTCTGCAAGCGCACTGCTGACCTCCAGTCAAGATTTTATTACACCGATTTTTATCATTAATTCATTGCGACAGTTTGCGTTGTTTTTTGCCATCACACTGAACGTGGATTAGAACAAATCTGTGCAGATTCACCACTTGTCCTCCCTTGTGCTCAAAGCTGATCGCAGCAAAAATTTAGTGCAACTGTTCGAAAGAATCCGATTCCCGAAGTGATCGAAATCGGCGTCTTACGCGAGTCTGTTTTCTCCGTGATCTCATCAGCATTGCTGCGATTTTTTTTTTTTTGCATTTTGAATGTAATTTGATTTGTTTAAAATATATTAATGTGATACTTAATATACAGCTCTATTAACATATTTGCTAAATTTAATACAATGTAATCATTGTGAGCAAACATGATTATTTAAATTTGTGTTCACTTTGAATATCCCAGCAGGGTTCCCCAGCAGTGCAAGGTCAGAAAGTGGGGAAATAAAAAGTAATGATACGTTAAAGGTAATACAGTTTTGTGATGTTTTAAAGTGGTTGCATTTAAGTACGTAAGTATAACCCCGTCACCTCTCCCTGGTGCGTGTGAGAGGAGTGGCCTGTTTGTCTTAATCTTTTGAAACTTTTGCTTGCACAGCCGGATATTTCACTGAAACAGTCAGTTACCTTCTTAAGCCGGGATTTGTGAACTTGATGGTTCCCACTTGACAGCATTTCCACAACCGATTCCCTCAGATAAAGGAAAAAACACTGATGCTATACAGCTTAGTTAGTTTATTGCAGACTTTGACTGACTTTCACAAAGAGTTAAACTAAGTGAGAATTTAATTTAACAGGTTTGTTTTACTGTGTCAAACACATCCGCTGTTCTGGTTCTCGCTTTGTCCGCGTCTCTGCAGTGTGAGACTTCCTAGGCCTCACAGCGCCTGGGCTGTTCGCGCGTGGTTTCGAATCCAGCTCGGCCCATGTGGAGTTTGCCCACTCTCCCTATGTCTGCGTGGGTTTCCTTCAGGTGCTTCGGGTTCCTCCCGCAGTCCAAACACGTGTGTTTTAGAGTAATGGGTCATTCCAAGTTGCCTATAGTGTGTGTCTTACCAGATACTAGTTCGTTCGGGTCAGTCCCTTGCCTGGGCCAACAACGGCACCCACTCATAAAAATTTCAGCTGCCACAACAACTCCCAGGTCCACTGGTCACACAGTGGCCATCCTGGGTTTTCCTGCACAAAATGTCATCAAACCGGTGATTTTGTGTGTGTGCGTGCGTGCGTGCATGCGTGTGCACGCGCTTGACACATTCATGTACGGACTGGCTGTATTGCCATTAAAGGTCTGTAATTTGTTCTCTTGGATAGGGGTACATTTTGGAAGCATAACTTCTCTTTCCAGATCTGTGTTTTGCTTATTGTACTTAGTGCTGTGGCAGATTGTGTAAGGTGCTGTTGGGTAAAGATCGCATTGGGATCAGGTTCTACTTGTGTACTGAAATGTGGGTGAGGTGAAGTGTTGGGCCAGCGAAGGGCCCTCTCACAGAGCGGCATATCTGTCCTGAGCCGTTCTGCTGGGAAACGCCCAACTGTTCACGTGAGTCAGCAAAGGGGTGACCGGGAGACCTGATGGGCATAAAGGCCAGAATATGTACCTGTACTGTTGTGTTCCTGTCCCCCAAGTCCCTGCTGGTCACTGTAGGTACAAATTCTACACGAAGGTCTTTTGCTCCCACTCTGAGGGTAGGGATAGGAATAGAATATAATCTGATTAAATCCCTCCTGTAGCGCAGCAGAGGACGGAGCGGCCGACAAACGTGTCAAATGAATTAATAGTCAACCGATCAATGTTAAATGACAGAATAGTTGTTGGTCGTTTCCCGTTCCCAACGTCAGTCCTGCCTCTGTCCTCCTCATCCCTTCTCTCCTCGCCGCCCGGTCGGTGCACGGCCTCCGCACTGCGGGCCTCGACTGCCCCTTCCTCCGCGTGCGGCTCAAGAATCGCCTCGCGGCAGCAGACCCTCGACTTCCGTGGATGCGTTGGTCCCTCGCAAGCTGTTTGAGCGCAAAGGAAGCGGTTTTTACACCTTAGTTGACCATTTCTACTTAATGGAAGCCTAGAATAAACCCATTAATGGTACGATGGACCTGCGAGAGGACTGTTTGTGTTTGTTTTTCCCGTTTATTTTGTCTAAATGCAAAACATCCACTCTTTTATTCTTCGCCTTGGTCGCAAAGAGAAATAATTGCGGCGCAGCAGATGGTGACAAGGTACCGGTTTACGTTTGTACACTTAGCCAACCAAACTTATATTCCCCGGTTTGCTGCTTGACCCTCCAGCTTGACTGCGATTCAGGATCCCCTCCAACCCCGGCATTGTTTTCGTTTTTTTTCCCTTTCTTTTGCCCCATCAATCTTGGACAATTACACACAGATCCGTTCTAACAGCTTGTACCTATAGCCCGACTTGGCGTCCAGATTGTGTGCCACTCTCTCTCCTCCTCTCCCAGCTTGCCTCCTGCCAGTGTCTTAAGTGATGCAGATGTTCCTGTTTGCTCTCGCGCCGGTAATTAAGAGCCAAGCCGTCGGAATTTAAAAAGCGCAGTCTGCTTATGTAAATAACCTGTTAGGTTTTCGCCGATCCTCTTTGGTGCCCACGCCCCCAGCCTCCCACCAACTCTCCGGTTTGCAACAGCTGAGTCTGAGGGCCAGGAAGGAGGGGCTACAGGTAGTTAAGTCATTGTTAAAGATTTAATTAGCACTTAGCCAGTTTGTTTGCTTAACCCTTTAAGACTGCTTAAAAATCAAAGACCGTAAAACTGGTAGGAGTTAAAATTGTGTATCTCTTATACCGGTGGCATCGTAATTATTCAGAAGAATAATGAGCTGGAATATAATCCAGCTCTGGCGTGTTGAACGCTTTCGGTTCCCTGCGAACTAAGCTGGACAAGGAGGAGCTGGACACGGACGCGCCCAGGTGGTTGAACGACCGGAGGTTTTGTTTGAGGGGTTTTTTTTTTTTCTTTCTTTTAATTTAAAGGGGGGGGGGGGGGGCCTTCGACATATTTGGGGGAAGAACTGGGGGTTAGCAGTTACATCTTTCNGGGGGGGGGGGGAGGCCTTCGACATATATGGGGGAAGAACTGGGGGTTAGCAGTTACATCTTTCACCTTTTACGAATGATCCCGATACGGTGGAAAGGGAACAGAACATAATTTTAAAGCTCATTAACGTCTCACTAAGGCACATTACTCCTGTTGCATTGGTGGCAGAGCTGGGTAATGAGCTGCTGGGCAGGTGGGTGTATTTTGGCATCTACTTCAGCTGTAGGTACAGCGAGCTGCAGTGCAGCACCCGTCCCGTCACTCGGCAACACATCCCGTGTTCTTCTGGAATCGTGTCGCATGAGGGGGCAGAGAGCACTGCGTCTCACGTTCTTACGGAGCGTTATCACACGAGGGGGCAGACGGTGACGTGTCTCGTGTTTGTGGATGTAGGGACGGTTGTCACTGGAGGGGGCCGGCGGCATCGCGTCTCGCCTTCTCGTGAAGGGTGACCTCGCGAGGGGGACCCCACAGCAGCACGTCTCTCGTTCTTACGGGTGATGATCTCGGGAGGGGGAGGACAGCAGCGAGTCTCAGCTTTGGGGGGGTTGGTAGTGTAGTAAGAAGGTGGCTGAATTTATGCATGAAAAGTTTCGCCACCATATCCTGAGAGAGAATGTGTTCCTTGCCCAAATGTCCAGGTGAATTGTAGGGTGGGGGTGTTGGGTAGCACCACCTGCCTGCCTGCGCTGTCGGGTTATAGGTTCAAATCTGGCTCGGTCTGCGCAAAGGCTGCATGTCCTCTCTGTGTCTGCAGGGGACAGAACTGTCTCCAGGTGCTCTGGTTTCCTCCCATAATCCTGAGATGAGTTTCAGGTGAATGAATCACTGCAAACAGTCTGCAGAGTTTGAACACGTGTGACTGCCCTCCAAGCCCTGGCGTCCTGAGCAGGATTTGCCCTCTCCACCCAGCGCTGATCGCGGGAGAAGCGGGTGAGTGAGAACGGGCTTTAACGTTCAGACATGGAGGAAAAAGGCCCGTGGAGCACGCAGGGTGGCGTCTTCCTGGCGTCACGCGTCTTCTGTGGCTTTGCGTAAATCGGTGCCTTGTCGTGTTCAGCGATCAAATGTTACCGGCGAGGCCTGCCTGGGGGGGGCAGCGGATGTCGAGTCTGTATTTGTTGCGGTGAACCGGCTGTTTCGTTCGACCTTAATGATCACAGATTAACCATCTGGTTCGTATCTACTTTCCTGCCGACTCCTGGCCGTCAGGCAGGTTCGGGGACCTCCAGCAGGACAGATGTAGAGCCCAAGCCGCAGCCAGCCATTGTGCGGTGAAGACGGCTGTGCACGGGGGAGAATAACTGTGTGCTCTCATCCTATTTTAGCGCGGCTCCCCATGGAAGGCTGTGCTCCAGCTTGAGGACACGCTAACGCAAACAGTGCCGGCATTGTGAGAGTCAGAACAGCTGCCGCGGTGATATGTAAGCTGGTGGCCCCTATAGGGATTCTCGGCTCTGCGCTTTAACGCGTTCCTCTTCCGCAGATACGATTATGCTTTTTTTTTTTTCCCCTCCCCTCTCCTCCTGGAGTTTCGTGCCTTCCAAGAAGCAGCGTGTCAAAAGTCAGTGTTTTTTCCGCTCTCTGAAAGAACCAAAACAAGTGGCACCAATGTTGCGGAGGCATCGCTGATCTTTTCAAACGTGGTCCGCTTCTCTTGCGAGGTCACCAGCATATGGAGGACTGAAGTGTGTTATTTTTTAATATTTAAGAGATTATGTGAGAATGTGTCATCTTGGATTTAGTTTAAAAAAAAAAAAAGAAAAAACCCAGTCCCCCCCATCCTTTTTACTGTAGAAGGCATCTACAGTGCATTTACGCTGTCAATGGAACAAAACTCTGTACAAGATGTAAATATTTATGTCCTGATAAATCTTTAAAGCAATAATTTGTCATCATGAAAATGATTTTTTAAAAATCACTGTCAGGGAAAAGGTTACTAATAATGTCATTTCCATATACATACATACAACTATATGTGTGATAGGAATATTATACTGTAATTAAAATGTATGCAAGTAGCAGTAATATTATGTGAAATACAGGATGGGGGAGAAGAAAAGGTCGCATGATCCAGTTTCCTCCTTTCAAAGTAAAAATGATTACTGTGTAATTAACATGACTACTGAAATGCACAGCAGGTATTAAAATTTAAAATTGTAGGAAAGGTAACATCTGTGCTGAAAATGTAAATACATGCAGATGAGACAAATATGATTTGTGAAATATCTGTTGCTTGATGGGTTTCTTTCTTAGTTCTGTGTTTAAATTCGTTTAAACCTTTTATTTTACATTTGTCCCGTAGTTATGCCGTAGCTGTCATCTGTATTAATAATATTCCTGTTGCGTTGTCTGAACGCGGTCTGTCGGTTCCGAGGATTCCTTACGGATGTTGCGTGTCAGTGCACACCCCAACCCCCCCCGCCTCAAAATAGGTAAAACTGATCGTATGACGGTTCAGGGGTCAGCAGTTTGTGTAACAGATCCAGCACCTTGTGATTAAAAACAAGTGTAATTTTTTTTTTTTTTTTACTATAAATTACTACTCTTCACTGGCATCAAGAAACTGTCCAGCTATTCAAGTAGGAAAACCGTGAAACTAAAAGTTCTGTAAATCACCCAGGAAGATGCAACCTGGACATGTGGATAGGAGAGTGTTGGTGCAGTTTGTGGCGTCTGCTAGGTGGTGATGTTTGTTTTTAAATGTTTTTCTGTCGAGAAAAATCACAGTAGATGATTCTATTAACCTTTTTCAAGTAAAATTAATATAACAGCATAATTGTGAACAAGGTGATCATTTCAGCAGTTATCCTCCTTTCCATATGAAACTTGATCATATTGATTGATTAATTCATTCATTATCATTAATGGCTTTATTCTGGTCAGGATTGTGGTCTAGGGCCTGGAATCAAGAGAAACAGCCTAGATGGGACAGGAGTGTGTGTGTGTGTGTTAGTGTGTGTGTGTGCGCGCGCGCGTGTGTGCGTGCGTGTGCGAGCACGCGCACACAGCAATTGAGTGATCAATTAATGCGGAAGACATTTCTTTGGACTGTGGGGGAAACCAGAGCGCCCAGAAGAACCCCCACACAGACTCCTATCTGGATTCGCAGCCCCACCCAGCTCACGTTCAGTTGTGTAGAACTTAAGCAGCACCTCACTGGTTTAGCTTTGTTTGCAGCTGCCAAAAGCAGACGATCGTGGCCATTCAATTTAAGGCAATGGATGGAACAGAGGGGATTTATCATTAATGTTGTTAAAGTTGAGTTTAACCGTCACATAGATGTTTGTGGTCCACAATTAGTTGAGGTTTCTTTGGGGGAGTGGGTGCCTCGGGCTCCAGCTCGGCTTCCATACCCCGTTCCCCTCATGCAGCATCTCTTCCTGCGCTGCTCCCCCATTAATATTCATACTTCTTCCTTTAGTAAGAAGCTATAATAGCATTTGTTGCAGTTTGTAAGAGTCAAACAGCCTGTTTTATCTTTGTTGTTTGTTATTAATGCAGATAAGATGCTGCTCTACTAATCTTATTAGTGTTATTGCTCAGTAATAAATGAACACATTTCCTGTGTAGAACTACTGCAGAAGCTGGTGGTTTTAATGGCGGTATCTTCAAAAACACCGATCATAAGTGCGAGCGTTTTGGGGGACAAGAAACGGTCGCTATTGTACGAAAGTCTGGATTTCCTACATTCACTTTTTTTTAAACTGACATTCAGCAAACTGTTGTGTTTATATTGTAATATGACTATATCTGGTGTTAGTTGCCCACCAAACACATGGATTTTCTTACTGTCGTTTTCACGCCCTGTGTGTGTGTGTGTGAACATTCCTGTGTATATAGAGTAATTTAGACAAATATAAACAAATATATATACAAATTAGACATTTGTATATATTTAATGTTAGTTACATTTAATTGTAGCTAAAGTTTTTTTTTTTTTCATATATTTACATCCTTCTGCAGTGCAGTATAATATAAAGCAGTGCAGTATGGTACTGTACTCTGTTTTACACCGGTTTGAAGCGCTTGGTGGAAACTCATGCACACAGTTGCTGTTTTGATCCCTCTGACTTCAGCATGGCCCCCAGAGCAGCACATCTGCCACTCCCTCACAAAGAAACAAGCTTGTGAACAAGCAGAGTATCTGTGTGCTTATTCTTAGTTGTTGTTGTGTGTGTGTGTGTGTGTGTGTGTGTGTGTGTGTTTTCCCACTCCTTTATTTACATGGTGCTGCTGTCTCTGCCTCTTGCGCCTGGTGCGTTGTGCAGGAAAACAGCTGTCCGGCGTCTGCACGCAGTGCACAGTTTGACACGGGTAGGTAGAATGATGAGTAGCTGTCCTGGCTGCTGCGGTGGGGGGGGGGGGTCACACTGCCACGGAACACATTTCCTCCTATATGCAGCAAATTTTACACAGCCCCCCCCCCCACTCCTGGTGGAGACCACCGTCACTCACTGCTCCCTGATGGCCACCGTGTGCTGCGGGTCACCTGGTCAGTCACTTTGTCCCTTCCCCACAGGTACAGCTCAGCTGTTGGACTCACAAGTTAAACGTATTAAAATCAACACTGGATGAAAGAAACAGAAGTAAAACCTGCCTGGGCTTCTTCGAGGCCTGCTCTGAGCGGCTGGACGTGGGTTCTGTCCCACAAGTCTGTGGAGCTTGCATGTCCTCTGTGGGTTTGTGTGGGTTTAAACCAGGTGCTCTGGTTTCCTCCCACAGCCCACGTTTCACCTGGATTGGTGGCTGCGGTTGTGTGAATGTGAGGCGCTTGGCTGCTTTTGGGACGGGTTCTGGACTGCGGCCACCCTGAGCTGGACAAGTGATGATTGAGGCCCCCCCCCCCCCCACCCTTTTTTTTAGCAAATTAACTGGCTAAATATCAGCAAGAATGTTAGCACTTTACTTCCTTTTAAACTCCCATAGTTACAACTTAATTTCTTTTCATGACTTGCAGTCACAATCTGAGTAATTCAACAGCCGTCTTTTTTTCCCCCCAGTGCCAAATTGGATTTGGACTTTGCCAAGTACTGTGTGTGTTCATATTTTATAAAAATGTCTGATTGGTTCCCTGCTCTGAAAATCGATGTGCATGACAATAACCCTCTAACATCCACCGTCCCACGGCCCCCCGGTCGAGGCCAGACGCGAGCGAACGCGGCCCCCGTGAGGGGAGGTCGTCCCGGGGTCGCCGGACCCGCCCGGCCCCCACCTGCCTCGGCACTCCTCTCTCCCCACCTCCCCTGTTCCGGCAGGGGCTGCGCTCCAGTGTGTGGACATAATGTTTGTATTTATAGTGCGTGGTGCAGGTCTTTCCTGTGCACCACAGCTCACACCCCCTCAGGCAACTGCTGGAGAGGCAGTAATCACATTATAATTACTGCGAGCGACTCACCCTCGTTGTCAGCTAACTTACAAGCGGGTTATGCCGAGTGTGGGCTGCTGTGGCTGCCGCTGCTTCTGGGAGCTTTTTATTTTTTTCCCGCTTGGTTTTTTCCTACCTAAAGGGGAAATTACATAAGAATCCTCCGCTCTCTTGCTGGCTTCATCCCCCCCCACACACACACACACACACACACACACACACACACACCGCTCGTGCCCGTAACCTTCTCAGGCTCTTGCCATCACCATAACAACCGCGCTCCCTGCAGCACCTGGGTCCCGTCGCTGTGGCGAGGCGGGCGAGGAGGCGGGAAGAGGTGTGCGGGACGGGGCCCAGGGACCTGCTGAGGATACCCATCTGCGAGCACGTGAGGCTTTGGGGACCGGAGTAGAGTTGTGTTCAGGAACATTCCAGCATGAGGTCTTCTGACCTGGGAGTGCCGCCATGTGGCTTTTATTTATTAAAAAAAAAAAAAAAAAACCCATCCAGCATGGCTGCTTGTTGCGAGTCGAGCCTCTCCGACTCCGGTCTGGTGCCAGTGAGCAAAAGCAGGAACCGTGGGCCTCTGTAGGGTTTTATCTCACCGTTCGCACTTAGATCTTAGTGTCCTACATACATTAGCTTAGCCAGGAAAGAGAGAGTTTTAGGTAGCGAACGCTCTAATCCAGTCCGTCATACTGCAGGCTCTTAAGAAAGCAAATAAATTAGACTTTATCCACATAAGCAGAGTTTAAAACCAGCATCTGTATGCTGAGAGATTTCTTTAAAACACTGCCCTCTTTCCCCACACCCACCTCTATTGTGTTGAAAATCCTGCTTTTTCCTTGAAAAGATCTTTAAAAGCTGCGACAGACAACACTCTCCCACAAGCGCTTGTCTTCGTCACCCCCCGCGCATATGCACACATACGCTCACACATATATATGTATATATAAACACACATTATGTGCAGACAGTCAGCTAAGCAGCATCTCTTTGAATCTTTTGGATGTGAGTGGCGTTTTCAGGCGATGAGCTTTGGGGGGGTGAAGCCCGCCTACCTGTGTTTCTGTAAGATGGACAATCCTGGTGAAGATGGACAAGGTGGAGGAGGGAGAGGCAGGAGCTGTCGAGGAAAACCCATTTTTCCCGGAGGTGGTGGTGGCGACGGGGTGGGGGGGGGGCGCAGTGTGACCACTCCAGGGGCATGGTGAGGGGGAGGAGGCCAAGCTGTTTCAAACACTTCATCCGCAATTAAGCCGACTTAAAATAGGCAGACAAATGGGCTTCGGTATATTTTTGCCAGCCAAAATCGGCAATGCAGAAATACATGTCAATTATATCATTTTCAAAAAAATAAACGGGTAAACAGAGCCCAGAAAAAGGACCCAACGATGTATTTACTGCTACGTGAGTCATCGCGGATATTTATGTATGTAATTATCGACGCGCTGCAGCAAATACATTAACGTTCTGCTGTCTGCGTGTTTTCGGCCGAGGAAACTTTCGGAAAACGTCCCCTTCGTTGGGGAGGAGGAGGTAATTCTGTCGTCGACCGAATAACGGCGTTGAGAATTTACCAGGTCCGCGTGAATGACGACGGAGTCGCCCGCGTCGGTTGTTCCCGCATCGATGCTTTCTGGCTGACGGGAGTCACCCGTTAGAAACGCAGGAGGCGCAAATTCCCAGTGCGTTCACTGAAGGCCTGATGCAACTTGCAGAATAATCAGTCGGTTTGCTGGCCTTCCTCGCCGAAAACTCAACTTGTTCCGCATGCGTGCTTTTGAGGAGCGTGCAGAGTGACTGTGCACTTCTGCTGTGGGTAGTAATGCGGCGGCCCGGCTGCAGACGATGCGCAGTGAGTCAACTCCTCAACAGATCGTCCGTTCCAGATTGCCTTGGCTGCGCCGCACCTCCAGCCTCTCATTATTATACCAACTGTACTCTGGTTCCACGGGGGTGAGTCAAGGCCTCACAGGGCTGTCCAGAATGGTGGGAGTGAAGGTGGACTCCCCCAGGAGAGGAAAACTAGCCCCCCCCCCCCGGTCAGCTGAGGTGCTGAGCTTCATGAGACCAAAGCCAGCAGGAGAGCAACCCTCAAGCTGCAGTCAAATACAAGTCCCTAACCTGGTTTTTCTATAGGTTTGGGTGAAAATTTCCCAGGAACTGTTGCTCCTCTGCTGTGGCAAGGGTGGAGGAGCACGCAGGAGAGGGACGTGCCCACTGCCACTTTCCCCCTCACGAGTTATATGGTTTGTCCACGTGGTTGTATTGATCTCCGTTTGCAGGCCTCGGTTGACCCCCTGCTGCAGCGCGGTCCATTTGCACAGCGACGGCAAACGCAAAACCATAATAATCCGCAGCTCTCGGCAGCCCTGCGAAATTCCAGATCGTTGTATGGATTTCTGACTACTGTTAAAATTAAAAAGGCGTCATGCTGTGTGTAATGTACCCTGCAGCTGCATGATTTGCCTCCGAGTTTACCGTGGAGGTTGGAAGGGGATTTCCTCTGGGGGGGATTAAATTTCTTTCGCTCCAACACCCAGTGCCACCCCCAGCTTCCTCCCCCACCGCATCCCCCGGCCCTAACATCAGTAAAACGTTCACAGCTTCCTGAGGCGTGGTGCGCGGCCGCTCGCTTGTAGGAATGGTCTGGGATCAAAGGTTAACAGCCTTGAGCTCAGAGCCCTTTGCGCTCCTGCAGTGTGTAGACGCAGCTGGACGGGTGTGGCGAACTCGTGCGGCTGCAGGTATGCGGTTGGATCGCACGTCTCACGCTGCGCTTTCTGCCAGGTTGCTGGTGCCGCTGGTCACGCTGTCGGCTGAGGTCGACGTGCGGTTATTGTCCGGTCGAGGGCGTGTGGTCTGCGCTTTTGCGCAACTCCTCTGTTTTCACCCGTGTTCATCAAGACCCGCTTTATCCACGGCACATGTCCAATACAACTTACCTATTTGTCCCCCCTTCTGCCAGTGTTTTATGAAGCTGTTCCCAGTAAACTGCGCGTGCTCTGCGGATCCCTGCTCTGCGGATCCCTGCTTTGGCTCGTCACTTCTGAGAACTGACCAAGTTAAAAGCGGCGGTTCCACCAGGGGGCTAGTTCTTGGTCGGGGGATCGCGGCATGAAACCACACTGGGATTTTCAGCCACAGTCAGAAAAAAGGCTCAGAACAGGTGTTTGAGTGTGTTGGTGATATTTGGGGAAGTTTACTAGGGGTTTTGGGACTGAGCTGGTATCATTATTATTATTATTATTATTATTATTATTATTATAATTATTATTATTATTATTATTATTCTTCCCCATTTAAAACCATGTAATATGAACTGCTGCTATCTGACTTGTGTTCAGGAACAGATTAGATTTGGATAATGAGGGGCATCTGTTTATTGCCATTTCCTAACTGTTCAACTACAGCAGCGTTCGCAGGGCCGTGAAGGACAGGCCCTTTAACCCAGCGGCAGACGCAGCGGGTGGCGGACTTCGGTCCCTCACCCCGGCGGTGATGCTAAGCAGGCAGCGGGTGGATAATTCTGACTTTTTTTCAAGCTGTATCGCTGAGACAAAAGCAGCTGAACTACCTGGCCGGTCCTGATCCCCTTGGGCCCGGGGGGGCCGGCCCACTTCCGCATCTCAAGGCCGCTGTCCTCGCGGCCCCACTGGAGAAGCGGGGCATCTAATTGAATCCGGCAACCAAAAAAACGCAGAGATTAACTAACTACGTTGCTGTAGATTTCTATCATTATTGAGACTTTTTTAATCAAACACTGCAGTTGCTCCACTTATATTTTATATTTTATGTTTTATCGTATGTTTTCCATGGAAAAAGGAATTAATGAAGAAACATTTTACCCCATAATTGCTGCTGAACCAATTAAGTACTTAGTCCTGTCCTACAAATGCATTCTGCATCAGTGTGCAGTTTATTTATTTATTTTTATTATTTTTTTTGCAGTCTCGCATCAGATGGCGAATCACCTACAAAGCTGAAACCTTTCATTCCAGCAAAGGCCGTTTTTGGTCACCGTCAATAAAAGCATAAAAGCATTTATTTCCCACGTTTGTCAAATTAACGGCATACTCCATCTCCCATAGGAACTGCGGTTCATTAACCTCTCTGTGAAGTAGGACCGGTTTCCAGCAGTTACCATAACCTCTGGTCTGTTTGAATCTCAATTATAATAGAAGAATTAAATATCTAGCGGGTTTTTTTTGGGGGGACAAAAAGCAATGCAGCCTCTTAAATCCCCATGCAGCAGTGCGGTGTGGGTAATCGCGCAGGACACCGGCTGAAGCGCAGCTACGCCAACGACTCGTAATGAAGTGAGCCAAACAGAACCGGCTAACTCGATAATGTATGTAAAATGTGCAAAACCCGGACTGTAGGGTCACCGCGTTGTGGGATTAGCACTACAAATACCGCGGTGTCGGCCTGCGCGCGGCGCCGTCCACGGAACTAAAGGACAAAGCGAAAGAGCGAGCCGAGCAGCTGCGGCGACCCGCCGCTCCGCACCCTCACGTCACCGAGTTTCTCAACCGACAAACTAGCTTTTCTCGCGTCCCGGTGACCGAGGCACGGAGGGCTTCTTTTGGCGACGCGTGACACTTTCCTCCCCATCCGTCCCTGTCCCCACTTTGTCCCCGGCCCTCCTACGCGAGCTGATTGACCTTGAACTAATTAGGGGATTAATTACACGCCTGTTGAGCCTTTTTGACAGACCTTTTAATTGAAACACTTTCAACTGTGGGGGTTCAGGCCTTAAATGACCTTCCTCCTCCTACTCCTTCTCCCAACTCCTAATCCCTGCCTTCCTTCATGTCCCGCTGCTCTCGCTCTCAAACGGACTCCGATGACCGTCGCCGCGTGCCTCTCCGTTTGTTTCAGCCCTTTGTTCCGTTGCTCAGGCCTCACCTCAATGCAAGCGAACGCGAAATATCTTCTGAATCGGGCTAAACGCATGGATCTCAGTAGACGGCACGATTTGGTTACGGTCGTTGACGCGTTTTCTTCTTCGGTCCCTTCGCGTGCAGAGCTGAGACGAAGCGGATGCCTCCTAGTTGCGTAGTCGGTCTAAGGAGAGCTTCTGAGGAGCAGCGCTCTGCCGGGCCCGGCGTTCGTACCCTGCTCACCGTGCTTGGCTCGGGTCTGTCGCTGCTGGTTTTTCAGGAGCTACGCCGGTCGTCGTTCGTTGTCGTGCGCCTCGGTGCGCGATGTTGCTTTATTTCGGGGTCTGTGGAGCAGCGCGATGCCGTATGGCAATGACTTGTGTGGTATGAACGCGGCACAGCCGCCGGTGTTCTGCTGCCGCAAGGCCTCTGGTCTCTGTATCCCGCAGGCGTGCGGAGCCGTAGGGCCTAGGGGGCGGTTTGATGGTGTCCCCCTGCAGTGGGAAGCCCTTGTGTGGGAACTTGTCAGCTTTTTGTTTGCTTGTTGTACTGCTGGAACTGGGGGTGGGCTGAGTGGGCTGCCTTGTTCCAGGATTCCCTCCAAATGAGTCAGTCTGCCCCCAGTCTAACTGACGGTTACCTTGGGAACCAAAGCTGGGGGTGCTCCTGTTACTTTTAGCCCTTAATAAACTGATTTGAGATCGGTTCGTCCTACTGAAACCGGACTTGTGAGCATCTAGGAGGCGGACTAGTTGCTCAGAAAGGAGGCTTCTTTCGTTATTCCCAAACACGTGGCGCTCCGAGAGCGCCCGTGCCGGCGGTCTGTCGTTACCGAATGCTTGCACGAGGCTTCCTGGGACAGCGGGCACTTCAGAGGGACTTGTCCCCATAGCTGTCCTGAGAGGAGGGACACCCTAGTTCTCCACTCGTGTTGCCAGCAGTGCTGCTCTGGAGTATTTAAAAAAAAAAAAAGTCAGTCATTCTCCCGTTATGGATGGTCTTTAACTTGAATAATACAGTAATGATGCCTATTGTAATAGTAATAATACGTTAGAAGGTATCGAGGGTCTGCAACGACAAACCGGTTAACGTGCAAGACGCTTATTAAGCAGTCAGTTTGCATTGTTAAGCGTGTTTATTAGCAGGCGTAAGTGATTTTGTCTTGTAAAGTGATTAGTGTGCTGGCAGACTTGTTGGAGGAGTTAATTTGTGGTGCTGATGAGGCACTGAAGCAGATCTGGAGAACCTTCCCACAGCGTCACCTACGTCCCGCCCACGCCCTCTCGCTCGGGATGACTTCGCGCACGGAGCCGCGGGACGCCGGTGCAAGACCTCTGGGTCTAACGGCTCGATACGAGCGGAATTAAAAGTGCACGCGTTCGTTCCCCCTGCGAGAATAGACCGCGTGTGTGTTGCGGTGGGACGGCGGTGACAGTTGAGACGGGCAGGAAAGGCCCGAGCCGGAGGATCCCAGGTACTATTTAAAGAGGTGTATTTACAGCGCAGTGCGGCTGAAGGTAGCGAAGCCGTCAGTATTTTGACTGCTGTGGGTGGTTCGTTCCTCCACTGAAGGGCAAGAGATGAAAACCGGCGAAACTTTGTCATGGGTTTGGAGAGGGTAGAGATAGAGAGAAGGCCAAGGATAGTACAGAAAGTGCTGGCAGAGGGTGATGTATTTAGTGGGCATGTAAAGGCATGATATGTCAGTGCCAAAATTTGGAATTGATAATAAACGTGTGGAGGGAGACAGGAAGCGGGGAGCAGGGCTGCGCGGTGGTGGGCGATTGTAGGAAAATGGATGTCAAGCTATTTTAGAGCTACGGAGGGGAGATTCTAAGATGTTGGATAGCAGCTGCATAGCTGTAGGTTACAAGCGGGGCTGCAGTGATGCGCTGGGCGTGTAAATCCTGCAGGGGGTTGGTGAAAGGGTTAATCACTGTGCCACTGTGCTTCTCGCCAACTGAGAAGAACCTGAATGTGTTCTAGGGTGATGAAGGAGTCCTGGAATGGCAGAAGGCCTCGGGGAGCTGATGCGGAGAGGAAGGTACCTTTCGGTGCACTTGTTACTGCGGGCTGCAGACAGAGCTCAAACCGAGCTGGGAGGCATTTTGAAAACGGTATTTCATCCAGATGGGAAGCGGCTTCTCTGGACCGGTGAGATCAGCAGCCTCAGAGGGACCTGCACGTGTTCACCTGGCAACACGCGGTGCGGAAGGGCGGCTGCGGGTCGGGACGCAGGGAGACGCGTGCCGTGTTCTAATCTGCTGAAAAGTTAAAAATACAACTCCGTTTTAAGAACTGATCTGGAAATTAACCACACAACGTGACACGCACAGAACCGACTCTCCGCTTCCAGAACCCTCCGTTATAAATAGTCGAGCACTTTTGAAACCCCGGTTTAAAGAAGGCAGTTCGGAGTGATCACAGCTTTAAATGAAATAAGCCACCGGTGTTTTTAGTCTCGCGTAGAAATGCGCAAAGTGTCCTTTAAACCAGGGACGTTACAATATCGTAACGAGCAAAAGGACGAGGACAGAATGTGCTCGGCGCCTTTGCTAGGTACCGTAACCACCAGCAGAGCAGGGGAAGTGCGGCGCTGCTCCGCAGATTATGTCACGCTATTGGAACGCGTCTCAGAAGCAATAGTTAGAGACACGTCGTCCTGCCGCACGCAGGGAGCTGCGCCTGTGCTGCACTAATTCACAATAACTCTGTGAAGAATGGGCTTCGGTTCAGCAGAAAGCGACTGGAGAAGAGGCTGGCATGGGCTTGGGTATGAGTGCGGCTGGGGGAGGGGTGGTGAAAGTCCAGCCTCAGAAATAGAGCTGTGAACGCCATCTGTCACGCTCTCTCCTCATCTATTTCCCGGACTGTGATTAAAGCCGCAGAAAGCGCTGCCCTCGTCCCCCTGCCTCAGGAGGACGTGGGTGCTGGTTGTCGTAGGTGTGGGTTTGCGGTGGTGGGGGGGGGGGGTTGTCGTGAGCAAGCCCTGCTGACAGAGGATTGCTCTCACCCACACAGGCGAGTAGACAGGTGGGTGGGCTCGTAGGCAAACCCCCCCCCCCCAGCCCCACCTACCCCGTTCGCCCTCCCACCAGGTGAGTCCTGCAGGAGGATTTTCCTTTCTGGAGACTCCTACAGATTTCACTGCACTTCAGTGCGTCTTCACAGCAGACAGAGTGCAGCAAAGTGTCGCCACAGCTTGTCTGTGTGTTTTGACCAGCCGATTGAAAACATTTTCGGAGCTGAAGACGTGGAACTGCGGTGGAAGAGTCTGCCGTTGTGGCCCTCAGAGAGCTGCTGTTTTATAACTGCTTTGGGTTAAAATGACTTTTTTTTTTTTTTTTTTTTTTTTTTTTTTTAAGGAAAACTTGTGATCTGTAGTTGTTCTCTGGATGAAACTGCTCAATAACATTAAAGCATATAGGAGTTTGTAGTGTGGGCTGTAATTTTGCCTCTGAAACACANTCATTTAGACAAATCCCTGCTTTTAAATGCTCTCTCTGAGACACACACACACACACACACACACACACACACACACACACACACACACACACACACACTGCTGCAGGTGGTTGACGGCTGCAGTTCTCATCCTCCTTGTCTAAATTGTTCTGTTAACTAATTCGACTTGAACAGGTACTTTATTAAAGTCCTAACGTATGTTTTATACAGTCTTGTATAACAGAACCTTAATAAATACTACAGAAGGGTTTTTGTAGGATTAGTCACTGAAATTAGTGCAGTTAATCATTTTAAAGAAGTTATACGTTCTGAAGACACAGGTAAACAGGACGTCTGTGCCTGCTTCTCCCCCTGGATGCGATGCTGAACACAACAAATAAAAAAAAAAAAAAAAAAAAAAAAACAAATGTGCTGCATTTNCCCCCTGGATGGGATGCTGAAAACAAAAAAAAAAAAAAAAAAAAAAAAAAAAAAAACAAATGTGCTGCATTTTGGGCCGAGGCTGAAGGTCAGTGTAGGATTCGGAGGGTAAACGTGACTGCCCCCCGCTGACGGCAACAAGCCTGCGCGCACCTTTTTCCGGGGTCACGCGGAGAGGGGAAGAGCTGCCTTTTGCCGCTCTAAGGGGGACGCGTTTCCTCACCTGAGCTGGCGCCCAAACGCCCCCGAGCACCCAGAGCCGGCGTCTTCCGTCTCCGCTGCTTTCCGCCCTTTTCCTCGACGTACGCGGCGACCGCGCCGTCCTGTCTGGGCCGCACGTTCGCAGTAACCGGAAGAATCGGAAGCGTCGGCCGTGCCCCTCCACGGCGCTCATTCGTCCCTTAAAATCCCTTTATCGCTAATTGTCTAGACTCTTTTTGGAGTTTTCTGAGCTTTATCCGTATGCTTTCTGCAACCTTGGGTATGAATGCCGGTCCTAGCATAACACGTACGTTAATTCCGCGGCTGTTCTTTTGTAGTTATTGTTGGAGAATTAGAGCGGAATGAGCAATCTGACCAAGGATGGGCGATATTACCGTACTGCTAGTCTATACAGTACAATGCAGCTCTTCTCCTCTCTCCCGTCTGTCACCGATAACCTCTGGAAAAACAGACACTTGTTTAATCTGAGTCACTTGCTGTTATCTCAGGGGAAAAAACGGACTCTTCATCTGAAATAATGTGTCTCCCCCCCCTCGCTAAGCTAATAAGAGCCCTGTTTTGTTTTCATTCCTGGTAAAATAGGATGCCTGTTGTGCTTTGTAGACTCAACTTGGCATGTTGTGTTTCCCTTGTAAATTTTGTTTGTGACACAAAAGAAGCAAAAAGACAACAATGTGTTTTACTTGAGCAGAGTGCTGTGTGGGATGGATCCTCCATTAAGCTGCGTTTCACGGTTTGGTAAATGAGCTGTTCCACCACACGGGAGGAGGCTGGTTTCCCACCACCTCCGCTGCTCTCCTTTCCGCACGTGTTCCTCCAGGTACCGTTAGCTGCCATCTTTATTACCTTCTCCTCATTCTTTGGTATCTCTTAAGCCCTACCTGTCGTTTGATTTCTGTGCTCTCGACGGGCGGAGGGGCCTTTTGGTTTTAAGCTGCACGCAGAGCTTTTCAAATTCACTTGGCTGCTTTGGGACCTTTGGGTGCGAATCGATTGTTGTCCCGTCCTCCAGCAGCGGGCGGTCGCGTCAGTTCCGGCAAACCGCTCGACAGTCAAGTCTGACGTGAGCCCTTTAGTCTGAGCCGTTTAACTCGGATTTCCAGCTGTGTAAAAAGCTACATTCGAAGGCCATTTTTGTAATTTGTTCATAAGGTTTCCGTGTCGGGTCGTGACTGGTCATGACGGCCTGTGACAGCTGTCCTAAGTTACGACAGCCGTTATAAACTTGTGTAAAGCATGGTAGTAAAATTTCAGGGCACAAGAACTTGCGCGGTATTGTTGCGGATGACAGAGCCTTACGGCTCCTGTCACGACCCATCAGACAGGACACAGTTTACGTAACTTGAAGTCAGGTTGTGAGAGAGTGTCCTGCCTGTCAGTCGGCCTCGCGCACCGTGTTGTGGCTGAAGGCTCCGTCCCGCAAAGCGTTGTGCACGCAGCGCTAGTCTGCGTCGGCTTGTCCCCGGGCTGTGACCCGAACGACCGCGATGAGCATTAAGTCACGTTCGTGGTGCTGTGAGAACATTCCTCCTCCAGAAGGCTCCCCCACCGGGCGCAAAATACTCCAAACGGCTCTGGACGGCGTCAGCTGTGGGGGGGCCAAAAGCTCCGGCCCCTTCGAGGCCCTCCCGTTTTGCCAAAACATTCGACCTACGGTGAAGGATGAAGAGTTGAGTGGCGGCGACTCCGTGGGCCTCTTCGAATGATGCCGAACCGGCAGGGCTTTAGCCGCGGGTCGGAAGGCACCTTTGCGACGTGACGCGCGCGTGCGGAGCTTCTCGATCCGGGTTCTGCCGCTTGCCGGGAATCTTGTGAACGCCGTGTTTTCTCCCTGCTCCTCTGGCAACGATCATTAATGGCTCGCCGAGATACGCGGAGCGAAAGGGCAGGAATTGGGTGCGAGCGTGCTTGGCGAAACGCTGAGAGAGATCAGTGCAAGCGGTCTCAGTAGGAAACTGTGACTTTCGCTCTGAAATGTTGACTACCTGTTGCTATGGCAATGAGTTTGGATTCAGCCGGCTTTATTTGCTTATTCTAAATAAAGCATTTTCCCCTGATCGTGGGGGGTTAGGCAACAGTCATTCGCACTTGAACATTTTTACATATCTATTTGGGCTTAATTTTGTCTTTTTGGCTTTTGGGTGCTGTTTTTATAACCTGACTGCAGCATCAGATGGTGATGGTAAATGTATAAATGGTACATTAACTATGCAGCTGAGCTTCTTTAGAAAGAGCTATTTTACAGTAGGTTACGAAATCGGTACAGTCGGTTCAGACATTATTTCTCCTACACTTTTGCTCCAACCATCATGAATGGCTCCACATATGACCGGTATGCGGTGCCCTCGTGTCCCCACGTGCCAGCCTCTCTTTGGACGTGCAAGTCATGTGGTCCCGTGTAGGTCTGTCTGTCTGTCCGTAGGGAGATGGTCCTGCATCTCAGACGGTTCCCTGCTGTGGGACCCCTGGCCAAGGTGTGCAACCCGGAAATACACACTTGGTCCCCCGGGGTTCGGCGCACTAATGTTTTTTTGGTGGGACCCAAAGCGGCGACGGTCCTCGGTAAACTTTGCATTTTGGGTTGTTTTGCCGTGCAAAACGCCTGCACCTTCAAGCAGTACTTGCTGATATTTTAAACTTAAAGCATAACTTTACATTTAATTTTTAATTTTGAAATTCAAATTAAATTTGAATTCTTGTCCAAAATCTCCATTACAGTTGCCAAAGGATTATATTTCTTCGGGTCCCCAGAGATCACTCTTTGTTGATACACCAGCACTGGGCTAAAATAAAAGTGAATCATTCCAGAAACTTTCACTCAGGCATTCTTCCTGAGTCCAAAAACCTGTAGTGTTTAGTAAACAGCAGATGTCACAGTAATTTTAGTACATTTGGTCAGTTGCATTCAACGTAGGTGATTTTAACAGAGATTACGTTTCTCAGCAGTACATTCAGCAGTGTTATCTCAATTACAGACTTATTTCTGGACTCTTCTTTTCCCCCTTCATTTTCGAAAGACCTAACGTTGCTCAAAACGTGTTCCACGTCAAGCTCTATTGTCCTTTTCCCTATCGTTTCCCTCTGTTATTTTATACGTGCTCCTGGGTGTCTGTTGCACAAAAAAATGTTTAGCAAAGGAACTGCCGATAGCGGATGTCGCCGAAACTTTTTCAGAAGCTCAAACGTGGTAAAAACGTCTTGGTTTTGTCGCGAAACGACTTAAGGACGGGAGCATTTCCTCCGCTTCAACTTGTCCCGATCAAGTATGAACGTCTTCAGACACTAAAAAACTCTTAAAAAAAGACTGTTACAGTACACAGGGTTTAAGAAATAAAGACAAATTCCAATTTAATAGTCTGGATAATGGATGCATTTCCTTTTTAAGCGATGCCAAAGAAATAAAAAGAAAATGATGGAAAATCAGGGTGACGCGATGCTATAATCACATTCACGCATATCAGCTTATACTGTTAAAGCATAGTGAGTATTTTTTTTTTCTGGACCTACAAGGACACATTATTAGGAAGTTGTAACAGCCAGGTTTATGCAGAGAAAATAGAATCGGCAGTAAACGGGTCACATTTTATGATTTTATCTTTCAGAGAAAACAAAAGAGAAATCCCAGAGGAAGGTTCTCTGTACCGTCCTCTCCACGCGTCCCCACGTGGGAAGAGCAGCGAGCACCGGGTTTTATTCTCGCTTGTTGATTCATGTTATTGCTGCAGCCAAACCTCCTGGGATCCCTCGGGCACCACGTGCCGCCAGAAACTCGGAAACCCGAAGAGGCTGGGCGTGGGGGGTCAAACAGTGGTCGCAGTGAGCCGTACCAACAGGCTGTGGTCAGGCGAGTCAAAATTATAATGCATTTTCGTTATTTCATTAGAACATTTACCTTTGCGCTTTACTTGTAAGCCTGATGTAAAAACATTGTCTTCCAAAAAATGTTAAAACATTTCCAGTTGTGTAGTTCTTTGTTATGGAGTTGACCCCCCCCCATCAATCAAACTGAAATATATAGCACATTTTTGCAAGCAAACTGTGACAAAGGACTTCCCAGAACCCTTCTGAGAGGGAAAAATTGAACACGATTTCTTCATCTCGTGTGTGAAATGGATTTGACTACTTTTCTAATCAGACAAAATGCAGCTTAAGAGAGCGATGAAGAGACTCCCCCTGATTTTGGCTCCTGACAGTATTGTTCCAGCTCTGCTGAGGACGGTCGGAACCGCAGGGTGGGAAATATCGTGTTCCTCGTGACTCCCGTGCAGGAATCGCCGTTTTTGGCCAGAGCCAGTGGCTCCAGCATTAGCAAAGTGAAAATGTAGCAGCGTTTCTCGCCCTCCTCGACCAGCGTTTGCCGTGGAGAAAAGTGAATGTCGTTGATCCAGAGCAAAATGTGGAACTTGGGGAGCTTCGTATGGTTTGAGCTCCAGCTCTTGGTGAAACATTCTGCACTCTCGGTTTAAATAAGGACTTTCTCTGCTGCGCTTATGCCGGCCTGAAAGTGTAGCGAAAAAAGGCATCTGAGGGTTGGAGTCACTCCTGTCAAGGCCCACTCCTCTCTCCGCCTTGTTGCGAATTGACGCTTCATTTTGGCCAAACTTTCTGACCAAAGTCCGGTGGCAAACCCGCCCCTGTCGGCCGCTGTGTTTACACAGCATTCTGACCTGGGACACAGGTGAGCTTGCAGCACAGGAGCCTCGAACACGGTCGGCCGCTGTCGAAGCAAAGCAGCTCAGAGGAACGGCGGTAAAACCGCACGCGTGTTTGCGCCGTGCGTGTTTTGCGTAAACCTCAGCCGTGCAGGAGGAGCACCTGAGCAGGGCTCGCTTTGGCTGCAGTTCCGAGGCTGCCCTTTAGGGGGAGCGTGTGTCTGGTAAACAGGGCCGAGGTGGGGGAGAGCGACGCGCTACGACGGGCACGTTTGACATCGTCTTGCTGGAGTGCGGCTGGCTGACACAATATTAAGGTTGCGGAGGGGACTTCCACACACACACCACGAGTGGCTTCTGGGCACTTTCACAAATGGCATGCAGAGCGCTGTGGCCACCCACGCAAGTGTGCGAGCTCACATCAGTAAATAATCGCCTCTGTAAAGTGAGCGGGCCGCAGCGCCGGGCGGTGAGAGGGTTTAGCGCGACAGGCTGGAATGTCCAGAGGAAGAAATAGGCGTTCGATTCGGCGCATCTCCGACACCGTCGATGTTCCTAGGCAACCAGGATTTCGCACACAGTTAATAAGAGGGGAGTTGACCGTTCGGGAGATGATCACGGACGTGGTTTCACTAGGTATTGCTTTTGTGGGAAAGGTGTTGGGGGGGTGATCTCATGAGGAAGAGCACTTGACTCTTGTAAGCCTTCGTCCACTGAAGGCTGTAGCCTGGTCTTAAGACCAGTGCCTACTGAGTCTGACAATTTAACCCGCTGGTGACAAATGGCTGGTGGCTTCCGGTTGCCCCTCGTTGCTGTTACAAGTGCGGGCCTCCCAGAAAGCATCTGGAGAACCTTTTTGCTTTCTCCTTTAGCTAGAGTCTTCCCAAAAACGGCACACCGTGTGCATCCTCTTTACCATGTTTTACCCACTTGCACAGCTGGAGCAGTTGAGGGAAAACGTCTTGACCGAGATGGGATTCAAACCTGCAGGTCCACTGGTTGCAGCTCTAACCACAGTCCCTCCTGCTGCCACTTCTAAATGTGTTCCTGTCACAGAGAGCTGACCTTAGCGTCCTTTGAACCCACAGGGCAGTGACCTGCAGAAAGGGGACATCAAAGGCTCAGTTTTGACTGGTAAGAATTATTTCCTTGTTTGTGTGTGTGTGCGTGCGTGTGTGCGTGTGTGCGCGCGTGCTTGTTTACTTGCTTCTTTCATTGTTTGTTTTGTGTGGGTGTTAATGGGATTCTACACCTAGAAGGACGCTCTTCAAACTGTCTCTAAAATTTTTATGCAAAGCACAGACATGGATAATGTTCTCTAAGCAACTTACCTGAGCCTTCAAATGCTGTGGCTGATAATGAAATACAATAAAGCCAAGGAGCATTAGGCTGGAGATGAAGAGGAGCCACCGCCGCTATCGCCGCTCTTGGTGCTGGATGATCCCCGATCCCCCGGCGACCCGCAGTCGCGGCCAGCACGGTACGCGGTGACGCCCTCCGCGCCGCTGTGGTTCGCCGGGAGCGACGCAGAGGAGGCGCAAGCTGCAGAGTGGCCTGCACCCCCCAAGGTGGGCTCTGTCCCCACGTGCCGTGCTGCAGGCCTGAGGGGGTGTCGCCTCGGACACGCCCAGGTCCTCCTCAAGATTCACGGCCACTGAATGAAGGAGAAGAGGAAAATATACACCTTGGCTTTTCACCCAGCACTATTCTCACTCCTAGTATAGTACATCAGTAGTGTGTCAAACAGGTAAAAAGGAAGTAAAACTGTAGCTGGAATTCAACTCCCGCCAGTGTCACTTGGAGTCTTCAGTTCAGCCCAGTTTTGTGCGTTTCCCCGTCCCGGGAAGAAGCTTCAGACCCACAAACGCACATATGAAAAACACGCCGTGAATATGAACAGTAACAAGTAAGATACACATTACCCAGTTCAGTTAAAATGTACCTAGTTACCTTAGTTAAGGTGAGGTGCTTTACAAGCCAAATTTGTTCAAATAGTTTCCCACCCCATTTACAGTTTGTGTCCCATCATCCCCGGAACGTCGAATGTGGTTTACGTGTAAAGATGTGGCTTCTTAACTCTTCATACCCAGAATACCGGCCCCCGAGCCCCCCAGCAAACACCGGACTCCACCGCTACCAGTTTCTACTGTTCGAGCAGCCAAGCGACGGGCCCATCACCCTCAGCGAAAAGGAGAAGTCCTCACTCGGTGCGTTTCCATGTGGTCAGCATCCACACACACACACACGCACACACACGCACGCAGCCCAAATTGTTCACACGCTTCACTAAATACGTCCCGCAGTCATTCGCTGCCCAAGTGTGCGGCCCCAACACACCCCACTGAGTCCCCACATGCTGAGCATCACTCATCACACTGAAAACAAGACCAATGTGCTGAAGTTACTGAAAACTCTTCAGTCAGAACCAACTGCTGCACCCGGAATCGCGCTCAGTGGCCCCCGTGGTTCTCGCAGCTCTTCTCACCCGCATCTGCGCAAACCCTTCCTCCCGACCGCGGCGGCCCTGAGCTTTAGACCCCCGGCATCCTGAAGTGGCCACTCGCATGCCGCTCTGCAGCGGTGCCTTTATTGCGCTGCCGTTTCCAGTAAGGGACATCACCAGCTCCGCATGTAATTGCAGACACTTAATCAAGGCATCTTGAGCCAGTTTCCGAAGACTATTTTCCAAAAGTGCTTCAACCTAATAAAGGGAATGCTAATAAAGTTAGTGAGTCAGTGAGCGTCGCAGGACTGGCGCTACCCGGGTCATGGTCAGAGTGCTCGGTGCCCACGCAGGCCCATAACGCCCAAGACTGCTTGGCTGCCCGCTACTGGGTTGTGGGGGGGCGGTTCTCAAATTGTCACCGACCCCACAGGCGCACAACGGCCCCACGGTGTCTCCGGGTTCCTCCCAGGCTACGCGAGGCCGGGCCAGGCCGGGGGTGAGGGGTTTAGCGCCCTAAGAAGAGCATAGCGGCCTCTTCGGTGACCTCGGCGAGTTCTCGTCGGCTGCCGTCGCCCCGGTTACGCCCCGCGCCGACAAACCCGTCAGCGTAATCGGTTCTGTCACTGATACGAGGTGGGTGGGACGGTGGCGTCCGTTTGCTCTGCGCCGCGCGGGGTGTGTCTGGCTGTCGCCTCCGCTCGCGGCGGGCGGGGGCTGACGGGAGGAGAGACCGCGCTGCTCCCGGTGAGTTCAGCCGCCAGTCTCCGCTCCGTTTGAAGTGTCGACAGCTTTGTCGGCGAACCGTCCCCTTACATTACGCTGAGCTCCGTTTGATGAGAGACCTGCGCGGCGCATCAAAATACGTGCACTTTTGACAGTTCCATACGTGTGTCTCCATGCAGCATTTGGGGAGATTTATCTGGAAATCTCGCATCTTATCAAGGTGTGAAGCAAGTGTCAAAGTGAGTTTAGAAAGGACTGTGACGCGGATCATACTTTGCGTGCCTTCAAACTCTTTTGCTTTAATTGCATTTCGGAGTATTTGTATATATTCCCACTTC
This sequence comes from Arapaima gigas, assembly GCA_900497675.1. Taxonomy (NCBI): domain Eukaryota; kingdom Metazoa; phylum Chordata; class Actinopteri; order Osteoglossiformes; family Osteoglossidae; genus Arapaima; species Arapaima gigas. Next base: position 308,415 of record UFQX01000463.1, on the reverse strand, counting down.
ACGAAAAATCTTTCATTTACATCTTATTATACTATCAGCATTGATTAAGGTGCCGGGTTTTGATTTATTTTTGAAGCTGCCGTCGACATGCGATGCCGCTGTTTTCTGTCCTCGGCGACTAAGGGCCTGTTGATGGAAGGTGTGTAGCTCTGTTAACGGCAAAAACCGCTCATGTAACGTAAGCTGCCGAAAAGAGGAGCGGATGTCGTGTAAGCAGACCGGCTTCTTCTCGTCCTCCTGACCTTCCCGGGAGGATAACCCAGTGTGTCCGGTGGCGTCCCGCTGAGTAGACGGTCACGTGAGGGACGGGGACAGAGGGCGGCGTGTGCGGGGGGAGCCCGGTTGCTTCTGCGCTGTACGTGGCAACGTTGACACGTGACACATTGGCGACCCGGCCCGGATGCCGTCCGCCACGATCCGTGGCGGCAGCAACGTGTGGCCCCGGGTTTCGGGTGTTCGGCTTCCCGGGTACGGCAAACAGAGGAGCGCTGCACACCACCACTGCGGAAGTTTTGCCTGTGCTGCGTACAGGAGGCCGTTCGTTCCATTTTTCACAGCCGATGACATTAATTGATGGAACTGGGGGAAGAGCTGCCTGTGGTGGGCAGGAGGTTCCTAATGGCTTCGTCCGCTTCCAGGGCCTCAGTCGCTGACTCAATTTCAGTGCCACCAATTTGCTAATTTTTGTAATCAACGAAGGACCGAAAGAGTGCGGCTTCAGCGCCGCAGCCGCGGCGGCCCAGAGGTGATTCATTGCTTCCGCGAGAGGCGGGGCGGGGTTTGGTCCGAGGGGCCGGAGGGACGGGCAGCGCCGGCGCGAATGTGGGTCATCTTAGCGGATAGACGGGGACAGCTGGCGCCTGTGGGAGGCCACGCTCCTGCCGCCGGCGATGACGGGAATTCCCCGTGCCCGGGGCCAGGTCGGCGGGGGCAGAAAGCAGGGGCAGGCGTGGGCACACGAGGAGTGGGCACAGCCAGCTGGCACAGACACAATGCCATCGCGCCGCTCTGCCGGCACAGAGGTGACGGCGCGGCACTGGTGTCTCTCCTTTCGGGTCCTCGCCGCGCAGTTGTTGTAGAGGCTGTTCGTGGTTCGCTGCAGGAGTTGAGCACCAGCTCTTGTTCAGCCTCAAGTGTCAACATGTGTCCAGAGTCGCCATTCGAAATGCGGCGAGACCTCCTATAGGGCTGTTTTGCTGTAGTATCTCTTATTTTAGCCCTTTGAGTTTTTTCACATTTCAAAAGATATTTCAGAACGTTTTTTTTTATATTTGCTGTCCATAAATAGACTGTTCTGTGTTTATTCACTTTTAATAAAAGTGAATGTGTAACTAGTCTGTTATGAAGCGTCGTGATATTCCTCAGGAATTTGGCACCGGGGGCAGATCCTTTTTTGGCACCACCCACCCCAGTACGCCGTGTGACAAAATTATATAATATAACACACAAAAAACAGTCAATTATCAAATTAGGTTTCTTTTAATGTATTTCTGGAATTTTAATTTATTGTACAACAATGAAAAAAACAGTGACCGGATTACATTAGAATTTTTCATTGTATTAATATCAGTTATTTTACAAAAAAAGACAAATAATCGTATGCCTCAGCGCCTCTTTTTTTCTCTCAGACCCACCCCTAGCGCACCACTGCTGTTGCACCTGCACAGTTTTCAAGCTCCCCGTGATCTCTTAAAATTCACTTTTACAGCTGTTGAAAATTTGTACCCGAAGTTCCCGATCCAAACTGACAACCGGGAAGAGCGAAAGCCTGCGCCGGCGAAAACGGTTCGTCCACATGAGAGTCAGGAATGTGGAAATACTGCTTTAAGAGAGCGGGACATTGTGGGAGGTGAACATACTTCTGGCGGCTGTATTGGGTGTGTTACTTAACTGAAAAAAATGAGGGACAGTGGAGCCTTTGGGGTAAAAGTTACCCGGATGGTTTTTCTGCTACGTGTATCCGGAAAGAGCCCAGGTGTAAAGCTGTTAACCGCAGTAAACTCTGTATTGGCGTGATCGCCGGATCCCCGTTTCGGGTTGTTTACTGGCTGGTGACTTGGACGAACTGACCGAGTTAAAGTGGGAGTTATTCCAGAGCAGTAGCTTCGGTACGACACCGCCCTGCCATTTTCCGGCCACGGTCAGAAGCAGCCAGGACGGATGAGAGGAGAGCGCTGCAGTCGTACCCCAGCTGTTCTCCTGACAGGATCACATCTAGTGCTCCTGCTGTTCGCACGTTTTCACCACCATCTTCCTGACATTAAGGAAACATGTCTTTTAAGGAAGTGGAAAACCTTGTGAAACAAATTATTGACGGATTGTTAAATATGTGTATTTGGGTGTTTCTGTGATACTAGAGGAAACTGGTCTGGGGTTTTTTGGGATGGGCTGAGAACAAAGTATCATTTTCCCCTAGTATAATGGAATATATGCTTCCACTATGTGAACATTTGCTATCAGACACCTTTTCAGGCGCTGGGTAGATTTGCATAACAAGGGGAAGCTGTTTAGTGTGTTCATGACCTTTTACACACCATTTTTCAGAAACACACCTAGAGCAGTAATTGAGACATTTCTGTACATCGCAGGAGCTCAGCATTCAAATATACAAAAGCATTTTCAGGAGTTCAGTCCATTTAGTGATCAAATTTGGACCGGAACTTGACACGAGTGAACATGAGTTCTCGTAATAACGTTCAGCAATTTGCGTCCTTAAGGAAAAGGCGATCTAACCCAAAGATACGTGGATGACAGGCGAGTCCTTTTCCAAAGGAGAAGTTGGTTTGAAGTGTTTATACATCAAAGCAGCAGCTTGACTCAGAGGATTTGAACATGTTCGTCTTGGAATTAGGATGTTAGAAAGAGGAGAAAGACTTCTCACCTGGTGCCCATACCGGGTGTGTTAACAGTCCTGGGATCAGGTGTGAGCAATAACTGGGAAATCGTGCATGTCAACTTATTTTTCCAACATGTATTTGTCTTATGTTTGAAGCTGGGAGGGGGGGCAGAACTCTGTAAACTTGTTCTCATTCAACTGCTGAATTTTATACTAGCAGAATCGTTCGTGAGACAAGCCACCGTGGTGCAGGTAGGTTCACCTGTGTTTGAGTTTTAGTGTTCGGTTGACCATTTGAGACCCAGTGAGCAGGAACCCTCTGAACACAAAAGACAGGTCTTCCAGGAACCGGGTCCCCCCGCCGGACCCCGTTTCAATTCCCCCGGCTCAGCAAAGCCATAGCCAACAGTAATTGAAGCCATTTGCAATGTTGCCGTGGGGTAATGGGCAGGCCGTGGGCTCCCACCCACCCGGCGCTCCGGCCATTAATCAATGGGGACGGGGGAGCCGTGCGGCTGGAAGGACGTGGTGTGGGATCCAGGTAGCCGCGCTTTCGGCAAGACGCCGTCTGCTAAGCTACTCCAGCGTACCTGCGGTGCCGCGTCGGCTCCGGCTCAAAGATGTAGACGAATTGGCTCGGGAGCGAGTCCGCAGCAGCCCCCGGGGACGTGGCTGTGACAGTGATATTGCAGATGGCTACGTAGGAGTGCAGCTCTGTGAGTGGGCAGCCCCAGGGCTGCAGTCGCCCGTGTTGTGATGAGTAATACCTTACACAGCAGAAGAAACCCCCTGCTTCCTCTCACTCTTAAAGGTCACGTCGATCCTATTCAGATACAGAGTGCAGCTAAGGTCACCAGCCAAACACACCCACTCAGAAAAGATGCGGTGCGTGCAAACAAACACAGGAGGGTGACAGAATCTCCCATCGCCGAAAGGGTTAACGCACAACACCGCCCCCCCGCGGACGCCGGCCTCCTCCGCCCCACCCCGCCCGTCGCACCAACAGTCAGACCTTTCACTTCCCATATTGCACAACCGTAAGGGAAAGAGAGTGAGTGAAAAGTGCAGCGTCACCCGTCGGTCTCCACAGCACTTTCCATTAGCAGGTGGATCGGGGAAATGGAAACGGGCAGAAACAGGCGCCCGACTACTTATAGGAGATCAGCCAATCTGTGCAGCTGCGATATCCCGACGGGGAGAGCTCCTATTGTCGTGTGTGTGTAGGTGCTGCAGATTCCCACTAAAGATTGGCTCCAGAGGGGATTCTCCACCCCCACCCTGCCGTGCGGCTGCGCCCAAGCGGGTCGGTCACCGGCAGGGACCCGGCAGCCAGCCAGCGGGTCGTTGCGCCGCAGGTTCCGAGGGACAGGAGCGCAGAGACGGGGCCCCCCGGAAACATCGGTGTCGGCGACCTGCACGCGGGCTTATCGTCTGAGAGCTCGTGGCCGACTGCCGCATTAAATACCTGATGATGATGATGATGATGATGGTTTTTACGGTTTTCCGCTTGGTTCCAGAGTTTGTGCATCTTGCACCATTTTTTTCTTGTTTGTTTTATTCACCCTGAAAGTGTTTTGAGTCGGGGGCCGCAGGCAGTTCGCGGCGCAGTCCTCGCCAGTCTGGCCGTAATCGCTTTCTGAATCGTCTTTGACCGGGCCTGCGGCTCACAGACGATCTGAAATCCATCGGATGTCACGACACGTGGCCCGCGGGTGAGGTGGGGGTCCCGGGGGCTGCAATCTGCCCCCTGTGAACCCAGACGGGGGTCTACATTAGCGTGTCGTCCCTTGGGGGCTGCAGGGCTGCAGGGGAGTGTGAAGCCCTGTCACCTCATAATTGTGGGTCACTCAACTCCATTTCCCTCACTCAATTATAGCCCCCCCCCCCGTCAGCGGCTAGCGATGGCGCCTCCTGTCCTCTAGCTGTGTCACCAGCGCCGCGGTGTGAATGACATGTATTTTTTCCTTCATAACAGGGATTATTATATGTTCACAATAAATTTGCCTTAAATTAAAATTGTATAAAACCAGTTTCCGGTTCTATTGCGTTTATTGGTACAGTTGAAGTGGCACAGAGGCTCAGCAAATGGCACTGCTACCTCAGCGCCTGGCCTGTTAGGGTTTGGATTTGAGTCCCGCTTGGTTGTATCTGGAGTTTGGTGCTCCGGTTTCCTCCCACTGTCCAAAGACGTGATTCATTTGTCATTGCCCACACTCTCTGTACAGCCCAGACCAGATGATGGCCAGATGTACGATTGCTGATTTTTTAGGCTCTTTGCCACCCTTGTTCTCAGGAAAGGCTGAAATCTTCACACGGTTTCCTGGGAGTTTCCATGTTTGTTTTGTCTCTTCCTCCCACCTGCATGTAGGTTGTTTGATCTGAGTGTTAGAATGTGAGCAGTGGAGCTCAGTTTTGGTGCCGGGTGAGAGGCCTCTTGTGTTACCTGTGTAGTACCCAGCATGCACTTCCCTTCGGGTCTACAGCACAGCTGTATGAATGTGAGACCAGACTGGTTTCGGTGAAAACCATCTGCGTGTTGTGTGATGAGGTGGGCCTACAGGTGAAGTTTGCCAGTCTGTGGTGAAGCTGCTCTACAGGCCACGCACGATGGCAGCCTGTCGTCGCTGCACCAAAAGGCAAATATACTGCTTTTCATCAGGCCATTTAATTCTCTAATCTTGCACGACTGGATTTTGTGTGTCTGTGTTCTGTTCGATGTAGAATCCATACAGCGCGTAGAGGAAAAAAAAAAAAAAAAAAACAAGACCTGCTGGTGCCCGGGCCAGAAAGTGGCGCGGTAAACGGTAACACATCACGCATCATCGAACTGCGTGGCCCTTAGCGGCTGCGTTTAGTACGATGTTGAAGGTTGATGTGGCCGGACCCGCAGAAAGTAGAAAGAAATAACAAAATAAATATCACCAAAATCGATTATGTGTGTGTCTGCAGTAGGCAGTTTGTCCTCATCCAGACGAATTAGCTGGTAACTGCCTGGAGGCACATGTCACTTGTGTGTGTGCGTGTGTGTGTGTGTTTCACTATGCAAAAACCTGACTTAGGCTGAGAAGTACTTGTGAGCCAGATTTAAAGTCTATGGCTTGAAACGCAAAGCTGTGCATAAAGAAGAAACAAACGGGTGGACAGGGATTGAGTTGTACGGATATGGAGATTTAAATTACTTTTGGGGTTTTATTTCAATATGAGACAGCTGAGTTGTCACTGCTACTATTATCATTATTATCATCGTCGTCATGATTATTATTCGTAGTTTTGAGACACGGTACCGCCTGGGACGAAGGGCCCTCTGCAGAGTGTATCCCGTTTCAGTGGGAGGGACAACACGGCCGGGCTGTTATCGGGAAACTGGAGGTAATGGTTACTGCAGAGCTGCTGAGCAGCTGATATTCCTCCTGCTATTGGATTATAGCTGCTTGGGTGGCGCGCGTCTCCTCAGCTTTGAAGTTATGCGGGAATGCGATCCTTCACGGGGAGCTAATGCACGAAGCGCCATAAAAGCGTCTCTACTGTGAGGTGGCGCAGAGTGACTTCCGGCGCCGAATGTCGTCTAACGCGGCACCTGCAAAACCGCGCAGATGAATGGAACGCCGTTACCCCACAGCGCACAAAGACACACAAATAAGGCCGCATTCACACATTCACACATTTGCAATATTTTTTTTTCTGCCTCTCTCTCTCTCTCTCTCTCTCTCTCTCACACACACCCACAGACACACACACCCACACACAGTGATACAAACAAACACACACGCAGAGCAGCGCTGGCTTGCTCTTTCCAGGATGTGGTCAGCGCTGCAGCTTTGAAGTGAGTGGGGTTTCCCTCACAAGTGTTCAATTCAACGTCCTTCGCATTTGCTTATTTGCTGATTTGTTTGTTTGCGAGTTCTGTCCCCTCCAGTGCGTGCTGGCGCTCTTCTCTCAGAGCCGCGCTGCCCCCCCCCCCGTACACCCCGATGCAGTACGTGTTATATAAATTTCCATGTCCTCTATCCTTTTGATTTCATAAATGCTTTGGAGCCACTTTGCCTTATAGAAATAACTACTTGGGCTCTTTGAAATAGAGGGGCTGGTGCTGTAACAAGTCCAGGCGTTAAGAAATGTGCTCCGAACATAAGACTTAAAATAGCCGTCATTACATCGTACAGCAGGCCAAGACTCTCCTCCTTCCACAGCCCCCGAAGCTTTGTTTACCAAGGAAAAAGTTAATGTTCAACTGCTAGAAGAAAATAAAATCAGTTTGTCGTCTTGGATTTCTAATTCAGATTTGCGCGTGCAAGGAGGGGGCTGGGAATGGGGCGGTTGTCAAAAAATCCACGAAGTGATATTGTCATACCAGCCGGACGGCCGTCTGGTGTTTGTTTTAAAAAAAGGGAAGAAAAAAGCGGTCCAGGCGATCGAATCGTCTTGCCGTTGCCAAAACGTCCTTGCGCTGCCACCCCCGGCGCTACGGCAACATGTTTTATTTTGAGCAGCGCTGTTCTCCGTGACTCACGTCCCACTGCCACGTGCTCTGCTCTGGCGTCTGGCTTCTTTGAAAATGTGGGGAAGGTGCCTGTGGAGTGGAGTCCGTGGCCACTTGAGTAATGTTTTGCGGTGGGAATCTGTGTTGGGGAAAGAGGTGTGTTTTGCGGCTGGTTGCGCGCGTGCGCACACGCACGCACGCACACACACACACACACACACACACTGCACAAAGTGCCATGGTGGGATGTTCTCTTCCTTGGACAAGCGGGGGGGGGCACCTATAACCTGATCTGATGTGTTTATGCTGCAGAAACAGCTTGCGGTGCTGCTCGGACTCGCGACCGGGGCACCGACTGCTCTCCGTCTGCAGCAAATCTCACAGCACTTGTTTCTTTTCTAGGCAACTGGGACCCACAGGCGTTTGCTGAGAGGTTCGGTCTGGGGAGCCCTGTGGCCTCGGTGCAGTTCCTCATGTGCAACGCTAAGGACTGACCGACACGTGACGAGCCGGCCAGAGCCTTTTCGTGACCTTTGACCCCGGGCTCACGTCCGGCGACAGCAGGGGTGCGGGCCGGCCGACTGGCTGTTGGTACAGGCCGTCCGAAGGGTAGATCAGGTGTTTTTTTTCTGCTAAAAATCAAAGTTGACTCTACATTGTTGACGTGGAGTGTTTACTGTGCTCTCCTCGAACCGGCCTGCGGGTTGTTAGTGCGTCTTAGTTTATGCGATTAAGTCCCAATAACCAGAGTCAGTTGGCGTTACCTTATTTTCACCGTCATATGGAGTCTTGCGTTAGACCTCACGTTGTCGAATTTTACTAAAAGCTGTTTGAACAACTGACACCAACTTTAATAGAAAAAGTACACTTTTGATTATATAAAACTCGATGGCTGCCGTGAACCCGAATTTAACTTAACTTTCTGAATTTAGTTGGTGGAAAAATTTTGATCGAGGAGCTACGGCGATTTTGGGTTGTTTGTTTTCTGCATGGAATTGAATTGTGGACATGGGGCTCTATTGTTAACTGCTGTCCGCTTTTGTTATAAATTCTCTTTCCCGTTCTTGTCGTGTTTTTATGCTCTCTGTGTTCTTTTGTCACATCTTTTATCCGACTTTTGATGAAGAACCTAACCTGGACACACGTCGGGCGGCCGAACGGAACCGGCCCGGTATTTTGGGGGCACAGTCGTTTATCCCTGATTTTTTTTTTTTTTTTTTTTTTTTAATCTTTTGTTTCTCTTTGTCTTTCCACCAAAACGTGGAGGGCGGCTTTGAACAAACTGATCGTCGCCACGTTTCCTCTTTGTCCGCTTGTGAACATTACTTCTGATTTGCTGTGGGAAAAGGTGAACGTTGAGGTGTTGTGAAAAACATTCGTTCTTCACCTGTTCTGCCAACATTCACTACTGATGTCAGCAGTTCTGATTCCACTAATCGGTTTCTTCTCTTTTCTACTGACAGCGATAAAAACAAATACGTCTGGCTGCAGCTCTGGAGTTGATTGTCATGAAACGTACAGTTAGTTCATACCGTACGTTTAGCTCCAATAAAACCCTGCTGTATTGTCAGGCCTTGCTTTAAAATGAAATTTCTTCTCGGCCACAGTCGCTGAATTAAACTCGGGTTTAGTGACTAAAACATAATTTTAGCCAAGTTTATTTCTGAGGGGGGAAAAAAATGGACTTCTCAGAACGTCTTCCACAACAGCAAAAACGACATAATCGTGTGTGTGTGTGTGTGTGTGTGTCCGTCCATCTTTACCATAAAAGCTAAGAGGTCCGGCTATGACCATCTAGGGGTTGGGTGGTGGTGGGGGGGGGCATTTTCGCTTCTTTCCAGTTGCTAATGAAAGCAAAGGGAAGAGGGCCTGATATGACAGCTTTGTGTGGAAAGAGTTTATTCTAACTCAGTGAGGAAATACGTCAGGCCCAGAAGGGAAGTGGGCGGTAGAACCAAGACCGCAACAGAGCCGGAAGCCACAGTGGAACTTGAACCAAAATACTCCACCAAACTACTTAAGGCCAGAGACTCGTGTGCCGGCGGGGGGGGGGTCAAGGAGGAGGGGGCATGGTATTTATTTTATGAGAAAGGAACACTTTGACACAAACAATGTCACTTTTATATTTCCATTTACCGCAAACGCAAATAGCAGTGCAGTTGTGCTGCTTTAAGACAGTGCTGAGTCAATGTTCTCCTTCAAACGCTTCCTGGTCTCAACCTGCAGTTATTCCAAGGCCCGAGAGCGTGTGAACCTGCCGAGGACGTAGTGCGGCACTGAGGACGTGCGCACCTCTTCCAGGCTGTGCATGGGATGTCTGGTGGTGGGGGGGGCAGGACTCGGGTCGTGAACAGAGTATTGAAGCTTTAATGTTTCTGACCCGTGGCTGATCCTCCAAGGAAAGGTTTGTATCGATACTGCTGCTGTCTGGAAAGAAGGTGGATTTGTGGGGGGGGCTTTGATGTGCTGGTGATCAATGTCTCGTTGGAGGCTTCATTGACCCTCTGATGGTGTCTCCTCAGACAGTTGGCCTGCATAAGGTGGTGATGGTCTTTCGCCGGAAACCTCGGGTGGCCTCTGGTTGAACTCCAGGAGATCGTTCATCAGTCGCCCCCAGTTTGCTCTCGTTTATCTTTCACTTCAGAGTTTAATTCTGCTGGAGAAAAGAAGTAAACAAAAATAAGACGTCCCAAATCGTTGCTGTATGTAATGTTGTCTTTAATTGTTTGAGATTTCACATTACTTTTTTTTTTTTTTTTTAGTATAAAGGTACAAGATCCTGAACGTTTTTCTGTTTCCAGCTTTGTTGTTTTTGAGCTAACCTATTTTTTCCTGGAAAACATTTTAAGCCAAGTTTTTCCTTACATTCAACAAGGGCTCAGAACGCTGAAAGAAAACAGTCCCGATGTGGAGCAAAACATCGGCCGCGGCCGTGGGCGCGTTAAGTCACCGAGATGCTCAGAGCTGCTGTAAGCGAAAAATGCGCTTAACGCTTCGCTCAGCTTTGCTCTTAGGTGAGGCACCCGGAGTGCGGCGGAGCAATTTTCAACACTCGGAGCAAACGAGGACAAGGCCAAAGTCGAAAGCGAAACGCTGCGATTCTCCGCCAGCGTGAGATTTTCCTTTGACTTGACGAAAATAATGGAGCAGCTGAAAAGCAGACTTGCTCCTGGTCGCCGTGGATCTGCTGTACGTCGCGGTTAGTCAGCGCCGCTGCCTGCGTGCCACCAGTTAACCGTGTAGTACATCATTGACGGGTCACCTGACCGGCTACCGCTTGCTGTACGTTTCCACACGACGCCGGGATGCATTTTCTGTATTTACGGTTAATAAGGACGACGGTGACGCTGACACGGTGACACGGTGACGGTGACAGCGCCGCTGCCTCGCATCTGCGGGGTCACGATGTCCAACGCGGCCGTCGATCCGCCTGCGTTTGGCCTTCACGTGGTGCCCTGCCTTACCCCCCCGCGCTGCTTCTCCGAATCACGGCAAGCTTGACCACGTGAACACCTGCTGGAGATGGATGGATGGATGGATGGACGGGTGGGTGAAATACAACCACGGTCTTAAAAAGATGGCCCAAGTTTTATATTTAGTTAAAAGGTTACGTGTGCCGTGGAGCATTAGCAGCTTTAGCATCAAAGTCCAGCAGCCTTCTGCAGTGTCCTTTTCATCCTTCACCCTCCATTTGTAACACGCTGTGTCTATCATCATCTCTCTCGGAATTCACACACTTTACAGCCCCCAGATCACACAGGTTCCTCCTAGTCTTCCAGTTCTCCTGCGTGATCCTTACGGTCCGGGCCGTTAAACTTTCAGACGGGACCGTGACGGCCTTTGCAGGAACTCATTTTTTTTTACTTAGTTCATCATTAAAGTGGCAGAAATGCACTACGCAGTTTGGCGGCTATTTTAGTGCCAAAACCTCCTACCCCCGGAGTTATTCTGTCATAACCAAAAGAGGTAAGCAAATCCCACCCCCCCCGCTTACCACACACAGAAAGAGAAGGGGTGGAGGTCAGAGAGGTCCCGAACACCATATTTCCCTCACGTTTTGCCTGTTCCCCCCACCCCCAGGAGAGGGTGTGTAGAGCATAACCGCCTCCAGCTCCCCAAAAAGGCTCTGCTGTGCCGCTCGGTCCCCTCAGACACCGAGGGAGATGCTGAGAGGGACAAAAAAAACAGTAAATGCTTTAACCATCTGTGACATTGAAGAGATTTTACCATTCAGAATGAATTCTGTCTCTTCAAAAGCGCCATGTAACAACTGTACATCTTGTGGGAGTCTTCAGATTTTTTTTTATCCCCTGACAATATGAAAACTGTATTTAATAACTGCTTAATTTATTCAAACTAACATTAATTCAAAAGAAGCTGTTTAATTACTCGAATTGCCTAACCGTATTTGTGATTTAATATGCACAAAGCACTATTTACACGTTGTTGTTCTTTTTTGTCTACATCAATATTATTCTTTTTTAATTATTTCAATGCCTCTGTTGTGCATTCATCCCTATCGCGGAAGAATGTATTTAAATATTTCCAACCATCTATACTCCGTCTTTAACAAGTGCGAGTTAAAGCAAGTGAAAGCCGCTCACGGCCGACTAAACGGCTCGAGCGCGTCGAAGCGACGCCTCCCTGGGGGTCGGCGCACGGCGAAGGCGTCCGGGAGAACCGCCCGGACGAAGGTGCGACGGCGGCGACTGCGGTCCGTCCGGTAGAGGGATCACCTGGACAGAGGTAGGGAAAGTAAAAGGAATGCTGTAATGCGTGGGCCTCGCCGCGTTTCACCGGTAACCTCCTCCCTGACAAAACAGGATTTCGCCTCTCGCCGTGTCGCTGGTGGCAAAGCACCTCGCCGGCTTCCGCCGAGGACAATAGATCAGATAAAACGGCAGGACAGAAAAACAGAGCTACGCCTTGGTTCAACGGGCTTGTTTTTTTTTTAGAAAGAAAGTTTTGACGCTGCCTGCTATTTTAATATTTATTCCTGGATTAGCTGTATGTATGCAAATTATTTTTCTCTAGTGCAACATGAACTTTAAATGAGCCAAACGGTCGAGTGGATGCAGTGTAGGCCCTGCCCTTTAATGTCATAAAGCCTTAATGATGAAATGTGACAGAGGGCAATCGTTTCATAATCACTTCATAATTTATATAAATTATCTTATCATATCCCTTCCGGTAAGGAATAAGTAGTGTTCATTGCCTTGGGATATAATAACAACGAGGAACAGCCATTTGAATTGGCCAGTGTGCAGCTGGAAAAAAAAACACAGCTGATTTGATTAGTTACCCATAGCGGCTTTGTGTCTTTCCACGCTGTATTGAAATGGGTCCGATAGCCATCTGGGACGGGCCGCCGCTTCCATGGAATCCCCATGCAAACGAGCCGGGGAGCTCTGGTCGGCGTGATGTAACCGACCGGCTGCCACGGGGCTTCCAGTGACCTTGCCCGGTCTGGCCAGGTTCCTCCTCTGTCGTCAGTGCCACCCACCAGCACCCATCAGCTGGACGCGTAATTGAAATCAGCGTTGTAATAACTGCAATTAGAGGGCGGACGGGGGGGGCAGGCACCAGCCGCCAGCCAGTACGTCCTATAGGGGGGTGTCACCTCTCGAACGCATCCCCGGAGGGGCGGGGGCTCCCCCTGCCAGGCACGCAGGTGACTCGGCACTTGCGTCGGTTCCCCTTTCCTCCTCGCTCGGGCCCGCGCTGTCCCCGCCGCGCTTCGGTGGCGGCCAAAGGCGTGTCGTGCAGCTATATGGAAACACGAGACCGTGGAGGATTTAACGGAAAATAGATGGATGTCAGATGGAAAACATTCATAGCAAATGAATTTCTTGGCATTATTGGGTAATATTTGACACCTACACAGCGATTTGTCACCAGGCTCGAAGAGGCCTATATTTCTTATTTCATTGAGTCACTGTGTGTAACCATCATCCCCTATTTCTGTTCTCATGACTTTGCATTTTGCACTACTTCCTATGGCCTTGCTTTTTTATTTATTAGTATAATCGCTGTTTTTATGTCGTCTTCCTTAACAGTTTGCAAAGTTTACCATTTATATTACTGTTTGTACAGGTGGATATTTGGGGCCGTTTGGGGTTAAGCACCTTGCTCGGGTACAGCAGCAGCTGCCCGGCTTGTACGTGAACCTGCAGTCCTTCGGTTTCGGGTTGAGCTCCTTAAGCGCAACACAACCCGCTCTGTTAAATTGCGGTACATCGGTCAAGAAAGTCAACAAATATCTGAATTTTAAATTAAGCTAACGCCTAACTATAGAGTAGAAGGACTCGATTTAGTCCCGAGGCCTGTAAATTAAAACATCACGCTGAATCCAATCACATTTTGGTTTTTTTTTTTTGGGGGGGGGGGGGGGCTAAGATAAAATTATTGTCAAAATGTAATTTTACAACACATACCGGTTCACAACGGATGTTGAAAGTACAGTACGTTTGTGCATGTATGCAAAGGAATGGAAAATGTACTGTTTGCGCGTGGAAAAAGCACCTTTCAGGATGATCCTCTTTTTTTAGTGTATGTCATTAAGCATCAGGTTTCATTTTCTGTGTCACCATGTGACGGTTCCCCTGGGGTCGCTGCTGTTTGCTGTCTGACTTCCACATTGTCTTTTATTAAAATGATATTGGCTGTATTTCGGAAGTGGATCCGATCCGTTCAGGGTCTGAATTGTCTGTAATAACGATAAAGGTAGGGCAGGCCGCCGCTCGTCGCCAAACACGCCGCAGGACACGGCGCTCAGATGACGCGCTTCACTTAAGGAGGGGTATATCTGAGCCCCCCTGAGGGTAAAGGGCTTGAGGGAACCCCCTGTAAGACAAATGACTCTCCTTACCTCGTGCCTCACCTACACGGTGCTCCTCCAGCCCAATTAGCAAGGTAGTCCTCAGGGGACCCCTGCCTGTTTGCCAAAGCCCCCTGAACATCCCGCATTAGTCAGATTGTCTCCCACACAGTCATTTCAGGGAAGAAAAAAAAATATATCTTTGAAATGTAAGAAAAGGCCGAGTATTGCAAACGGCGACTCTAAATTTGTAAGAAATGGCAGCGCAGGCGAGGGACTCGCCGGCGTCGCGGCGGGTTGGTCCCCGAGCCGTGCCGAGCATCTGCGAAGGACCCGGAGAGACAAGGTGTTGGTCAGGTGACCAGATCTCCAGCGGTATTTCAAGTGTGCTGCAGAAATGTGAGTATTTACTCCCACTGCCCTCCTCTGTTCCTCGCGCATCTCGATCTGGTCCTTTGTTGATGTATTCTGCTCAGGCTAAAGCATATTGCAACGGGATGGAAAAGCTTACCGACTTAAGCTCCTTAGGCCTCTTGGATGTGGACTTGCTGGTGGTGTTAGTCCTTAAAATCACCGCGGTTTAATCGGGCCGTTTCACGGACGTACACCTGCACGGCTGTTTGCTAATGGCGACCAGGTAAAATCGAGTTTAAAAAGACCGTGGAATTCCATTGAGAAACAGTCTTGAAAAAAACCTACGTTAACAGGCCCTGCGTGGGGGGAACGGGGGACAAGCAAGTACGTTTTTCACATTTTTAATTTTGTCCGATAAAGTGTGGACACGCGGTAATAAACGTTACATCTGGGTGGGTTCAGGTGAAACTTGCAGATAAAGCGGGGCTGGAACACAGGCCTGGGGTCAAAGGTGAACTGCGTCTGTGTTGCCGGCCTGGAATGATGTTCACGATCATCGGTCCGATTTCAGCCGAGCGCAGAAAAAGGGGCGACTGTGACACCGCTGTCCCCCTCCAGCCAGCTACTGCAAGGTGTCACTAAACGCCCTCTGTTCAACCAGACACGTACCTTTAAAACAAAAGTAGCGTTTAGACTGAGAATCGTCGTGTGATCGTTGACATATATAAGCTTATTTGCTGTTTCATTGCTTGAGAAATGAACAATATTACGACTACATTTCTGGTTTTGTTCGAGTCACCCCGGGTCCAGAGGACTTTCCCTATTTGCTATTAAAAGCGCACAACAGCAACAAAGTCAATAACTACGAGCACGAGACCCCGCTTCCCATTGCGAGTATATTATTTTTAAAAGCAACAGATAAGATGTTTTCTCTCTCCGGTTTCCAAACTGCTGAAATTCGACCCATGACGTTTCGCCCTCTGTGGTTCCTTTAATGGCTGCGGGTTCCGATGTCTTTTCCACTTCGCCGTTTGCTTAACCGGAACTTTGCTAACCAAATACAGACGGGGGGGGGGGGGTGGGCGGAGCCGGATCCAGGCCTTATTTGGAGTTTCCACTTCGGCCGCGCGCCGGGCTCTCGCGGCTCCGTGTCAGGGTCCGCGCGCGCGCGCGCGCGCGCAGGTTCACTGGACGCGGTGAGGTTTCTCAGAAAAAAGGGGAATTCGGTCCCTAAAAAAGATGTTTATTATCCCCCCGCTGCTGAACGCGTGCGCTTGGCGGTTACTGCGCCGCGTCCCGACGGACCACCGCCTGGGGAACCTGTTGAAAAGTGAACACTTTGTGCCCGTTTCCCCGGTTGAGTCCCGCCCGGGTCCGAAGTGCCCGGTGAATATTGAACCATGACGGCAGGTGTCAGGATGAGAAACGTTCACATATTATATGTTGTGAGGAGAAGTCGGAGGCGCGGTGTGTTTTCCACATCCAGCCAGCGCTCGGTGGTGGGGGGGCAGAACTGCCCCCCCGCGGGCGACCCGGACACGGCCGGGAGGGGAAGACGCCGGCGGTGCCGCCAGGTCCTGCCCAGCCCAGCCCAGCCCAGCCCAGCCCAGCCCAGCCCAGCCCAGCCCCTTCAAGCCGTTGAGAAGATGTGAAACCAGCACCCAAAGCTGCCCCTGGGGGAGAGTGAGCGAAACACGGTACAGTATGACGCGTTAACCGGCTCCAACTGCCCTCTCACAGTCCTCTGCCACCTACTATTAGATCTTGCACCCTGCGGTGGACTTATAAAAGTTCGAGTCCCACTCCACTGCCCAGGCCCTCACCATAGTAAAAACACTGTGCCGTGTGAATGAGTACATTGAAATATCTTCTTGTTGAAGTTTTACTTGGAGAAATGAGTCCGGGAAAAAAGATAAACATGACAATAATAACGGGGTCAAAATTCGCGCTGTGTGTCTGTTCGGAATCCATTAAGACAAAGACCACCTGATGTTGAGAAGTTTTTTTGGAAGTTACCAGTAAGACTCACAAATATACTGGTGCGGTTCAGCTACGGGGGACCGTGGCTCTTTTTCGTCATATTTCTTCATTCCAAGTTTTTTTTTTCTTTATTTTGCTTGCAGTTTCGCCGCACAGTGTCTTTCCCACAGCAAGTTCGCCACTGGTAACACTAAGTGGTTCAAGTGAAATCCACAGGTGAGGATTTCGAAGGACGAAAGTGTAAATGGCGTGTCGTGGTGCTTCGGTGGGCTTTTTCTTGCGCTTGTCCTTCGGATCGGCGTAAGATCTGTGTATTTACTGCAAGGCACGTTTTGTTTCCGCTCCGGTGCGCGAGACTCACGTACGCGAGCATCGGCCCGAGGAAAACATCCGCGGCGTGATTTGGCAGGTGCAGGTAACCTGAGGGCACGCGCGATGAGCGCAGGCAGGTGCGCTCCGCCGCCCCGAGCGGCCCGCTGCTCTCACACCGTCTTCCTGCTGCCGAGTCTAATGTTCCACTATGAGGAGCTTCCATTGGTGACGCGCGCCACGCCGTCTCGCTTTGTGTGTCCTTAAATGGTCATCTACGTCACAGCGCTGTTCCGTCCCACTATTTAATACGGGCTAAGCGTTGGAGTTCCCTGTCTGAGCAATACACCGATCCGCGCTGCACTTGTCCAAGCAACACCACCGCTCCACTGATCAAAAGACTTTTACAAACAACAACAAGCAAATAATTACCTTTGAAGAAATTAACTTTTAAATAAGTGTCTGCCGTAATACATTTCGCCAGCAGCAGAGACAATTCAGCGCCGCGCTTGTGAAAGAACTTCTGTTCCATTGGATACAACAGCAACTGGATTTTTTTCTCCCCTTTCTGTCCTCCGCCTGTGTTGCAGATCTGACAAATCGCAGCTCCTCGTCGTGCTGTGGGTCGGAGAAGAAGCCCTGCGGTATCTGAGAGGATCCACACGCGTCCACGTTGATGACAGGCTGAATGACTGCTATGACAGGGAAACTAGCGGAGAAGCTCCCTCTTACCATGAGCAGTTTAATAAACACAATTCCCGAGAGCCTGTATCCCGAAGAGGACATTCCTACGTCTATGAATATTTTCACCAGCACGGATTCTATTTCTCACTATTCTCAGATGAACACAGGTAAGGACGGGACGCTGAACCCCCGCCGTTGGCGCGATGTCGGAATGTTGTGATGCGCTGCTGCGCGGTGTGTGTCGCGTGTGCGATCTGTGTGCGGTGTGTGTGTGTGTGAGAGAGAGTGGCTGCGGCCCGGGCAACAGTTGTCCAGCGTGCTGGGGAGCGCGGAGCCGCCGACACCTGTTTGCTCTCCGCCGCGCGGGGCGTCCACGCTCCTCCGTGCGGGCTGCTGCCCCGCATTTCGCTTGTACTTTTGCTTTCGAGACACCCGATGACACACCGTGCCCGGGCACATCTAGCAGCTGTCAGACCTGCCGAGCGAGCGCAGCGTTATTTTGTTGGGAATTCGGACCTCGGCTTTTCTCTCCCCCCCCCCCCCCCCCCCCCCCCCCCCTTGCT
>UFQX01000463.1:263593-290379 GCA_900497675.1 Arapaima gigas | reverse complement strand
ATTTGGGCCCCGGCTTTTTTCTCCCCCCCCCCCCCCCCCGATATTTTCATTGCGCCTTTATCGTCCGCGACGAAACTTAAGACAAACGTTCCGCCTCCCGCGGCGTCGTGACCTTCGTCGCCGAAGACGTGTTCGTTCCTGCCAGTTTTTCCACACCCTGATGCGCGCAAGTGTCCCCCGTGGTGTCGTGAGTGTGGCCCCGCCGTCGCCGGGCGCGTTTCGGCCTCTGCGCCCCCCCACCGCCGCTGTCGTGTCGCCGGGGGTATTGGCGATAATTACAAAAGTCGTGACACAAGTTTGCTAAGAAGCCACGCAGTGCGAAGTAGGTGCGTGGCTGTTGTGCGACGCTCGTATCGCGCGTGACAAAAGTGCGCAGTTGTAGTCGAACGGGGGTTTTTGCGCGAGCACTTCCACGTAAAACCGTCCACTCCTCTGCTTTCCTGGATATTAACGTCGTACCGCAGTCCCGGTGCTTTTCTCACACCTTTCTGCCCTTGTGCGGTGGGCGGCCGGGTCCGTTTCAAAGTTTGGAGCCTCCCGTTGGGGACCCGCAAGTTAAATGACACCGCGTGTAAAGCGATTCGCCGTCACGCACACATATGCGGACAAGATGGTATTGTCACCGCGGACTTTTGCCCTCGGTGTCGGCCAGGATTAAACCCACCGAATCCCACGCAGAGCCATTTTAATTCCATCGTGGCAGTTGTGGATATTTCGCCGTCTTCATCTTAGGACAATTGTGTAACAGGCTCTCCGCGCCCACCCTGTTTACCAGCACTGCATTTCACCCCTTTATTCTAGTTATGTTCGCTGGGAAATTTGAAGTGTTTCCAAGTCACTTGCGAAGAAAAGTTTCGTCGCCGATTAGAGGAAAACGGCGACATAAATTAGGGCTGATGCGTCATTTAAATATGTGCATAAATTAAATTCTCCTTCGCCGCATGTAGTGCGATAATAAAAACGAACGAACCGGAGGGGAAAAGCAAATCAGAAACGTGCCGGAGCAACAAGCTGTCAGGGGACAAAGGCACTTTTTCAAATGTCCCACCTTTATTTACCTCACGAGGAAAACGCGCGGCGCTGACAACAGTCCCACATGTGCTGTGATATTTCATGGTGCACTTTTAGGCTGAACGTCGCTCTGTCGAATATTTTTAACACGAACGTCATTCTTTTCACTTGCGACTTGCCAGCATCACGTGTGCGATCTACTGAGCACAGAATGTTGACAAAGTTACTCAGGTTTTCCCTCGTGCATCTGTCCGTATTTTTTAAGGAAAACAGAGTCACGGCTCGCTCGATGTTGTCCCGGCGACGTCGGCTAAATGTCATCTTAATAAATTCTTTAATTCGCCCGAAACGTCGTCAACGATGAAACGGCCAGAAGTTTTAAAAACGATCATTTTTGTTGTCTTCGTCGCTATTCTCTCCCGTGACCCCCAGCACACGAATGTAAGGACTGTTTGAACGGGGGCGGGTGCCATGTGGTTTACTGCCCCCAGCTGAGTCTATTATCTCTCCTAAACCACCGACTAACTTTTACCACGATTGTCATCAGTCGACTTGTTTAGTAGATGCTCGGTCTCTAGGCCAATAAACCGCATTGCTCATCTTTCCTTCCCTTTACTTTTAGAGACTCACTATTTGAAATAACTGTTGCAACTGACCCATCCGTTTTTCCCCCACTTTCTTTAGCCGGGTCCAGTCTGTGTGGAAACGGGTTGAGGTGCCGCTGTGTGTGGGAGCACCTTTACTCACCTGAGAGGGTCTTCTTACTTCTTCCGTGTCGGTTTCCCTCCTGTGCGCTCCGTTCCACCTGCAGAACACCTGTTATATTTTGGACAGCGAGAGCTCGAAGTGTATGAATTCGGTTGCTATCGACCGTGCCCCCACTGGGGAATTCTGCTGCCCTCTCCATTCCCCCCCCCTTATTTGAATGTACTCGAGCGGATGCTGTGGTTTATCGTACTTATGATACGAGGGTCAAAATCACAACACACACAGCAAATTCCTAAAATCTCAAGGTTTTCTCAAATACCCAAAGTGTTGGATAAATACTGCAGACTGTGTGCAATTGTGGTTTTGTTTGTTTCATTCTGCTTTCCACTTGGCCAAGTTTTGCTGAACAGATAGTAATTACTGTGTCTGGATGTACGAGCAACGCCAGAGTAAAATTTACTGCTGTGTAAAAGCTGGTATCTGCGGAGGTGTGACTATCGTAAAGAATTTAACACACTAAGACGCGTCCAAAGACGGTCGAGATGAACAACGTCCTGCGCCGTACGCTCACGTTCCCAAGCCAGCGTGCGGCGCAGAAGAGGAGACCCTCAGACTGGGCCGGGAGGGCTGTGACCCACACGTGTTTCTACTGTCTCCTGGGCGCCGGTATAGCGCCGTTTACCTGGTGGTGCGACGATAGTGCCGTTATTTATTATTCCGCCTTTGCGATTTGCAAAGAGAACAAAAAGCGGGCAACATTCTGGTCATTTTAGACGGTGCCCCGGCAAAGCAGAGTCCGGTCCTGAGCTCTTCTGGAGAAAAAAGGTGCGGTAAATGGGCCGTGACACAGCAGGGAAAACCTACCTGGGGCGTCGCACGGCGGAGTCTGCCGGCGCCCCGTCGGGAAGGAATCTCGGCTCGTAACGAAATGTGGCCGTCGTCCCGAAAGCGGCGAGGCAACTGGATCGTAGGGGGTGTTTAGGTTTTGATTTATGTGCTCGCGGGATCTGAGTGAGGAAACTTTTAGAGCGACACCAGCAGTGCCTTCGCTTGGAGTTCAGCGATACGTTTGCAGGTCTGTAAGTGATCGCATTTTGACAGATAGTTGCTTTCTTAAATCTGAAACTGTAAAAAGGGGGGGGATAAAAAAAGACAACTTTCTGTGATGCTGACTCACAACAACAATACAGCCCTGGCTGGGAAACATGGAAGATTCTCTTTGCCTTTATGGATTCACCGCTGACTTGTTTGAAGCTGCGCACGACTGGAGCAACAGACCGATTTAACTCATTCATAGCGTCTCTTGACATGTTCACTCCTTCCTGGCTAGTGACCGCTCTCGAGCACTTGGCCTGCGTTCTTTTAAAGCGTAAGTGTGCTGCTTGTGTGCAGTTTGTTTTCACGTCCTTCCTTGTGTTCCAGATAATATCATGGACTTGGGCATGGGCAGCGAGAAGAGCTCGGCGGACCTCCAGTACGGCTCCAGCTTTCAGTCCAATCGCAGCGGACAGACAGTGACCTACTTGGGGAAGTTTGCCTTTGATACGCCTCCCTCGGGCGGGATCGGAGGTTCTGGGTGGTGCTCGGACAACAATATCATCAGTCTGGTGAGCGCGGGCATCTTGGGCGTGTCCCCGTCGCCGGGCACCATTACCACACAGACATCGGCGTCCTCGGGCAGTATGAGCGCCCAGAACTCGGAGCTGGAACAGGTATACGGCGCGCCCCTGCCCGCATACTCCTCCTGCAATGACATGTACCAGGAGCAGGTTTCTTTTCACCACAGCCCCGTGGCCACCACCACGCCCCTGCCTTATCCCGGCACCGAGTATCACGCCACCACCACGAAACCCTCCATGGACGGCAGCCTCTTCTCCATGATCCCCGATTATAACCTCTTCCACCACCAGGGGGAGGTTGGTGTGATGGAGCACAAGCCTTTCCAAACGATGGACCCCATCCGCCTCAACCCGCCGCCCATCACCCCCCTGGAGACCATCCGGGCCTTCAAAGACAAGCAGCAGATCCACCCGGGTTTCATAGGCGGGCAGCAGCACGCCCCCCAGCACCACCAGCCCCCGCAGACTCTCACCCTCAAGCCGATCCGGCCGCGGAAGTACCCGAACCGGCCGAGCAAGACGCCGGTGCACGAGCGGCCGCACGCGTGTCCGGCCGAGAACTGCGACCGGCGCTTCTCCCGCTCGGACGAGCTGACGCGTCACCTGCGCATCCACACGGGCCACAAACCCTTCCAGTGCCGCATCTGCATGCGCTCCTTCAGCCGCAGCGACCACCTGACCACCCACATCCGCACGCACACGGGGGAGAAGCCCTTCTCCTGCGAGTTCTGCGGCCGCAAGTTCGCCCGCAGCGACGAGCGCAAGCGGCACGCCAAGGTGCACCTCAAGCAGAAGGACAAGAAGCTGTCGGACAAGGGGAGCGGGGCCTCGACGAGCCACGCCTCTCCCCCCAGCTCCTGCGGCGCGGCAGGCGCCGGCGCCGGGAGCATCATGACTGTCACCACCTGTGCTTAGGAGCCGAACCCGGCGTTTCCTACCAGCGGACTGGAAAGCACACCTGCTTTTGCAATGAGACAAACGTGGGACTCTCTCTTTCTCTCTTTCTACTTCTCCTCCTTTCTCCTGCCATTTTGTTTCCAGGTGATTTGTCGTCTTGATATTCAGGCGGACTCTTCTGGTGGCGCGACAGGGGAAAGGGGCACGCGCTCGGGCGGCTCGAAGCGGGGACCCCCGAGGGTCGGGCTTTGCGTGTCGGGGCGTCTGCCGGCGGAGGAGCGTGGACCGGGCTGGGCCGGCCCCCCCCCCGGAGGCCTCGCTCTGCTCCGCGGGTCGTGTCCGGCCTCGTTTCGGCAGCGTTCGCTTCGTGTCTCCAGAAAACCCACAAAGAATCTGGAGTGGGGAGGGCAAAGAGCCAGGAAGACCAGTTTTGGCGTAATAGGCAGATTGTAACAATATTGCTCAAAAACAAACAAACAAACAAACAAACAAACAAACAAAGAAACAAACAGAATAATTGACGAAACTAGGTGAGCTTTTGTTTGTACGTTGCGGCCACTTTGTTTTCTTTCGCCTGTTTCGAAGCCCCCACCCCCGCACCCCCTGCCGCAGCTCAGCCCGCGTGATTCACGCAACTTTTGCGACCGCCTGTTGTCCTCGTGCGCACAACTACGTCTCCAGCGTGTTCCTTTTAAAACCTAATGTGCCAAATGTGTAACGTGACGATACGTCCGGTTTGATTTCTAAATTGTGCCTGGGAACGGCTAAAAATCCCACGGACCTCAATTGTGCTCAAGAGGCTGATCTTGCGGCTGATCTCTGCGCGTCTGACGCGAAAGCGCTGAGCTCTTTACATTTTAAATAGGTATAACATGTCCGGCTCGCGCCCTGAATACAGGAACGGTTCTTCGCGTTTCCGTTTGCTCTTCGAACACAAGTGCCATCCCTGTTTATGGCTGTTTGGTGTGAAGAAGCTTTTGCTCTTTTACAAATCGCTGTCTTTCGGTTGCCAATGTGAATCTTGAATTTTCACAGGCAACAAAAAAAAAAAAAAAAAAAAAAAAAAAAAAAACAACTACAACAACTAACTAGATCGAACAAGAGCGGTTCTGCGCGAGGAGAGGCGTCCGTCTCGGACGTCTGATGTTCCTCACGGCCGCATCCTGACATCCAGAGTCACCGTCGCGCGGGCAGAGCTCCCGGCTGTAACTGCGAACGTGCGTCTCTGTGACATTAAGACAACAGAGGGAAGCTGTGACACAGTCAGATTTCTGTCGCCGGAGCAAAATGTTGTCTTTTGTTTTTTTTTGCATATCTTGTTTTCATCACTTTGTGTCTTTTTTCGGTTCTGAGAGCCGCTCCTGGCTCCGGTCATGCGTGTCTTAGGTGCGCTGCTACACCGCCAAGCTCAGCCTGAAATAACTGCAGTTAGCAAAGCCAACAGTAGCCATGTTAAAACAGATTGAATCCAGCACATCTGCCACCGTATTGTAAATCAACAAAATCTGCGGACGTGAAGGGAACTGAATTTTAAAGCGTTTCTGTGTGCTGCTGCTGAGCGAAGCCTGCCAGCTATAAGCCTGCCTGTTGAGACCTTTTTCAAGGAAAACGGTTTAGGAATCTCAGATGCAACTCCAAGCTATTAAAGACGAGGCAAGCGAGACGGTTCTCCTTCTGCGGACCATCGCCACGGTTGCACTTCACGCTGGAAACACGGGGAGGGATTTTGAACTTTACATGAGGGATTGAGGATTTTTGTACAGACAGAAATGCAGATGTATTACTACAACTTTTATACCCAGAATGTAGAAAAAAAAAAAGGAAAAAAAAGGTTGTCTTTAGTGTTAAACGTTGTGTGTGCATATATATACATACAAATGTATGTATATAACCATACAAACACAGCAAACTGAGTGAATGTTTATAAGGACTGATTTCTTAAAATGCTTTTTTGACAAAGCAGAATATTTGTAAATAGAGTACGGAATGTTCTATGGTAACGAGTGTGTTTGCACAACGGACCAGGACCTGCCTCCCTAACACACAGCCAGGTGTAGAGCACAGCTGCGTCCGAGTCGGCGTGGTGGAGCATTGAGACGGTGTCAAACGTGCTGCGTTTTCTTTTATTTTTAAATCATCAGATGTTCTACGAAATGTAAATACGAAGACGGAGCCAACTGGAGGTACACTGAATGAAGTGTTCATAAAATGAATAAACAAAAGAAATATTTGACAAATGCTTTTTGTGTATTTTGATTGCATGGTGTTTGAGAAGCAGCCCCCCCCCCCCCATGCTCAGCTGAACTGTGCAACCGCGGCCATTTACTCACTTCTGTTCCTTGGAACCTGCCGTAGGTACAGCTTAACACCCCGTGTTACGGGCAGTGTGGGTGGGGCGGGTCCCCGAACCTCGAACACACGTTTGTTCACGCTGCTGAGAACGTGGAGCTTCCTGAGCCGCTCCCCCTCGCGCGCCGGCAAAAGCCCTGCAAAAAGACCCCGGGAATAAGGCGCTTCCGGCGCGGCAGACGTGCTGAACGTCAAAGAGCTTTTCGCGCCGCCTCTCGGAAAGGTGGCGAGACTCTGACGCGCTGTTCTCAATGCTCCATCCCTCACAGGCGAGTGGTCTATGACCGCGCGTGGGGTCAGCCGCTCACCGCGGCCCACTGTCTGTTCGCTCAAAGTGTGACAGGGTCGCTAGCTGGCACCGAACGAAAGTACGCCGGGCGGAGGCATCAGAAATACTCCAGGGCCCGTGTCGACAACACTATTACGCGCACCCTTCCTCTTACGTTCTCTTTATTTAAACTACACGGCTGCCCATTTTTTTTTATCATTATTTTTTTTGAGGTTAGTAGCTACGCGACCAAGTCAACGGTAGTACTCAAAACTGAAAATATTCGGCGCCGTCATTCGCCAAACGCAAACCAGAAAATTGAGAATGCGACGTTTGCTATTATTCTGTTAAAAATACGCCGCCGCCTCAATTAAAACACAGTCAGTATTAATTTGCATCGAATGTTTTTCGTTCGGTTTAATCGCCGGCTCATGTGCCGAACTGTAAAGGGGATGATGTTTAAAAATAACATTTGAACCAACCGGGTGGCTCTCCACCTTGAAAACAGCCCTGCAGGGGAGAGGGGCTGCGGGAGAGAGAGCGGCGAGGCAAGGGCACGAATGGAGGATGAAACGCGTCCCTGCAGATTCCCGCTCTCCTGCGCGCCGAGCTTCCTGGCACGACGCCATCTTGTCTCCAATTAACCGAGGCCCGGTGGCTCCGGCAGCTTCTCCTCGCCGCTTATTCAAATGGAGAAACGAACGGCTCCGCCGCGCTGTCTTCGGTAGCCGGCTCGACGAGTCGACGCGCTCTTCCGCCGGTTACGCGAAGGCAGAGCCGGCGTCCCGACCCGAAGCTCGTCGTTTCGTTCCGTCTCGCCTGCGTCCACGCTTATTTCCCCCTTCGGCTCGGCGCGAGTTCAGACGTTGCGTATAGGACGCGGCGCTTTGTGCAATCGCCGATTCGGGCCTCTCTCGAGGTCCTTTCGAAAGCAATGCCGCGCTAAACGTGTTTCGGCACATTAGCGAAATTGAATTCTGAAAGAGATAAATTAGAGGAAGACAAAGCTGAGCGATTAAGTGATGAGAAATGTCAATTTTCTGCTCTGTGCTCTAATTTGCTTTTGACCCCGCGATGTTTTAATGTCTATTTAGCGGAACCATAACCCCGGTATCAGTCACGATTCATTAGTTAGTTGAGTATTTTTGATTTAAATTTATGCAGTGTTTTAGGGAATGAACTTCTAAACAGCTGAGACAGGTCTGGTTCTTAGGTGGAAAGGCCAAAAACAATAATCCATATCAGTATGTATTTGCTGTCTCGATAGATTTGGTGCTGACTATTATCACGCCAGATTTGGGAAGCTGCTTTAGCCTGTTATAGTTTGGAGTGATGTCTTTATTTCAGCTGTACTTACGGTGAGGAATACACTGCATTTTCGTAGGGCCTACTTTCAAAAATAGCTGCTGGCTTTTTTTTTTTTTTTTTTTTTAAACTTTCTCGCTTAGCCAAAGAGGTTCAGAAACGGAGGCCAAGGAGTNTTTGGGGCTAATTTAAAAAATTTTTTTTTTTTTTTTTTTTTTTTTTTTTTTTAAACTTTCTCGCTTAGCCAAAGAGGTTCAGAAACGGAGGCCAAGGAGTACCCGTATAAATAGAAAGGTCACTTCTCACAGATCATATAGTTGGCCCAGTGGATTTGCCGCTTGCTGGTGAGGGCTACTGTTTTGATTTATGGAAAGGAATGTGGCTCGGTGTCGAATGAAAACTGTGTTTAGCTAGTCTTTCTGAACGGGGTGGAAGCTGATCTCAGAAAAGCAACAAAAAAATGCCAGAATGTTCCATCTGGCAGCCAAACTACCTGCCATGTAATTAAAGATGCAAAGGAGCCGCTGCGTCCAGTCGAGCCGCCCTTTACGTTTCAAATAAGAGCTCGTATATTTTATACCAGGTAGATGTAAAACGCAACCCCCCCCCCCCCCCNACGTTTCAAATAAGAGCTCGTTTATTTTTTTCCAGGTAGATTTAAAACGCAACCCCCCCCCCCCCCGTATAAATGTCAATACGCAAAAAAGAAAGACATTTGTTTAGTTCTGCAGAGACTTGACTTTTTCAGATTTTTCTACGCCTTATCCATTCTCTTGTTCGTAAAGTGAGGTATCAGATATTTGCCTCACATGAAATTCCCTTATTACACCATTTATAAGCCTCGGTATCTGTCAGTGGTAAAAACTGATCGATATCAGTCGTCGTAGCAAACGTGCGTGGAACAGCGTCCGTTGCGGCTCTTAAAAATACTTAGCGTTCCTCTAGGTAAGTGGAAAAACGAATCCACAGAATTCAAACATGCTGGGAAATAATTTGACACTAGGTGACAGTTTTTGCCCAGCCTTGTCAAAAAAACACATTCGTCACTGCTCTGGAACCCGCAGGGAATACGATCATAGCAAGATTATGGTTATTTCTTCTCAACTAAAAATTAGCGCTAAGGAATATTTAGTTTAGCAGCTCAGGCTTGTCAGATAGAGACTTTAATAATGTATTTCAGATTACAAACAATGATGCGCTTAAAAGGAGATGAATTCCATTGTGTAGAAGCCAAACCTGAGATTTCGACAAGTGCAGGAAGCAATAATTAATACAGCGATCACTACGATTTGCATTTATGCTAAATAATTCTTATAAAGAAACAGCGTTAAGCGCGCGCGCGCGCGTTTATGTGTGTGTGCGTGTCGGGGTGAAGAAAGGCTCTGTTGTACTTCTGATTCTGGACGAACAAAAAGCCTCGACGGAAAGCAAACTTTTACCTCTTCCTTCATATCTTCTTGGCCTCAACCTGACTGCTCACTGCTCAGGCTTGGCCCCGCACCAAACGGCAGATACGCGTGTGCCAAATCGGGCGGCAAAGCCGGCAGATTAGGAGAAATATGAAGACGGCACAGAAGCAACCAAATGTAAATGTGACCTTGGTCTGGGTACAGATGCGGTGGGTCCTGTGCCGATGTTTAATTTGACTGTCGGTTGAAGTTGTGTCTGTTTGGCCTTTGGAGGCCGAAACTGGAGCTTCCGCGCGTAAGCCGAGCTCCTGACGTGCGGACCCTCACAAACGTGCCAACGACACGTCTTACCTGTACGAAGGAGAGCCGACGAGCGCCAAATACACGGCGGTCGTCCGCGGGCCTCACGGACCCGCGCCGGAGTTGCCGTATTCGGCGTCGCTGCGGCTCCCACCCGACGTCCCGATTCTTTCGCGTTTAAAACGTTTTCGCCGACGTCGGTCGGTCGATCCGTTAATTCTGCTTTTCATGTCTCTGCACGACAAGGTTTCTGACGTTGTTGGCATCGCCCGACAGGACCAAAGGCTCAGCTAAATAATTTCATTTCTGCATGGAAAATATTGTTTATACAAAAAAAAAAAATGAAATGGGGGGGGGGGGGGGGNTGACCACAGACACACACACAGACACAGAGGCTGACGTAGACACACAGATGCTAAGCGGGAGAGATAAAAAAAAAAAAAAAAAAGAGGGGGGGGGGGGGGGGGGGACTGTTTGTCAGAACTCCAGCCTTTTGAGACCTTTTACGTTTGGGAATTTAGACAGACGTTAAATTTTTGTTTATTTTGTTTCAAGGGTACAATGCATCCTGTTACAGATTTTGTGGATATTTTTACTTGATCGTATTCATTTTTATTACCTTACAATAAGGTAAAGTGTGTTCAGATACATCCTGTTAACTCTGAATATTGTAATGAAATTTACTACTGTTATTATTATTATTATTATTATTTTGTGGAAGGGTGTCGACCCCAATGTTTACTTGGCTCTTTAATTTGTTGTAATGCAAATGTTTTGTTATTAATGCATAAAGCATTTGAATAAAGAAAAAGAAAAACTGTATTCGTGTACCATTTACACTGTGGCCAGAAAAGAAAAATATGACAGTAAATATATATCGTGTTGCTCGCAATGAATTTTTGTGCGATTCATTCTTTTTAATAGTAATTTATCACATTTTTAACGGCGTACTTGGAAATTACAAGCAAATTATCGCTGTTAGGTGATAAAACCGGACTGACAGGTTGGCGCGTTTAAACCGACTACGGCAGCGGCCTTCGGTGTCGTTTTTTCTGTGTGAAACTAGCGGATTTTGGCGACTTTTTCAGCATTAAAGTCCTGCGCACAGGAGAATCCACTATAATTCCAGTAAAAAATGCCCTTAATCCCTCCTTAGAGGAACAAGAAGGCGATGCCGTGAATTACGCGAGTGAGTCGCTCGGGAAGAAAACGTCGAATCTCTGCGCAACTACCGACGCGTCTGTCTGTCGCGCGCCGTCGCCGGGGAGACGCTCAGCGGCCTGTTCGCTTGCCGTAGTGACGGCGTGACCTTTGACCCCGGGACGAAGCCCGATTGTTCCACTTCCTGGAAACTGCCCGCCAGTGTGTTTGTTTTGCATGGGGAAGAAGTATTGATGCGGCCGACAAAAGTCTCTACTAACTGTGCGTTGAAGGCGACAACAAAATGAGCTGGTAAGAGCTTGAAGTTGTGATTTTCGGCACTTTAGTCGTCATTTCTCTTACGGCAGTTTTCGTCGGTGCCGCTTTACTATTAGCCGCTTAGCTTGGCTCGATACTGAACAACCAGCCAGTTTTGTGAAACCGGAACTCACATTTGTGTGTTAATGTGGACACTACAAATAGATATGTTCGTAAAAGTAACCAGGTGCAGTAAGAAAAACAGAGTGGCGATAAATTATTGTATTACTTCAGTTTATCTTCGGAGAAAACATTAGCTAAGTTATGTACTCTGTTCGTTACTCGAAAGGTTAACAACTGGCGTTCTTTCCGTTCAGTCGCTTCGTCTTCCTCTTGAGTCAATTTTCTGTGTTTTCTCCCTACAGTTTGTCTAATAGTAACACTATATGAAACTTGTGTCTTATTTTGGTGCATTGAGCTACGTAGCTGCTTACATTTATTTGACGATTTTAATGGGGGCACCGCCGTCACTAACAGGATATGGCCTGTTGTTGTTGTTGTTGTTACTAAAAAACTTTATTTAAAGGACACAGGACTCGTCCAAGGGGGCTGATAGTGTTGGATAGTGAACGGAACAGTGATTTACCCATTTATACAACAGGATATTCTGACTATATCAGTTCATGTCATGTATATTAAAGTAGGAGTGGGATTCAAAACAACAACCTTCAAATTACAGAGAAAAGAGCTCTAAACTTCTGCTATTATGTGCGCCAGCTCTTTCCATCCTCATATACTGTACCTCCAATATGTCCACTTGTGTCCTTACTGTTGAAAGGGTCCCTGGTTGGTGTGACTGAATCCAACCGTCTGGTAGCTGTTCCTCCTCATCTTTTTCTACGCGTAATAATCACTGTCGGGATGTATTAGTCACGTGACACCACACAGTTTGTGCTTTTAGTGAGTTTTGGTCTCATTTGAGCCAAGATTCATCTTTTTGTTTTCCTCGCTGTCCACAGCATCCTTGGCCCTCTTTGTGTTGGTGTGACCGACAGCTGTGGTGCGGGCTTGTGGTTGTGCTCTGCGAGTGCCGACGTTCAAACCTCCCTGGGAGAAACGAGGCTTACGTTGCCACAGTCCGGTCTCCCGAGCCCTACTTTGGCAACCCTGCCGACAGCACCGTCAAATCACTCCGTTGCAGTGTTGTTATTCTTTTAGTACTATTTTATATAAGATTTGTGATACGAATTTTTTTTTTTGCAATACTTGATCTATTTTCTTGCGTGTCCTAATAAATTAAAAAATTTTCCTTTGTCTTTTCACACGGTAACAGGAAGAACAACTGAACAGTGTTTTTCATTAACCTTGCAGTCAGTCAACCCCCCATTTTTTGCCAACTAATTTTTTTGGGCCGCACGTATCGTATTATGGCTCAGTTTCTACTGTAATTTTTCTGATTCCCTGATAATTGTTTTCTGCTAGTCTTTGAATTCAGGATCTTTTGTATTAAACCAGAGACTTATAGGATTAGAATAACTGTGACGAGGAGAAACCTCTTACATTTCAGTAGTAGGTTGCACAGAGTCAAACTGCTTCAAAATGCCAACCCTTTTGCCATGAGTCATTTTGTATGATTACATTTTTTTCAGTGTAGGTCAAATTTATTCTGCGCTAATTTGGATGTTCCCTTCTCATCGTATCTCACACAGTCTGAATTTTCAGCCCTCATTTGTGTCAGTCGTTTCAGTTGTGTAACCGGTTCAGTTTTACAGTCACAGGCGGACAGATTAGGGCTCAGAAACTTCCAGAGCCCTGGTACAGGCACATGCTGAGAAACAGCACAACCTGCAGCTTGTTGACTCTGCTGACCAGTGGTCCGGAGTGACTTTGGCCTCCTAAAGAAGCGTTTTGTTTCTCCCTTCTGTATCTCGGTGTACGACCATAAGATCCGTGGAAAAAAAAATACAAAAAAAGTTGCTTTAGCATTTGCTTCATTGTTACTGTCATCGGTGTGGAATGGAAAGTGGAAGGATGCCAGGTTGTGCGTATGGTCACAGCGATGGCAGTCCTTCTCCCAGTTCTTCCCTGTAGAGCACACAAGGAGAGTGATTCATCTTGACATTCCAGTGCGGGGTGCCTGATAAAGCCCTTGTCACAAGGACCCTTCCTGGAAGAGGGAGGAGAAGTCGACGTGTTGCTTGCTCTTACCGTCGTCAGCGTGTACGTCTACCGCGGACCCCCCTTTTACATTGTGGGAGGAAAGGAAAAATAAAATTTAAAAAAAAAAACAATAAGGAACAGAGGAGCCAAGATGGCGTGACACAGATGAGCCTTGAGAATCAATAGCTGGCGAGCCCCACTTCTGTCCGTCCATCCAGTGAACCTCGAGGTCGGCATGATGCGATGGTTCAGTCAAAGAGCCTCTTTATGGGCACCAGCGCGCAAACTATTCCAGCTAGCCATTTACGCTGGACCCCGTGACGTGAGCTCTTGGGCTTGGGGTCAGTGAGGAGAACAATCGTGTGTCTCACACAAGGCCTCAGTCCCCTGCGATAAAGACCTCCTGTGCTGATTACTGATGGGCTTGAAAAGGCAACGGCTTCTCACTACTGCTGACCGGTTGGCGTCATGTCCGCAGACCGTCTCCGTCACTTCGCTTTATAGTTGCCATCCGACAGAAAAATGCAAGCTTTGTTGCCAGAGGCCTCCCTTGTGCATTTAGATTTATATCGTTTTGGGTTAAACACCATGTCACTGCATAGCAGAACCCTTTGTCTGTGTGTTAATATCGAAAACGGAAGTCTTGCAATTTGTTGAAGCCTTTGAGTGAAGCAACGCCCTGTTTCTTCTGCTCACGACTGTGATTTGCGACGTGATGAACTGAGCCGAATGAACGTGCATCAGTCTTTTTCCCGTCACCTCAACTGCACTTACAGTTATGGTGCCTAAGCGTTACACAAGTGCCAGTTTGGCTGTAGGATTATTAGTGTATTTTTGTTTTATTTTTAATGTCACAAAACTGGACCTTTGGTGGAACTGAATCTGGAGTTCTAGAACGTAGGAGTGGAAAAGGGCGGTCAACTACAGTGCAGACTTGTTTTCAACCAGCCTTGTCTTTTTGATGTGAAATTGCTCCTTAGCCACCAGATCTGAATCCAGCAGAGCACCTTTGGTTGACAGCACGAACGTTCAGCTGACAAACGTTCAGCAATTGTGTGATACAATCACGTCAGCACGTTTCCGACACCTTGTTGAATCCGTGTCACAAACAGTTTGGGCTATTCGTACAGCAAAGGGGATCCCACTCATTATTAGAATAGTGTGCCTAATAAAGTGGCCGGTGAGCGTGTGACGCTTACAGCTTGCAGGTACAAGCTTCTCGTGCGACGTATGAGCGTAAATGGATTTTTTGATTTCTTGCAGGCGATTTTCTGGTGTTGTGTTATGGCTCTGTGTGACAGCAGGACGTCTGTTGTGCAAACCAGCAGCTGGTAGTAAAAGATTAGCTGCGTTATCAAGCATCAAGAATTGTTTATTGTCGGGTTCCCTTATGCCACAGGTGTAGAGGGGAGCAGCAGGAACAAATGTGCAGTAGTTACGCTGCGCAATCGTGTCAACCTGCCGTACACCTTCATGCGAGGAAGTTGCGTGTTTTGGGATTGCGTGTACTTGGGTATAACTGTTTGTGTGTAATATGTTGAATGTTCATGGATTAGTTATCATTAACAGTTTGTCGACGGTGCTCTGGAGCCCATCCTGGACGCACTGGACATAAAGCTGGATACAGCCTGAATGGGACACCAGTATTTGACAGGTCTGTGGCAGATAAATCACAAGCATACGCACAATAGAATACAGCAGTTCACCTGTAGCGCGTTTTTGGACTTGGGGTGGAAACCGGAGCTCCCAGATGAAATCCGCACAGACACAGGGAGGGCATGCAATCTTCACACAGATGGAGCTGGATTCAGACCCACAGCCCAGGAGTTAAAAGGCACCGATGGTACCTGCTGAATCACTGTGCCCTGTAATGCCTCGTACAAATGGAATATATTTGGCTGTCTCAACCTCTTCAGCAGACTGCAGTTTCACCAGTAGGAAGGACACCTCTCACAGGATACCTGTCAGATTTGTTCCATGTGATGTTGGCATGTGGTTGAAGAATCGGTGCTCTGTGAAACCTGGAAGCAGTACTGGTAATAGTGGCCACGTTCCGTTCTTTTGACTGGCTATCATTGGCCGTGCCTTGAAAAACGGGGAACGATTGGTAGTTTATCGTACCTGATGTATGCCGCGAGCCTCAGGATCACGAGAATCATCACCTACTGAAGGCGGGCGGCACAGCGGGCAGCCCGGTCGATTTGTGCGTAAAATCGTCCTGGGTTTGATCCTCAGTCAAGGCATGAAAAATACACAATGGTGATGTTTTTTCAACTAGAACAAAACATGTTGAGTACTATTTGGTAACCTGAGAGGACATTCCACTTGCCCTTTGTACTTCGAGTTATGAATTTTTGAAGGTAACAGACATATTTTAGGTTTTTAACCTTTATTTTATTTGTCTTTGTACACTGAAATTTCTCTCAACCTTTGTTTTCGCACCCATGCACGGTAAAAATGTAAAATTACGTGATGAATAGGTCAGCAGTCGGCATTAAAAGGAGGTATTTTTTAAATGGTGTGTTTTTGTTTTCAATAATTTTAAATAAGGTTTAATATAATTCAAAGCTAATAAAAAACAAAAAAAAAGTCACCGGTGTCCGGTTCAAGGCGCCGTGTCCCATGCGCTACACTTCCAGAGTAGCCTACGCACCACGGCAATTCTGACCAGATGTGGTTTATGACAACAGATAAGTTTTGCAAAGTATTTTTTAAAATCTATTGTAGCTTTATCTGAAGTTGTTGCTGATCTCACCCTGTAATAAATGTACTGATATTAATGTACCATTTTAATTGGATATGGTTTAATGGTAAAAGTGATATGGGAGTGAAGAACAAATCTGGTTACAGGTTTTTGCTCCCGGTTGTGATAGTTGAATGGACTCTTTGCCCCAGTACAGAAAATGAAGCTTTAATGCAGAAAATATCATTACGTGTCGAGCAAGGTCAGTAGGCAGTGTGTCGAATGGGTTTAGCTGGGTTTAGCTGTGTTAATAGATGAAACCGAACCCGGTAGTTTACGAAAACTGATTAATGCGCGATTCCAGGCCTCCCACTAACACCTAAAGGTTTTTTGGTGCACTGGGCTTCCCTTCTGCTCAACTGCTTTATGAATAATCATCTGCCTGAGTAAAGGTGAAGCCGTGTTAGTCATTCGCTTCTGCACGGACATCGAGCGTACAGAGAAAATAACTGGAGGTGTTCGCAGTTTGTAGGATAATAACGGCAACAGAGCTGTAACCAAGATGGCTGCCGCGGGACACGTTACACTTAATCGCAAAAATACTACGAGCTAGAGTGTTGGGCTCCCAATTTTTATTATTTATATTTGGTGGTTCTGATGTTCAAAGTCAACTTTGTGCGAGTGGTTGGATAGATTCTGGGGTTTGGGTGTTTTTTTGCTCTTGCTCTGAAGTAAACATCCGAGATGGTACCTACACCTATGATTAGCTGATTAAAAGGGCAGAGCAACTATCCTGGACATCCTGTTTACCTGCACTGGGGTGACCTACAACGTGCTCTTTTAGAAACTTGGTCCATGCCCTTACCTCGTGCTTGGGCATTTCCAGGATAATTTTGCATAATTATACCTACGCAGAATAGTTTAAACGTTTAATTGTTGTGAGGAAAATTGAAAATGGGGAAATCTCTCAGAAATAGGCTGTTGCATCATTACAAAGTGAATGTTTCTTCCAATTATAGAACACCTCTAGCGTGCGCTCTTAAAAAAAGTTATTTTCTTTGGCCTTTGTCAGAACTACAGCACGATAAATGTTTTTCTTTCCAATTTTGGCCTCACTTTATTTTGGTGACATTTTATAACACGGACATACGTAATGCGACATACGCAGACGTACACAAATATAAAACATTATACACGGTATTGTTCTTTCTGTAGAAGCGAACTGTTGTGTGTGAGTGAATGTGCTTGTCTTTTTTTTTTGTTTTTAGACATACAAATTCACGACAGACAGATATGACTGTACATTTGCAGCCTAGATCAAACGTCAGGAGGGTACTGATGACTGGCTACTTAAAATGACTTCATCTGATTGTCCATGGATGCACTTCCTTTAAATTCAGTTAGATCAATGAAGAACAGTAATTGCTATTGCAGCTATGAGCTTATTTTTGTATTTATCGTTGTACAGATTGTAGTTGAATCCGGTGCAGTCCGGTCGACTTTCCCGGGCACCGCGAGTGGTCGCAGTAGCTTTGAGTTCATTGCGTGCTGTAGGTTAGCACGTGTTGGAATAAATAGGAAAATAAACGCAGGAACCAGCAAAGAACATATAATAACCACCGCTGATGTCTTACCTCCACCTCCATTACATGTTGTGTGAACTGTTTTGAACAAGCGAATTGTGCAGGATTGGCACTTTGATGCTTTATCGGTTTGCCGTGACAAGAAGTGTCTGTATCTCTTTGTGTGTCTGTGTGTGTCTCGGTGTATTATTGTCAGTTTGGCAGTGACCTGTATTCTTTTTGTCTATTCTCCTAGAAACTTGAAATATTTCCTTATCATCACTGTCAGGTTTGCAGCTGCATGTTTTCTTCCTAACAATAGAAAATGAAAATATTTTTACCTGCGTACCAAAAATTAAGCGCCACATAAAGCCCGGATCTTTGACAGGTCTGTGATTGCTGTTTACATGGAGGCACTGGCACACGCTCTTGGTGCAGCACATTGGTGCGCGTATGAATCACCTTCTGCCCTTGAGGAATTCAAGTGGGTGACAAAGTACTTTTCCATGAAGGTGTTCGCTTACAAAAAGTATGAAATAGGTGAATGTAGTTTTCCTCAGGAAGCATGACTTTCAAACCAGTTTTCCAAATGACTTTTTATTTTTATCAGCTTCAAATACTTTTATTTAGCCTGGACAGTCATTACCTGTGTCTGTGTTTCAAATAGAATCATGGAGTCTGTAAGTGCTTACAGTGTGGTTAAACAAAGTAAAGTTCAGATCAGCCAAAGGAAAAGAATGGAAGTGAGCACTTCGAAGGGGTGGTCCAAGGAGTCTGGAGTCTAATCTAGGTACTTTCTAGAGACACAGTGGAGGTCTCGATGAAGCCACCCTCGCAGTGAGCTGTCACGTAGCCTGCCGCCACTTCCTCATTGCACAACGCTGCCCGGCCTCTCCTCCTCGCCATTCCATCTCATTAATCTACACACCTCGGCTCTGACGCTCCTGCCTCCTCCCAAAGCATGACAGGAGCAGCCATCTGTCAGTCGACTTGGATATTATTAGTGTCACATCAATGAGAGTGTTTGCAGCCACCCTTAGGTCAGTCATCTTTCTCACGGATCCACCCCCACCGTAGTGATCAGAAAGCAACTTATCACACGGAGTAGAATGTGAAAACGGTTCTCAGGCGCGTAGTCATGAATCCCCCCCCGCCCGCTTTCAGAGTGTAAACTTAAAAACCACGTAGTCGCTCAAAGAACACACACGGCCGAACTGAGACTTAACGTTTAATTGCAAAGTATAGGATTTCTCGCAGCATTTTTTTAAGCCTAGCTGTTTCCCATATTTGAACTGCTTTAAGAACCAGGTGGAATTTAGGTGGTTGTTAAGGTGGGAAATAATTACCGTTACGGTCGGGCCAGATTTGCTGTTCAGTAACCTTTTCAAAAAGCGAATCTCTTGTGAAAACTTTGTCTTGTCAGGCAAGGTTTCTGGGTAACCCGGCAGTTTGACGCAAGCAGTTTTCATTACTGTGACACGACTGTTGTCAGTGGAAATGCGGGAATGATGTCACATGTCAGGCAGCGAGGGATGTGTCAGTAGGGCAGGGTGCACGTTCAGTTCAGCGCTACTTATTTTTTAGGAAATCTCTTTGACACTCCCAATTTCCTTGCCGTGATCATCGTGAGACCTACGCAAGTTTCTCGTGGCTTTTGCAACACTGCTCAGAAGTTGTGCTGTCTTACTGAAAGACTTCTGAAGAAACAGTCGTAGCCTGAAAACAGAGTAGCTTATACTGTGTAGCGTACGAGACGTACGGTAGTAGCCTGCAGTAACCTCCAGCATCCTGGGCCCCCTGGGGATCATCATGCCTGGTGGTAGGTTTGGTAGGGAGGTAAATTGCGTACCACGGGTGCTGCGGTTTCTAGCTGAAACAGCTGACAATACTTGGTGCTTGCAGCATATGGGCCAGACTAGGGGGGCCTGGAGGGTTACTTGGGGGGACCTAGTGGTTGTGGAGGAGAGGGATGTGGGGCAGAGGGGACAAGGCAGTTTTAATTAGCGACATCCGCCAGCAATGGGAGCCAGATGTGCAGCGTGGTGACAGGAAGTGAGCCGGGACCACAGGCTACGCTGTGGCAGGACCAGGGTTAAAGGGATCTGGACAGCACAAGGTGCTGCCTTGCCAAGGCCTTTTTTCAGAAGCCATTGTCCATGTACCTGCAGCTATGGGCTGTTTATACATACTGACTCCTGCCACCAAGCCCTAAAGTCGGCGCAGTTTCTAAGTCCTCTCAGAACATCCTTTGTCGATCCTTTCATTTGGTTATGCTTACATTTACATTTGTTCATTTATTAGGGGCTTTTTTTTCCCAAAGCAGTATGAAAATGACTTTGAAGAGATAAACTTTCACGATCGCTTACGTGTATCCGACGGATCTGTTTTTGCTGCCACGCACTCCTGCAATAGCTTCTTGTAGAACGGAGAGTCAGACAGGAGATCCAAAGATAATCACGTAAGAGGGTGCAGCGCAGATAAATGTATCTGTTGATACTTCAAGAGAAATATGGGTCTGAAAGAGATTTGTTTTGAGCCCTTCTTCAAGGCGGAACGGTGGTCGACAGTTCTGAGAGAGAATTTATGAACTCCTGATTTTGAACGTCTTGAGAGTGGAACGACCAAAGTGACTAGAAGTGTACGTATTGGGCGGTAGAGCCAATGATGATCTTAAAGGCTGTATCTAGAATCTTCAACTTAATATGGGAAGCTATAGGAAGCAAATGTAGAGTGGCTACAGTGGAAAATTTTGACAAGTTGAATACGACTTGCGTATTGGAATTGTTAGTCAACTGGAGAGGCTTCACGGTTAAGCCCGGAGGACCGGACAGAACGGAATTGCCGTGGTCCAGCCAGGCTGCCACCGTGGCCAGGGCTAGGAAACGAGTAGTGTGGAGCGGTGAAGTGAACACACCGCATTTCATAGTCCTTATTAAACAGACATGTTATTCAATCTTCAGATTAATAATTGAATGTCGTACCACTGCCGCAAATGCAAAATCATTGCAACTGTTTGATTTTTGCTGGCCAACCTCTCTCTCAAGTTTGTGAATGTGATAAACTGAATTGAACTGTCATCAAGAACATCTTCTCACTTGTTGCAATGACGTATGGCACATTTAGTCACTTGTTTGTCATCGTAGCTTATTTATTTTTGACTCATGGTATTTATTCGCATTATTTTGTCTAGGATTCCATTCAAGATTGGACAACCGAAGAAACAGATTGTTTCAAAAACGGTAAGTGGTGTCCTATAATATGGTAAAGTAGCTCTTAATACCATTCTATATTCTTTTTTCTAAAATGTATTTAGCTACACTGACATAGAACCGTACCTTGTAAACATTTACTATGTCTACATACATGTGTGGTTATATAACATATACGCGCATATTTGCATAGCAGCTTCTCTCCTGCTGCTCGTAGTGAAGCTGGGTGTTTCACATAAACTGAG
The DNA here is from genome assembly GCA_900497675.1 of Arapaima gigas. Lineage (NCBI taxonomy): Eukaryota > Metazoa > Chordata > Actinopteri > Osteoglossiformes > Osteoglossidae > Arapaima > Arapaima gigas. The sequence continues at coordinate 269,256 of UFQX01000463.1, read as the reverse complement.
TTTTCTTGCATAATCTTGTTGGTGGACACGTCTCAGTTAGTCTTTTACAAGACTGCAGTGGTACCCCTCCGTTCCCTATGTGGTGGCTTAGGCTGCTGGTCTTGGGTCCAACAGCCGAGGACAGACTGGAAGGAATGCTTCTGGCTGCAAAGGGCACAGTGGGCTACATCCATTTGGTGGCCTAGATTTTTACTGGTACTGGTTTTAAACCTTGTCATAAATTAGTAAGTGAGTAAGTAAGCAAGCAAGTAAACAAATAAATGTCAATTCCATTCCTTGAGGTGTCCATACCTCATGAGTAAACTGACTCAGGGCATTATACCTTTTAGTGTTACGTTGCACTACTAATGTAGGAGAGTCTGAGATGTGAACTAGTATCTTAAATTTTGAGGATAGGGACTGCGTGGGGAAGCGCACCGGGCAGGGCCGGCGTGTGGGCGCTTTCTCCGCTGGGGTAAACCACTTCCACTCTGCCGGAATGGGCTCCTGGCTTCCTGTGACATCAGAGGCCTGAGGCCTGGGAGCGGGCGGGCCGGCAGGGGGCCTGGCAGCCCCTCTGGAGTGGTTCCAGTGACAATTTGGCCACTTCCTTCTTCAGTGTTTGTTTATTGCTGAACCCGCAGAACCTCAAGACAGGAGCCCCCGCTGCCTTTGACCGGCTTGTCTTCGGCAGACTGGGCAGCTGTAGCCTCAGCGCTGGCACTTGGGTACAACCAGCACACCAGCACAGCAGCAGGCACCTCAGGCCAAAAGGCCGCTGGTCCATATTCCATATTCACAGTTCCACTTTCTGATTCAGAAAATGAGAATAGTCCTGCACGCTGTATTGCTCAGTTTATTAAAAGGAACATACTAGATTAATGGGCACATCACAAAGATGCAGGATGCCAGGAAAAACACACAGTGCCAGTCCAAATGTACAGCATTGTACTACACAATATCCCGAGAGATGGCTGGGTTCACAGGTGTGTACAGAGCTTGATAAAGGCAGGAGTTGAAATGGATCCACTCCTTGTAAGAATAAAGTTATAGCTGTCGTAAAAAGTTTCAGAAGCTACGCCGTTGGGGAATTGCACCGGTGGTTTTTAAAAAATTATTTATTTTTAGATCTGTTGCTAGAGATCTGATCATTTAAAATATTTTTGTGTTAGTTGCACTGTTCCCATGTGAAAAGTATTTTCATTTGTCCATGAGAACATTTTTTTTCCAACTGATATATTACACACACACACACACACACACACAAAATAGGACATTTTTATAAATGGCTAGGTAACCCCGGAGTGTATTTGCACTTGTCGGAGACAAACACGGCTTTATGTCGGCCGCTTTTGCCAGCGGTGCATTGAGAGGCATGACGAAATGTCAATGCTGACACTTCAGAAGAGTCAGCGATAAGGCATTAACATGCAAGGATCGGTTTAAAGAAGCACTGATTTACCCAACCCCGTCATTTTAAACGAGAAGCCTAAAATGAAATTATAGAAATGAAATGTCAGTGAAAGCAATGTTTTCCTATAGCACGTCTATACTGTAAACCTATTAGAGTGCTGGTGTCCCTTTCCTGTTCTCATTTCCCTTTTCTTCAGAATGGAGATGTGCTGATTCAGTATGTTTTCCTTAATGTAATTAGAAATTTCCATTTCTCGGCGTTTGTGTGTCGTTCGCTGTCTGGTTATGAGTGTCTGCCTTGGTTACAAAGTGTACGTCTGTGGGTGGTGGCTGCCTGTCTGTATGCCTTTCTGTAACTGTGTGTGTGTGTGTGTGTGTGTGTGTGTGTGTTGTGTTTTTTTTTTTTGTGTGTATCTGCATCTGTCTCTCGGCGTGCCTGTATGTACAGGTCTCCCCGTGGTTCTCTCCTCCATACTGTTGTATTTTTCCATCTTTGTCTCTGTGAACGTGTGTGACTGAATGAACGTGTGTTTATGTATGTGTGGAAGTTTATCTTTGTGTCTTTTGAGTGCATGTGTTTCTGTGAGAAAGTATTGGTTTGTGTCTGTGTATCTTTGTGTGTATATGTGTCTCTTTGTGTGTACATGTGAGTTGGCTGCGCTGACTCATTCAGCAGGTGGGGCTTGGCAGCAGTCCTTTCACTCCCACTGGCCTGGCAAAGGCATGTTTCTCTCGATGGGGAGAGCGAGAGGGAGAGCAGAAGAAGCTATATCGGCCATTTAATCGGAGCATGTTGTCCAAACAATGCGTTCAAAGTAACACTGCGACAGACAATCTCACCTCGGTTTGTGTGTGTGTGTCTTCTGTGTCCACAGGTTGAAAGAGACTTTGAACGTGAATACGACAAACTCCAGAAGTAAGTTTGTGTGTCAGATTGCATTTTTGAATGCTCGTGTCAGAAGCCACCCACATAAGTATTTCACTGCACAGTTGCTTTTGGGGGGGAGGTGTCCTCTGAGGCAAATGGAGGCTAACAATGGCAAAGAGAACAAGGAATGACCAGAGAAGCTGAAGCACCAGTGTTTCCTTTCTTCAGGTCTATGTAGGAGAATATGACGTGTTGACTGTAATTAATTGTTGTCAGTGATGTGTATAAAACTCGTGTCTAATATTAAACTGTTTCTTGAATAAGAATTCCCCCCCCCCCCCGGTCTGCAGTCATCATCTCAGTTCTTTGCTTGAATGCAGCTCCTATAACTTCTGCTGAAAGTGCTGCTGAGTCTGGCCCATTAGAACCCACTGTGGCAAAGCGACTACCAGGTCCGCATTTGTTTGTCCCAGCTTAGTTTCGCACCTATTATACAGCCTTCGCAACTTTACACTGAGGTCCTCCTGAGTCGGGTTCGCCCGCACTGGGTTTCTGCTTCAATCTGACCATCGTGGAACAGCCTACCGTGAAAGGGAACGTGTTAAATGCGCTCAATCTGCCACATGCGCTCCTCCGCCAAAGTGCTGCCACATCCAACCATGAGCCTGTAACGACATAAAGACAAAACCTCACATTATTAGTCATGTGGTGTGAAGCGGGAAGCCCCATTTATACATTTTGTCATGTGCATGTCCCAGCTTTCAGAGACTGCTTGACCGGGGGGGGGGCTCCAGACTGAGTGGGCCGCACTCAGGTTTGGGTTTCACGGCGTACAGACTGAGATAACGCTACGGCTACATGCCTTGCAGATGAGTAAAGAGGTGTAGGGTGGGGGGTGTCAGGGACAGACAGCCCAGGCTTGTAAGGACGTTTCTGAGCACTGCTCCCATGGCGACACTGCAAACCATCGTTCCAAGCAGAAAATTGAATTTACTTATGAAAACATCTGTTCACGGTTCTTAGTCTTTATTTGCGTCACTTGACAAATAATATACTTATTCAAAACCTAATTCAAAATGGTTTACCTGTCACCCAGACCTCAAGTCTTGCTGCGCCCCTGTCTGGGAGTCGATGTTGCGGGCAGCCCTGCGTCTTCGAAGCCAGGGGGCCTCGAACGCGTGTTTCTCAGCCCACAGCCTGCAGCTCACCAAGCAGACCTCTTTGCAATGCTGGGTCTGATCTCACTCAGAGCTGTTTTTTTTTTTTTTTTTTTTTTATTTAGTCTTTATTCTCATCATTTAATCAAATCTTCACAATTAGTGTGACAGCCACCTCTGTGGAGGGTCTGAAGAGCACTTAATTTATTTCCTAATTGATGTAAGCAACAGCTCCCACGGTGCCAGTAATCCAGTAATTGCCAGTACTAACATCCACAATTTGAGCAAATTGAGGTGCGAGTGTTAACACATCTAATTGAGATGGAGGTGCACGCTGTGTGTGCCAGCATCTGTAACAGCCATTAACTGTTAGGGGGGTTCTTACCACACACTGCATAGGGAGCTAAAGAGAAGTCCCGCTGGACAGAAGTGTGAAATGGATTGTGCTGCTCCTCCCTTAAAACGCACACCAAGTGTCTGGGGGGGATGCGAACTGTAAGCCAGTGTGCTGCCTAGGTCTAGGACCGCAGCTGGGTACACAGTCTGTCTTGCAAGGCCCAGGAACCTCAAAGCCCCGAACAAAGGCAAAAGCAAAGCCCTCTTTCTCTCCTGTGCTGTGCGTCGTCTGAAAACTGGTGTGGCGTTTAGTGTGGTGCAGGGCTTGGATTAGGATTGTGACACTTTAAAAAGCCGAGTGAAAGTTAAGGCAGCAGCCGCTTGCTGTATTTGTTGTGGAACGTATAGACCAAATTTGCCTTCACTGACAGTTGTACGGTGAAATACATGTCGCCCTTAACAGATTATCGTTTGCTTCTTTTATTGGCAGGTTGGAAGATCAGACTAAGAAGCTTCACAAAGACATGAAGAAGAGCACAGAAGCCGATTTAGGTTGGTCTTGACCTCACGCTCGACATCACTCGAGGAATGTCTTTAACATTAAGAACTGAATGCGTTGCCCACTCATTGCTCTGCATATCTGTAACCAGTCCCGTACACAAGACTTCAAGTCCATACGTACTAAAGAGTGGATGTCCCTGCTGTTTGTGGTAACGTGAAAAATTGCACTGTGTTCTTAGAAATATTAAAGAAATATATGCAAGAACAGAACATTCAAAAATATTACTGCACATAAATAACTAGCTGGTAGCATCGTGGTCCGGCCCTGGCCTTGAAGTCGGGACGGTCCCAGTTCAAATCTACTCCTTCGGCAGTTCCTTTCATCAGGCTGCTACACCTGAATTGATACGGTAAGAATACCCTGCTGTATAAATGGGTAAATATTACAAAGCTGTTGACATTGTAAGTTGTTGGAAAAAGGCGTGTTGACAGTAATAACTTGGGTTTAGTTTAAACGCGTTCGAGCTGAAGGCTGCTGAGAATAGCGAGAGAGACAAAGCTGTGATAATGGGAAGCGTCTCTATAAAATTGTGTAAAAACTACTTGTCTTCATAATGTTCTGTCGTCAATATTTTTCTTCTGCTTTAGTCAGTGAAATTGTTTCTTTGGAATTGGCCATGTACACTTGAGGTATTGTTTTTGTGTAAATGCCAAAATTGTCATGAAACTTGCATTCAACTGTCGTAATATCCTTAACACACTTTATTCAGTCCCATCCACCGATACAGATAGCAGCAACTTATAACACACGAGAAAAGGGGCGGCTTCTGTAGTGTGACAAGGAGGACCTTCTTTTTAAAGCTCTTTATAAAACTGCGCAGTAGTGTTATTAATGGTTGTGTATGTTTTGAGAGGCCTTGAGTAGTTCTGGGAACAGATTTAAGATTTTACTGCAAATTGCTTGTTTTGTATTCAGATGTTGGTCTTACAGACAGATTGTCAGGAACAAATTAAATTCGGATACCGTGGATGGATGTAGTTGTCCAACTGAATTGCGGTGACAATCAAAATTGGACTATGTTAGTTCACATAACTACTGCACGTAACTAGAGTAAAATCTGTTTACAACAACATTTTTTTTTTTTAGGGTTTCACTCCATTAATATAATAAAAAACTTTTTAATTTGACAGAGTGTGTAAAATTTGACATCAAAGGTTAAAGTGTGTTTCTTTCTACTTTGATGCAAAAGCTCTGAGCGACTTTTGTATTTCCTCTCGATAGAGAAGAGAGGCTCTTGTCCCAGTTTTATTTTCGTTTCTGAAGCAGACAAGATATGCCCTTGGTCGATACATCAATCGTCTACACTCTAAGGGTGGAGTATTGTGTGGGGGGGGGGGGGGGGGTTTTT
>UFQX01000463.1:249138-263503 GCA_900497675.1 Arapaima gigas | reverse complement strand
GGGGGGGGGGGGGGGGGGGGGGCTTTTTAATTTCCTTTGTTTCGTGCTTTGGAATATGGGAAGCCTCTTCAAAGTAAGTGAGCCATCATCTCCGTCATCCTAATTAATGAAGCCCATCTGTTGCACAGGTCTCCTCCCTGTTTACTGCAGATCTGTCCCCGAACTTCCGCTCTGCCCCCGTTTACCCACTGCAGCGGCCCTAATTGATCATCTTTCCATTTCACTCAGTGCAACTTTTAAAAGGTTAAAAGGAATGTAGAAGAGATGTTGACTAAGCAAGAAAACAAAGGTGTATTTAAGGAGTCTTTTTTTTTTTTTTTTTTTTTAAACGTAGGGCGTCAGTCATTTCCAGCGTCAGGTTGACGTTGATTGTATCTGCTTTACCTTAAAAAAATTGGAAGAGAAACCCATACTGACTCCCTCGATGTGTCAGCTTCGTAATTTGTCTGAGCTGCAACCAGATCGGTTTGTGTTTAGTGAGTTCATCTATTCTGTTATAAACGTCTGTGTGTGATCTGCCTCTGCACGTGCTCAGTCCAGTGTAAACACGTTGCCAAGAGTTATTGAAATAATCACAGTGAAAAGTAAAGGTGAAATTAGTGTGGCGGCTTTTTCGGGCCAGTTATATTTATTCAGCATTGGGTATCTGTTTTGAAAATGTAGAGGCATAAGGTGGGTTTCAGACACGCGTTCTCATTATTAGCATTTCTGTGTTAAATGTTTGGAGAATTGCAGATTTCCTAACCACGGCGTTGGAGAATTAAGTCAGCAGGTAATTAAAATTGCAGTTAGTTTAGCAAATAAACAGAGGAGTCACGTTAGACAACTAAACGTAGTTAATTGCTTTAGTTAAAATGTTTTGTTTAACTTCGGCTAAACTAAGGTGCGGAATATGGTTTTCATCCTGCCCCCTGTAGCCCAAATTAGTAAGCTGAAGACAAAGGTTTATTTAAAAAAAAAAAAAAGCAAAAACATAAGGAACATAATAGTATCTGTACCAAGCCAAATGTTCTTGATTTCAGCCTCACGAAACGTATAAATATCACGCCCTTTGTGAGCTGTAGGCCCATTTCCGGCTGTGTATATTTGGTGTGAAAATGAGAAACCTGACTGAAAACAGCCCTGACAAAAGCTAGATAAGCTTCAAAGTGGTATTTGTCCCAATCTGGACTTCATGGGCACCAAGGCTCCTGATGAGTCATGCAGAACTGTCTCTCACAAGTGAAATGACCAGGCTGCAAGAAGCGGTGCAAGAGCACAACGCTTCCTTCATTAGTCTTCACTGTGAAGCAGTGATCTTACATGCTCTGTGTGAATTTTGTCATGAAATGGCAGAGTTGCAGATGTTATCCCTAATTGGGCCTGGCACCACTGAAATGTTTATACAGCTTCACAGTACATTTGCGAATATTAATTTCCACCGTGTTCCCAGCGAGCGCTTCGTTCGGCACTGCACTCCTGGCCTCCGACGTCTGCTCCTGTTCACTTAGGCCTCGGTTGGTTCCGGGTTAGGGTGTGGCAGGTTTTGCCTCATTGCCTGCCGTTTCGTTACAGCCATGTCCAAAGCTGCCGTGAAGATTTCTGCAGACCTGCTGAGCAACCCCCTGTGCGAGCAGGACCAGGCCTTTCTGGACTCCATGACTGCCCTCGACACGGCCATGCGCCGAATGGACTCCTTCAACCAGGAGAAGGTTGGTGTCTCCGCTGTCACTCTCGCTCAACACCGTGACACGTGAAAGAAGTTGAAACTCAGTGACTGGCAATCGCTCCATGTTGTGTTGTTGCATGTTTATGCGATTGCGAAAGATCTAGACCGAAAAAGTGTCTTACTCACGCCTGTTTTATTTATCTGCCCCCGCTACTCTCTTGACCTATTTTTTGATAGGTGAGTCTTGGGGTGTCCCTTTGCGTTTCATTGGTCTTTTAGCGGCATGCTAGTGTGACAGAGGCATGTGGGTTAATGCAATGGTGACTCACTCAGGAAGTTTAAAATAACACTTGCTCTCCACTGACGCCGCTCCGTAGTGCCACGGTACGGTTTCTTGGGATCTGGGTGCTCCTTGAATCAGCTGTGCTCATTTCTAAGAACTGTCTTTTTTTTTTTTTTTCCCCCCACCAGCAGGGATTTTGTTTTTATTGTATTTTTTCAAGAGTAAATACTGTGTTTACTGCAACATTTGATTAAACCCACAACTTGAAGGTAATTGCAAAGGGAATTGTAGAAGCATTGAAAATAAAGTATCTGCAGGGCATCAGACATTTTTCCTTTTAAAGCCGGTGAAATCGCAGAGGAAATCATTCTGGTCTTTTGAAGATGCATATGAAGTCAGTTATGAAGATTTCACTGACATTCTCCACTTCTCCAGCTATAACTAAGATGGGCATATGGAATAATTTCAACTTTTTTTGTTCCTCCCCAAAACCTAATGTGTCGCATGTCTCCGCATTCACCTTAATTCGCCACTGAATGAACTGGCACCAGTGTTTCTAATGATCTAAACATTGCAGGTGTCACCGTTGTGTCTCATCGCTTAGTGAAATATTGCCTGTTGCGGCGTCCCAACGCAGGCTCCACCCAGACTCAGCACAACACACTATCCCTTCCGCGGAGCCCTGGTGGCAAACAGAACATCTTATTCGCTATTTCGTAGTTTATTGTCAGCGGCAAGAACTCTGCCACTGGACTCTGCACGTGCCTCCGTCTCCTCCAGGGGGCAGATTACCCCTCCTGGCTCCTCTGTCAATGCAACGAAATCCCTTCTACAGGAGCTGCTCAGTGCTTTACTAAACAAAGGCATGGCTTTCGTGGCCCAGCTGAGCCCAGAGCTCTGGCTTTGCAGAATGTAAATGTTACTGTCTGCCTGAAGGATGTGTGTAACTGTGAAAGTCCAAGACATCACATCGTTATGCAGCTGAACTCTAGAGGCTTGCACAGGCAACTGTTATGCAAAGTACATTTGCGAATAAATAATGAAACCTCCCAACCGACACTTCCTCTTCTTGGGCAGATTGGGTATGAGTAAACGTTCTCGCAGCAGATTTTTGAATCAGCCGTCATCCGCCTTTATAGATGAAAATCTGGTAAAGCAGCACATGGAGGCTGTGTACCGTGTTCCACACACCTACAATTCAGTGTATAATAAAATAGCGCCTATTAAAAGAACAATACTCTATGCCATGTGTGGAGAGTACAATTCATTTCATAGTAGAATGTTTTTTTTTTTTTTTTTTTTCCCCCCCTCCATTTTCTGCAGATAATCCACCAATGTTTTCCTGGGTCACAATCCTAAGGCATTTTTTTTCACCTCTTTCACGTCTCCCCAGAGTTCCCCTAACCCTCATAACCTCCACTTTAGCCAAACTGGAAAGTCCATCTCCTAAGCATTGGAATGTGGGTTCCTATAGGCAGATGTCAAAGCATGAATGGATTTTGTGCCACTCGGCAAACACGGGCTCCACGTTTGGATACTGGGACGCAGGCATCATTTTTGCCGTGTAGGTGGCCGTTGAAAGGTGAGTCACCCGCGCTGTATCACTGGAGTGGAAGACTGGGCTTCCCGCATCCTCTGTTGGGCTTAATTTCTTAGTCTTGCTCTGCTGATGGACCCAGCCAGCACGAGCCCAAAGCAGTCATACCCGTGGAGGCTGGGGTTACAGTCACACCTCGTGCGCAGTTTGACTCAGTTGGCAACGTGGGCCGTAGGCTCGATTATTGTCTTGGGACCAGTTTGTTTATATGCATATGTTTCAAGCTGTGGAGATCCTTTGTCATCAGAATGGAAGCAGAACTCCTCTTTACTGCCCCCCCATGAATTTAGCCAGTTGCAGCAGCAAAGAATTTGGATTGCTTACGGTTCAAATTTTTGACTGAAGATCTTCGTATCGTAAGGATTTTTTTTTTTTTTTTTTCCAGTTCTTCAGTTCTCCAAGTCATTGTTTTCAGTTTAGGTCAGTCTTCAAATCTACCAAGCAGAACTGGACCTTGTCTGACTGGACCTTTGGTCTCTGAGAAAAACGAGTAGGAGTGCGGTGCAGGTGTTTCCAGACCACAAATGTCCACACGGAGGGTTGATGTAGACATCAGATCTTCTGTATTTCTCCTTGGCAAGTCAGTACTGGCCCTAACTCATTTTTGGTGCGTTATCAGGAAAGTAACTTTAGATATTCCGTAGACAGATTGAAATTCCTGCCTTTTTGTTCACATTTGAAGGAGTTTTTGTTCTCCGCAAGTCCAACCACACTAAAGGAACCTGTTTATAAGCTACATTCTCTCCATTTTTGAATTTCTGCTCCACCATTGTTAAGATCTTATTTGACAATTGTAGCTTTTGTTTGCAGGCCCTAAACCCTGGTTTCAGCCAGTGTGTCAATGACAAAGGACCATGCTAATAGTTCCATTAACCAGCACTGCCTCCATTGTCAGTTAAATGGCTTTGAGTCTCACAGGCAGCCCAGGCTCTCTGCTACACAGCTTGCGCTGCTTTCTAGGTGCAGCAGCAGATTCCAAGCACAGCACCTCGTGGCTACAAACAGAGATGTAAGGCTGTGGGCAGGCTTGGGGTGGGGGGACAGCAAGAGAACGTGCAGAGATAATGAAGGCGGGAGCGGGGGTCCAGCTCCGTGTTTATTTGTGTGTTTAAAGCAGCCGCTGGTGAAGTGCTGGGCCCGCGGCGCTGTGCTGGCCAGCCGCAGCGCCGGCGCCTCGAGGATACTCACAAGTGGAAGTGGCGAGGAGCCGCAGCGGCCGGGGCTGCAATGCACACTGGATATCGATTTCTCCTCACCAGGCGGGTGGGGGGATGTATTTTTGGGAGGGCTGCGTGCCCGGGCGGCCTCTGGCCTGTGACTCACAGAGACTGCTGCTGGAGCAGTGGCCTCAGGCGCTGCCTGGCTCTCGCTGGAACAGCCCCAGCTCCCCGCACTGAAAGGGCACTGGCTCGCTCTAGCAAATCTGCATGTTGGTGCGCTCTCTCTCCCTCTCTCTCTCTCTCTCTCTCTCTCTCTCTCTCTCTCTCTCTCGCTCTCTTTTCTGCTGCTCACTCTCTCATCATCTCTCTCTCTCTCTCCTCTTTCTTTTCTGCTGCTCTCTCTCTCTCTCTCGCTCTCTTTTCTGCTGCTCTCTCTCATTCTCTCTCTCTCTCTCTCTCTCTCTCTCTCTCTCTCTCTCTCTCTCTCGCTCTCTTTTCTGCTGCTCACTCTCTCATCATCTCTCTCTCTCTCTCCTCTTTCTTTTCTGCTGCTCTCTCTCTCTCTCTCGCTCTCTTTTCTGCTGCTCTCTCTCATTCTCTCTCTCTCTCTCTCTCTCTCTCTCTCTCGCTCTCTTTTCTGCTGCTCACTCTCTCATCATCTCTCTCTCTCTCCTCTTTCTTTTCTGCTGCTCTCTCTCTCGCTCTCGCTCTCGCTCTCTTTTCTGCTGCTCACTCTCTCATTCTCTCTCTCTCTCTCCTCTTTCTTTTCTACTGCTCGCTCGCTCTCTCTCTCCTCGCTCTGTCTTCTCTTTCTTTTCTCTCACTCTTTCTCTCTGTCTCTTTCTTTTTTCTCGCTCTCTGCTCCACTCACCAACTGCCACAATAGCTTTAATTTTAGTCAGGCTTATATTTGTTTGAAATGTCGATTAGTGCCGGTAAGCAAGTTTGGCTTGCTTTTTAAATTTTTTTTAATGCGTTTGGGATTGTTTTGTTTTCCTATATATTATGTTTTAGACTGTTTTAACAACGTTCAAATGCTGCTTTTTTTGTGTGCCAGTTTCTTTTACACTCTTAGAAAATAGTATAAGGCGGAGAAGCCTGTGCTGTTTGCTGGGTACATTTTTAAATGTAGATGGTGTCAGATTGAAAGCAATGGTCAGTATTTCCCAATCGGTGCCGTCTTAAATACTTGTAAGTATGACTTAGTTCATACTCCTGTTAGCTTTAGGGTATAATGCTGCTGTTTTCTGACTGAACAGTTCCCAGGATAATACAGATGGCCTTCATGGGCTGCTGCTCCCATATACATACATTGTTTTAGCCCTGAGTTGTTCATTTACTTCCATTTACCCACCCCACCCCTCACCCCCTCACCCCCACCTTCCCATAAACTCCGCACTTGCTTCATTTGGTTCAGGCAAGAATAAAGAAAATGCAGAAAATATAAACTGTTATTGTTAAAATGTTTGTTTGCAAGAAAACTTTCATCTTGTTAAGCATTCCACCCTCTGCAAGGTTTAGAATCGGAGGGGTTTTCCTTTCATGTCCCTCCCCAGACAGTTGGGTCCTTTTGTTATATGCGGCACATGAATATTCAGGGTCTGTTCCTCAGGGCCTCTGTACAAGAAGAGTCGACGTAATAAAAGTTTCCGAACCCTCCCCTTGCTTTACGAGAATACGGTTGAGCGTTTGAGTGGAACAATAAGTAAATAAATAAATCGGGAAGAGCAAAATTGTTAATTTTTTATAAGTGTGATGTCTAGCTGTCAGCGAGTGTTTGACACGTGCTCAGAGTTCAGTAGAGTCTTTGTTCCTGAAGTTTAGTACAGAACTGGGAGGGTTTAGAATATGGATTCTTAACCTTTTACCTTCACACCTCTCTTGACAGGGAACTTGGTGTCAGCAGTCTGTATGTGAGCACCATCCTTCTCAAAACCAGTCAATGAGTCAGTCAGGTCCCTTGGTTAGGAATCCAAGAGGAAACCAGTCACTAGTAGTCATCCTTGTGGTTATTGGTGTGGTGTGCTGTTCAGGCAGCTCTCTTCATTATTAACCTGTGTGCCACCTTCTTCACAGGTGAACCAGATTCAGAAGACAGTGATCGATCCTCTCAAAAAGTAAGTGTGCATTTTCTCATTTATTCCCGCACCTGGTCGCCAAACGCACAGCCTGCGTCTTTCGAGCCGCTCGCCATGCGAGCGGGACGAGAGCTGGGGTTGCTGGGGTTAAGAAAGGCCTTTTAGTAAGACTCAGGGGACAGTAAAATGGCAGAGGGAGCAGCGCTGCGGTGGCGGTGCGTCTGGAAAGACAGTTTATTTGGCTCCCTGCCCCTCGTCCCCATCCGTGCGATCCCTCCCCAGGCCTGTCAGACCTCCCTCCTTGGGCAGGCCCCCGGGGAAGGGCCCGGAACAGGAAGCAGGACCTTAACGAGCATTCGGAAGACAGGCGTGGGATCCCTTCTGTCGGCCTGACCACTCCCTCTGCCGCCCCTGCACTGTCTGTGTGTGTGTGTGTGTGTGTGTGTGTGTGTGTGTGTGTATACACACACGTGCGTGAATGCCTTCTATGTTTGAGAAAGTCCATGCTCCTTTATAGTGTCAGCAGTCTGTATGTGAGCAAGAATGCACGATTCCCACTCGTCTTCCCTGGAATGTGTTCATAAACTTTAATCCAGTAGTCTAAGCGGGCAGCGCTGTCGTACTTTTTAAAGATGGACAAGCCTTTGGGTTTGTCTGTCTGCGGCATTTTTCCTGTGTGTTCCTTGTCTGCGTGTGTGTTTTTGTGTCTGTCTGTCTTTGAAATTTTATTCCGGCTTAACTTTGTGTGTCTCAGTCTGCTCGTCTGTCTGTCTTTGTGTGTGTCTGTCTCGTGTGCGCACAGTCAGTGTCCCCCCCCCCCCCTGCATGTTCTGGTGGAGGTGCAGTGACAGGATGGAATGGTTCTAATTTCCTCTTCCTGGTGGGCGGCGGGCGGACGTGTGGGCAGACTATGAAGGTGGCAGCAGGCCCAGCTTCCTGGACCAAAAGCAGGGGATTGGTCAGAGAATAGGACTGTCCCAGGACATCACACACACGTGCACAGACACACACACCTTCTGGAGGGGCGATTGGGTCTCAGGGTTTAACACTTGCAGACACTCTACTCACTGCATTTGTTTGAAACTCACCCAGTTCCTCTGAGCAGTTATGCTAGATATTAAGGACTTCTCCATCTCATCGGATGGTTAAGGTAAATCTGATTACTGATGAACAGACTTGTTAACCAGCTTTTCTCCTGCAGTAATGCAAAGATAAACCTTTCACAATGGCACATGACTACATTGGGAGCTCATTAATTCAGAATCTTAAGAAATAATTCTGTATGAGTTAATCCACCATACATTAAGCCTTTGCGCCATACAAAGATTTCCATTAGTAGGGAAAAAGTGCTTATTTGTGTTGTTCTTTATGTTTTTTGAAATTCTCATTTTCTGTCTCTGCGAGAAAAGGTCCGCAATCTTAAATGGGACTAGAAATTAACCAAGAATGCGTAAGTAGCTTGTTAATGGCCAGGCGTGTTTGTCTGCTACTTACAATCGGCAATTTGGTGGTTCAATAGTCTCCACCCTTGTCAGCTGTGGCTGTTAGTTAAATAATCGGTTTTTATAAAAGTCAGTGAATGGTGCTTGGCTCCGCTGTGGCTCTTTAAGGAACAAAAAAATCTTCTAATGTGATGTTTGTAAAGAAAGAAGGAGAAAAAAATACATTTATAGGGGGGGATAAATGCCGATGCCCCCGACACACATATTTGCACATTCACTCAGTTGTCTGTTTTTACATTAGCATATTACCCAGTTAAACAAACACCTGCAAAATGCCTGTATGTTGGCCAAATACAAAGAAACACTCAGCCACACTAAACAAAGTCCACAGAATTCTGGGTACTAAACATTATTACCTTCCATTTTGCCGCCTCTCTGTCGTGAACGTTATCCCTCTCGTTCTTTTCGGGACACTCGCGCGCTTGCTGGCCTCAGGGTTGGTTGATGATGTCACCGTGTTTACAGGGAGGAGGGCACAGGGCGAGTAGGCATACAGCTGCAGGTTATCCGGGGCTTGGATCCAGACACTTTCAGCCTGGCTGCTCCTAAAGTGCAGAGGGCGCGCACCCAGCCCCGAGAGCTGGCAGACGCGGGTTCCAGTCGCACGGGCTGGGGCTGTGCTAATGATCTCCCCAGCATAGCCTACTCTTTGCGTTTTGTCCTTGAGGACATTGCTTTGGTCTCTGGTTGCACACTTAGGCCCCTGTTGACTGTTTACAGCAACGATGGTTCTTTACATTCCACGTGAAAAAATCCACCTGAACAAACCTCTTTGTTGAGTTTGTTTAAGGTGTGATTAAATATCTGTTGAAATATTTCTGGAAAAAGCATTGGTCTCTCGTTTTGTGTAGAAGGACAAAAGCACTTTTTTGAATTTCCCTAAGCAGTTTGTAGAGGTTGGCTGGCACCTGGGAGCAGCCCGTACAGTAGAGGTCGGGGGCATCGTGTTGTTTACAGTGGGTCCTGGGTTTGAAACCCCTCTCCTCCTGTAATGACCTGGAGCAAAGTGCTTTCTCTGAAGCGCTGCGGTAAAAATTACACAGCTGCGTAACGGGGTAATTTATTGTAGGTGGTCTAGCGTTCAGTTTCACACCGTGAATAGCTTTTGTCGTGAGCAATTTAAATAACTAATAATTTGCGTAGTGTAACTAAACATTACACAATGGGTGGACAGTGGGGTTTCACACGTTCTTATTGATCAGTGGACGATATAAGCTTTATTGTGAAAAGCTAAAGAAAAACTTTTTCAAAGGAAGCCTGAAAATATGAGCATTTGTGGCTATTGTTTGGTACACCCTTGCCTTATTGAGAAACCAAGGTGTTCACCTTCAAGCAGACACTCTTGCAATCTGTTGTCGTCATATTTTGTGCCTCCCGCTGGTGTGAAACCGTCACACTTTCACCTGCGTGGGACTTGGGCAAGTTGTGGCAGAGCAAAAACTTCCCTGTTTTGTGAAAAGATTAGTTTCTGTTGGGATAATGGAACTTTTAATTTCTGAAGCCAGCGGGTTAGTGGAGGGGTTTGACGTTCTTTCATCTGTTCATCTTTACATCCCGAGTGCACGGCTCCTAGCTGGAATGGTCCAGCACCATTACAGAAGTAAAGACAAAGAATCAGGTTATAATGTACTGAATTAATTGATTTCTGTCAAGTACAATGTTCACCACTGTGGTCGAAATGACTGCTGCCATGTGGGCTGGCGAGCCATGGGCTTGGCCTCTGCATGCATTTAAAAAAGATGCTATTTCCATCTTGCCACCCGGCACACCCAGACCTGGGCTCTTGTCTTTCTGCGCGAGTCTGCGCATCGGGGGGGGACACACACTCCCGCCCAGATGGCAAGGTGTAAATATAGCTGTCTTTTGGGCTGGACGGTGGGAGTGCCCCGGACCAGGGACGGCGTGGCTTCACCGGCCCACGAGTCGAGCACAGGCTGTCATTAGGCATCGGGGCCCTGTCAGCGTGCGCAACATTGCCATCGACTCATCCCAGCCTCCTGTCAGTACCTGGTTCCCACTCCCTTCCCCTTACCCTGCACCCCCGGTTTCTCAACCAAAACAAACAAAAGCGAACATACAGGAACCCGATGTAGCCTGCAAGCGTTACATCCAATGGCTACGCTGGGTATTGCGGGTAATTTAGTTAGCCGTCTTCTCCCAGTAGTAGTTTGTGGTCGTTTGTCCGCGCCGTCTGCACATGCCATCGGAGAGGGAGTGAAGAGCCCTGGGGACGCGCAGACTGTGGAGGTACTGACTCTGACGAAGCTGCCTCTGAGACGTGTTCGTCCCGTTTGG
Organism: Arapaima gigas; assembly: GCA_900497675.1. Classification (NCBI taxonomy): domain Eukaryota; kingdom Metazoa; phylum Chordata; class Actinopteri; order Osteoglossiformes; family Osteoglossidae; genus Arapaima; species Arapaima gigas. Next base: position 252,940 of record UFQX01000463.1, on the reverse strand, counting down.
AGGACTATCACTGTTCATGTTTTGTCTTTCAGACTCCTTTGTTTCTGTCCCATAGAGGCCTGTACGTCTGCGGCCCGTTAGCACAGCGCTTCCTTCACCAGTTCTTCCCGAGCCTTTGCCAAGTAGGGTATTTTTGTGAGACAGCCCAGCTTCCTGGAATCATCTCTCTTTGTGGTGCTGCTCGTCAGGGCCAGTCAATCTTGAGCCTTGGTGGTCTTTCTCCTAAAACCGTTCCAGCTACTGGATGAGATGAAATTGCTCTGCCGCCTTGAAAGAGTCCTACACGGCAAATGAGAATGAAGTGACTCCCAAAATGGGATTTCTGCTTCCTTTTTACTCTAACGCTGTCACCGAATTAAGATCAGATTTGCCGTTTATAGTAACCGCCCAATTGAGTTTTAGCAAGTGGAGGAAAACGTTCAGATGAACTGGAGCTCTGGAAGGAGCTGTGAAACGCTACGGCGGCATCAGCGGTGGCTCGGCCGCATCGGGGCCTGCGACGAAATGCTGAGGCAGCAAGCCGCCAGGTGCGCTAAGGAGAATGCGGTGATGAAACCAAGCGCCGACTGAGCTCACCCGTGCCAGGAGGGTGCTTACGTAACCCGCAGGTACTCGCAGCGTGTGTGTGTGTTTGTGAACTCTTGAGAGGGAGAGTGCAACAAAGCATACAACCTGTGGGAGTGGCGTATAAATAGAGGCGGCGTGGGCCGCCGGGCCGGGCTGGGCCTTGTGACGTCACCGTGGCAACAGAGGGCCGCTCCCTCTCCTGCTTCCTGTGGGGAAACAATTCTCAGCTTGTCTGAGCAAGGAGCACAGGTTGCGTCCCATGACGCCCTCCTCCTTCCTCTACCTTAGGGTCCACTTTTGGTTGTTGGGCCCAAGGGAGGGCTCTGATGCCATAGGCACTCCCCATATTGGAGGAGCCCACCTCTTATTAAATCATCGTTGGAGGTATTTTTATGAATGAAATGTGCTCTGACAAGCTAAAGTTACAGTATAATTTACAGCGTGGAGCAGTATGATGTCGATTTCTTTTTTTTTTTCCCTCCTTGTGCTTGAGATGCTACATACAGGTGCAAATAAATCAGAAAGGTTACGGTCACTTCCGTCGCATTTACACGTACTCTGTTACAGCAGATGTTGTACTTTTCAAAGTAATTTCATACTTTTTACTTTTACACAAGTGTAAAGAAAAACGTGCTTCTTTCAGGCTCCTCCTTGTCACTTTAGAATTTATTGGCAGTTAAAGTTCCGTAGCCAGTCAATAGTAACGCGCTTTCTGTCTGCGTGTCGTCGGCCACCATCGCGTGTCAGTCATAGCCTCCCCTTAAAACAGTCGAGTTTCTTTTACCACCGATCCAGCAGGACGACCTCCTCACTTTCCGCGGACTGTTGTTCATTCCTGACCAGTCAGAGCTTATTGCTGACTTATGTCCTCCTCTGGCCTGACAGCTTGGTCTGTTTTCACGCTGAGCTGAATTTTAAAGTATTTGTATAAATTATTCATTGAGTTATTTGATGAGTCTCTGCTACTTTATGAGTTTAAGCTAACCGTGTGGACACTTTAACAGAAATGTTTTGCATTTCACTAACAAGCTGCAAAAGTTTGAAAGGAACTTTTCCGTTCAGGTTCATATTATTTACACCCTGTCAGAGTAGTACTGGCATAAGTATATTCTCTTTGTTTATAACTGGAGAGTTGCACTTAAACGCATTTTTGAAAAACTACTAGAAAGTTTGCACTTTAATATTTATCAATATGTTAATTAATGTGGCATTTAATTTCCCAGTTGCACGTGTCTCATAACCGAGAGAGTCATTGTCAGGAATCGGCAGTACGCAGATGTTGTGTTTTTTTAGAGGGTAACTTTATTTCATTTCGGTGAGCCATCCGTTTTCGTTTACTAAAAAAGGCAGCACCCTTGACAGATGTTCACCTTTGATAATGTATGACAAATGTTTGAGCACTAACTCTGTAAACAAATTTGGTATTTATTGGAATTTATGGCTGGATGTAACTTCTGAATGCTGTCACCACGTTTTCATAATTTTATAGTTAAAACTGGCTGTTTTTTCCCCGCATTAGTTCTTTTCTTCTTATCGCGTGTCAGCCGAACCGGCAGCCTGGTTCTGTGTTGGTTAGACGGCCATAAAAGATGTACAGCTGCACATCCGTCCTAACAGCAAAAGTGTCCTGGCAAAGCACGAACCTGCACTTCACACACGCGTTGTCGTCTTTGTCTCCCGAAGGATGAACGGCACTTTCCCCCCACACAGGAATCCCACTTGACCTGGTTAAATAACCCTCACGTCAGTCAGCGAATCCCTACATTTCCACGTTTTGTGGATGCTTTTCTCCAAAGCAGCGTACAAATATTAATATGCCTTATTTAGCCGATTCCTTTATCCAACACACCTTACAAAGCTGGATACGCTGCCTGCCGCCACCCGCTCCTTCGCGTACCAGAGCAGCAGACCACACGCAAACGTGACGTCCCGTGCGAGCCCCCCGCACTGCACCACCAGAGCAAATTCGTAGAAGCTGTGGTAGGATTTAAAATTTTTTTTGATTTTTTTCAAAATTTAAATTTTCATGTGTAGGACACAAGGTTACAAGAAACAGCCTCAAACCGTGAGCAAGAAAAGAAAATGAAAAAGACGCTAAACGTAAATATTTCACATGCCTGCTACTCTAACAGAAGGAGCAAATGCTTAAGTTTAAAGTACAAACATGTATAGAACAACCCTGTGTATGTTTGCACACTTAGGGCCTGCTGTTTGCAAGAAGTTGGGAAGCTTATGAAATGTTGTACCGTCTACACTTGTCAGTTCACACGAGTTAAATGTTCAGTAACAATGCCTGTCAGAAGACAGCCACACGACGTATGTCAGGAATACTTTAAAGGAATCAGTTTTCTCTTCTTATATGTCCCATCGCTACTTTCATATCCTTCTCTCTCTCTACTACTACTTTTCTTCCATTTGGATGAGAAGTAAGTTTTTGGTTTTGATTTTGAGCACCTGAACTGATTTGCAGTGTCGCATTGTGTCTGGACTTTCTCCTTACCCTCAAGGTTGTCTGTTTGAATCCCGCTGCTGCTGTGCTGTAACTTCTCAGCCGGGCCACCAACTCGCACAGCGATCAGAGCCGTCATCTTGCAGTCAAAGGACACGGGTTCCAATCCCAGCTGCAGCAAATCCCTTGCGCAGAATACCTTGCATTTGTCGAGAAAAGGTTAGTTAGCTGTACTGTATATAGCTGTATGTATGTATATAGGCAAATGGTTTAAAGTAGCTAGATGACGATAATGGTAATAAAACCTAACAGGCTGTATTTTTTCACATTCATTCGATTAGTCTGATTTACAATATCTAATTGTATTGGCACAGCAGATTTATTGCGATGATATAGAGCCTCGCAAATCTATTTAAGCCCCTTGACAGTTATCAACGTTTGCCGAGATTATAAATTATACTTACACATATTTTTCCAATCAGTATTTTTTATTTTTTACTTTTATGCTGTAATACTAAATTGTCAGCTGAATGTTTGTATGTTTTAAAGAGAATGAAAAATTGGAATATGCTGCTTGCGGGAGAAACCCCGCACAGTAATATCACATATTTATTTTGACAAATGTGATCCAAATGGGGTTTTGACCTTATATACCTACCTTTTATAAACGTGCCTTTTATACTTAGGGAGGTTTTTTGACAAACATTTTTACTTGCGTGTTGTTTTTGACTGTCCGCCTCTGGTTTTGTAGTTGCTGGAAAAAGCCCCCCCCCCCCCCCCCCCCCC